>CM060990.1:258260289-258777789 GCA_030765065.1 Deroplatys truncata | reverse complement strand
ATAGTTTATGAGAGTGGGACATCAGAAGATGAGGAAGGAGAAGCATTGTTTACAGAGATTTATAGCAGCAGCTGACTCAGATACTGATCCTGATTATAAGCCAAAAAGTGATCTAAGTGAGAATGGTGAGTAATAATTGTGATGTTATGGTTTTGGACTAGTTACTATTACTCCTACACCTTGTTGTTGTTATTGTTGTTATTATTATTATTATTATTATTATTATTATTATTATTATTATTATTATTATTATTATTATTATTATTATTATTATTATTATTATTATTATTATTATTATTATTGTTGTTGTTGTTGTTGTGTTTTGGAGGTCTACACTATAGACACATTATTCGTTTATTACAGATTCTAATGATGAACAAGTATAGAGGGGTGTTGTCAATCCTAATGTGAAAGCCAGAGTTCTGGTGGCACAATCTATGGAAATTAATAGTCCTGAGTCAGTTAATGAACCAAATAATGAATCTAATTATCTGGATGAGAAGGGTGATGATCTTATAACCTTCTGAGAGTTCTTTTGATTAACATAGGTACAACATTTTTGGAATATAATGTATTATAGATTCTAATGAGGAGACGCAGAGAGGCATTACTACTGTAAACATGGCTCAGGTTGCAGAATCTATGGAAATGAATGATACTAATTCAGGAAAAGAGCCTGTGCTAGATGATCTGCGTGAAAGGGTGAGTCATCATAGAACCTAGGGAACTATCCTTTTATTAAACCATATTTATTCCTATATTTATGAATAGGCCTGTTTATAGTTACCATTTATTATTAATTTATTATGGATTCCAACTATGATGAACAAACAGGAAGGGATGTCAATGAAAATATAGAGAGCAGGTTGCAGAATCTAAATAAATTAATGGTAAAATCAGTAAAGACCCGTACAAGGAAAAGAAAGAAGAGGGTTGTTATGGAAGAATGGAAAAGAAACAGAAAAAGGCTTAATAGACAGTCGGGAAAAGGATACACTTCTACCACAAATCAAGATGTTCCAGCTCGAAGGGTGCATGAAAAAGGTCGCTCAAGGTGTATTCGAATATGTAATGATAATTTCAGTAACGATGATAGACAAAGAGTCCATAAAACTTTATGGGACCTTGGTTCTACTGAACTTCAGAGACAATATTTGAGTTCATTAGTTGATGAATATGAAAAGGTAAGTATCTGAACACAATCAGAACATTCTAGAAGAAAAATTAGTAAACGTCTTTTCCTAGTCAAAGGATTTGATAAAATTCAGGTATACACGCAATTTTTCCTTACTACCTTTGACATATCGGAAACGTTTGTGAGGTCAACCATTAAGAAAAGAGGTGATCACAATGTACTAGAGAAGGAGAAAAGAGGTCACCATGCACCTGGTTGGAAACCACCAGAAAATAAGGAGGAGGAAATCAGAAACCATATCCGGAAATTTCCAGTTCTCCCATCACATTATTCCAGGAAGAAGTTTAACAATGAATACTTACCTGCATATTTAAATATTTGGATCATGTATAACAATGAATGTTTCAAATATTCTAATCTTACACAGATGGAGAAGGAAGATGAAAATACGAAGAAAAACCATGATGATTTCATCAAGAAGAAAGAATTGGCACGAGAAATGAAGAATAAGAAAAAGGATGAAGCAAAAAAAGGTGAATGTGTTATGGCAGAATATGAGTTGGAGGCAGTACTGTACTGTCCTAAGACAAATTCCAAGTCTTTGTTTTATAAAAGACAATTTTTTGTCTATAACTTGGCAATTTTGAATTTATCAAACAACCAAGCCAACATGTGAGATGAGTCAACAGCGAAAAGGGCTTCAACAGAAGGGCATCGTGTGTTTTGGACTTTCTGAGAGATGTTGCAAATGGAAATGAAATAACACTATTTTCAGATACATGTGGTGGACAAAACCGAAATATTAACATGTGTGCAATGTTGTTATATGCCGTCCAGAATATGAACATTCCAGTAATCAATCAGCGATTTTTCGAACCAGGCCATTCACAGATGTAAGTGGACTCTGTACATGCCTGCATAGAAAATTAGAGCAAGCACGTAGATGTGTTCGATCCCATAGGATGGTTCACTGTAGTACGCATATCATCAAAGAGACACACTGTCATAGAGATGGATTCTACGAAATTCGTAAACTTTACTGAACTTCAGAAAGAAACAATTAGGAATAGAAACACGAATGAAAAAGGAGAAGCAGTGAGCTTGTTGAAAATTGTATGGATGCAATACGTAAGGGTGAACCATACAAAATATATTTCAAGTATTGTTACGATGAGGCAGAATTTCATGAGTTGCAGACCATAAGAGCTGGGCACAGTAGAAGAAATCAAGCAGAAGAATTAGCATTACAACCTGTCTATGATGGTCCCCTGCCAGTTACCAAAGAGAAACTATCCGATCTGAAAGAGTCATGCCAGAAAGGGATAATTCCACCGAAGTACCGTCAGTTTTATTCCTCACTTCATTCCCATTACAACAGTGTAATATTGATGTAATTTTGTTTATCATTTATTTTATGCTTTAATAAAAATGTCCTACAACAACAAAGCGTGTGCAGTTTCATTATAAGATTGCAATACCCATAGAGTTGCAGCAGGAAATCGTAATTTATTTAGGATCAAAGAGACGTAACTACAGTGCATTTTATTTAAATATTAAATATCCACTAAATAATTGATTATTACAAATTAAACATCAGCCAATCATTGGGCAAATGAACTAGATTAACAAATTTCATAACAAATTTTGTGTTCAGCAACGCTAATATACATATAACATCATCACAAACTTAAAAACTTAAATATCTCAAAACATGCATTCATGTAGTTATGTCAGTCTGATCCTAAGGTAGCGAACTATGCACAAGTTATTCAAAGAAAATCACTTATTTAAATGTAAAGTACAGTACTTTCTATACCTTTTATGGAGAAAACTACAACTATCGACTTGGCAGATCACAGAAAGATATTCTCAGTATGTGTGGGGAGCTTTCTACCAAAATTAAAAGTAACACACTAAATGAGAATGCAAAAAATGTGCACTTGAGGTGAGCAAAAAACTTTTATTCTTCTTTAAAGTATGTAACAAAAATGTGTGCAGATGTGTCAGATACATATATTTGTGTAGACTTCATGCAGAAATTACCACTACCTAATATTCCTATTTAGGAGATATTCTATTACTGCCAACTCTGAGTAAATTGTTTTTGTGTGTATGATACACAGACCAAAATGCACTTTTTATGAGTATTATGAGGGTTTAGCAAATAAAGGAAGGTTTGAAGTATGTTTTTTATTCATCATTACATCCAAAACCACACACCAGAAACTGCCAAAGGTATACACGTTTTCTCAGATGTGCACTGGGCAAAACAGAAATCACAGTGTTAAGAACCTTACTAGCCATATCACATGAAAGGAATAAATCTATTAAGCAATACTTTTTCCTTAGTGGGGTCACAGTTTCCTACCACGTGCCCGTGTCTTTAGAGTTATCAAACGAGTTAGAAATACAGTGTACACCGCAGAGGAGTATGCAATACTGATAAATGAAGGCTTGAGATAAAATTGAAGCAGTATTATTAAAGGACAGTAACATCATGCTGAATTTTTATTTATGGTGGCCTCAGTATTTCAGAAAGTATGTAACTTCAACTGAAACTGTGTCAATAAAAAATAAGAAAGACAGACAGGTGTTTAAAATATCTGAATTCTACTACTAAAATGCACAAAGGAAGTTTAAAGGAAGTATGTTTATCAATGGGATCATACAAAATATGTTTTGTCTTAAGAAACCTAATGTAGCATTTATCACTTTTCCCAATAAACAAGCTTTTGAAAAAAAAAAAAAAAAACTACTAATGAAAACAAAATTGCAGACATAAAAAGGTTCTCAAATATTTAAGTAAGGAGACAGAGTCTTTCTACCAGATCATTGTGAAGTGGCCAACTAATGGTTTAGAAAAGGCACATGTCCAATATAAAAGAATATCCATAGAAACCACCTTTTCAAGTAAAAGCTCTGAAACTCGTGTGTAAAGTGATTTTAGTATCTTTCCCAAGTTGTCATAGAAAGTTTTAATCCAAATGAATTGTCAATTTTCAATAAATAGAGGGGAGGTTTCAAAAACTTCCTATCTACAATAAGTAAAATGTTCAGGAAATGAGATTTTTAAATAAACATGTTATTTGAAATCTGTGCAAATTTTGCAAAACTATTTATTACAGCAACATAGAGTTTATTAAGATATGATGAACCTCTTTAACTTTGAAAATGTTACTAATTCTTTAAAAACAAATGTGAAAATTGCCATTTTTTTAAAACTGTTTAACTACATTTTTCATATTTAACACAGGAAAGGGTATTTGTCATTAATTATTAATTAATAACAGTTAATTATTAAATATAATTAATAATAATTATTGGAATGTTTTAAAGACTAACTTATGTCCATTGTTTGCCTAAAAATATGTAAGTGCATTTTAAATAGTCATTTATTTTTATAATCACATAATCATTATAAGTCATACTGCTGTATTTTCACAGTATTAATATTTTATAAATCTGTATGATGGTAAATTTATCACTAACATTAATAATAATTATTCATATAATATTCTGTCTCACTGCTGAGGGAATATAGTCAATGTTTAGCCTCATCTTCAAACACCACTTTATTGTTGTCTTCATCTTTAGATTTGCAATCATGAAAAACTTCTTCATAGAAGTTCACAGCTTCCTGGGAGATGGCATCAAAGTACCGAAGAAGTTTTTTCATATCTTCACTTTTTTCTGACTAACATGATTGAAATAAGGTATTTCATCAGCTGTGTGCATACTTCTCATATCCCTCACATTCTTTTTCAGGCATTCTACTTCTATTGCAGGCTCAAAATATGTTGTTTGAACAGAAACTTTCCCTTTCTTGTATTGAAGAACACAGCTTCTGTCATTTTAAAAGGTAATTTCTTTTTGATGAGAGTATCTGATTTGCTTTTAAGATCATACATTTTCCAGTGTTTGCCAAGGACATCACAAGTGTCTGTTTATTTACAATATCAGGGTACTGAGAGGTTAGTGCAATATTTTTTAATTGTCTGTAATATTTTTCAACATTTCCAAATATACAATCTGGTGGCATGTAACTGTGCCCTTTTATGGGCAGGTAGTGAATTATTTCTGCAAATATAGATTTCCCCACTAGATGCATTAATGTTGGCATTATTGTAGTATACTTGTTTTGGGATGCAGAAGAATCCGAGAATAAACCAAATACAACATTTCTCTTCTTCTCCTTCTGCAGCTCCATTTCTACTTCCATAACACAGTGTATCAGTGCGTATGCAATTTTGTTTGAACCCTAACCACTCTGTGTTTCTAGCCAAGAATTATGAGCGACCTCTTTGCATGTACTCTCTTCTTCCAACTACATATTGTACAGTTATAAAGCCACACCTAGTGACTGTAGAATATCTCTTCAATCGAGAACTTTGGCAATGGCTGATTCTGTTGGCATTTGAAACATATTGTCACAGCACTTTCCTCATGTTGCAACATTATTTAAAAAAAACTGTTTTACTCTTAATTTGTGTAGTCTACACAATATACAAATGTTGTCCTTCCTTTCCAAGTCAGATATTCCTTTTATTTTCAGCAAAAATTCAGCACAAGTAGAACATGTGTCTCTTCTGGGTTTCGAAAACCAAGATTGAAAAGCCTTATAAAATACTGACTTGTATTTAGACAAAGAGCACTTAAGTAGGCCATTACGAAATCTTGTCTCACAATAACGTTTGCACATACATTTAATATTCAGTTCTGGTGGCAAATAGGAACGCCATGAATCACGTCTTGAGTAATGAGCATCTCAACAATTATATTTTAAAATGTCTTTTTAAATGGCTTCTGTTTGCTCCTCATCTCTTTCACATAACTGTCATCCACCTTGCCTTTCTGTGGAACTTCACCCCTTGTAACATAATTTCTTGCAATGAACTGACTTCTTGCACGAGAAACATCCAAAATATTTAAGAAACTAGTTAAACATACAATAACATTATTTCCTTTAGTGTCCTTTACATATATAAATTTGAATCACTTGATTTACAAAGGGAATAGGTTACAGTTTTCAAATTTTACAGGAGTTAAGCGCAGCAATTGTAAGGTAGCAGGCTCTCTACTTGTGATGCATTTTAGTAACAAACTATCCTGACTTGTTTTAGTTTTATAATTGTAGAACATTCTCCTGAAACTATGTATATCATTGTGTGTTAAATCTGCTACCTTACAATTGCTGCGCTTAACTCCTGTAAAATTTGAAAATTGTAACCTATTCCCTTTGTAAATCAAGTGATTCAATTAATAATTCTTATTATTTGAATACAATTATACATAAATAGATGAAAGTAGTTCTGTTTCACAGCCATACTACTACTAACTACTGCCGCTGCCCTCGCCCCCGCCCCCGCCACTGCCGCCACCACCACCACCACCACCACCACTACTACTACTACTGCTCTGCTTTCCTCCTCCTTCCCTCCTACTACTACTACTACTACTACTACTACTACTACTACTACTACTACTACTACTACTACTACTACTACTACCACCACTACTACTATACTACTACAACATTTGTCTATTAACAATATAAATGTATGCCAAAAAGTTGCAAAAAATGTAACTTTCAGTCCACAAACACTGCAATGAATAATTTTTTCTCTTGTGAGAATTAGTGCTGCAAAATACCCCAGTCAGGTTTTGGAATATCTTCTTTAAGTACTCGATGAACAGTAATCTTCTCATCTCCTGCCTCATCAGCATTATAGAATGCATGCAATTCTTTCATAGCTTTCTCCTCCAGCTGAAAATAGAAATATAACAACAAATATGAGTATATCAAAACAAGCAATATACCTTCTAGTGAGAAATAATTAATGACATCACTTTCTTTCTATAGTACTGCTGTTTACTGGATGGGTTCAAAATTCTTTATTGTGCATTTTTTTTCTGTAGCAATAAATAAGTTGTGCTTTATTTATATCCTATGTGTCTGCTAGGGCATGCCCTGATAAATGGAGAATAATTATACTTTTCTAATGTGTTCCCACTAATGGGAAATGGTAGGCACTGTATTACTAACATGCATATAAGAACATTTGATATTAACATTCCACTAATAACATTATATTGCCTGTAAGCTCATTATCGTTAGTAGCTACTGGTCAAAACAGATACAACCTATCATGATCCATAGTTGATCATACATTTCCTAATATATAACTCTTATTTTGACCACTTCATTCTTTCACCACTTTAGCTTCCTCCCATCATCTTCAACTAGTTCACGTTTCATTTTGCATTTACTCCTTCTCCTTCTCCGTCTCTCTCTCTCTCTCTCTCTCTCTCTCTCTCTCTCTCTCTCTCTTTTTCTATTCTGCTCAGAAAGCTTTCCTTAGAGTTAGAAAAATTACTACAGAGAATTATTAAGTTAGAAAAATTACTACATTTTTATGCATGGCCATTTTAAGGGGAATTACTTGCCCTGTACTACACTGTTTCTAACCAGTTCTGTTCCCTTTCCATGTGCTAGCTAATAGTTGACGTGAAGTCTTTGTACAGAGGTCGATATGTTGTGAGACATGTGTTTCAGTGCTGTATTGTGTTAGTGCTGCCATAATGCCAAAAAGTCTGTATGCTGCAGCACACAGAAGCTTCATGTATGATTCCTATGCGGCAACAAACTCTGGCAGAGAAGTGAGACTGTGATTTATAGACAGATTCATTGTTGCCTCACAGAGAAATGGTTCATAATCTGGAGAATGTATTTAGGGAAATTGGATCTATTCTTGATGAGAAACTGAAAGTAAATTGCTGTGTTCTTACCCAGGGAAAGCTCAATGGCATCAGATGAAAAGAACGAACTCCAAACACAATCTCTGGGGAAGCTTGCACAGGTATCAGGAATTTTGCAAACCTCAGCTTGCAATGCCACTAAAGTTTTAAAATTAAAACCAAATAAGACAAGGGTAGTTTGGGAATTGCAACCACACGATAATGCAAGTACAGTTAGTTAGATTATGTTAATGAGCATTCTATTAACCTGTGTTTAACTTTTTTTATGGAAGAAACATAGTTTTATTCATATAGTCATTAAGAATTAATGAGTATTAATGTAAATTTTCTTAAAAGATGTGAGAGATGTTTGGTGGCACAAGGACAACATCTCCAACATATTCAATGACAAACATATGTGGTTACTGTAGTTATAGTTTGTATGATAAATCTATGTGCTTGAATTTTGATGCAGTAATTTGTATCATAAATTACTTAAATGTAAATAATGATTGTAATATGAATATGCATTTTTATGTGACATTGATTTGAGATGTTTCTTGACTGTAATTATTGTTGATAAGTAAGTTTATACGACCTTACTGAAACTGTCAATAATAGCGCGCAATAATGCAGCGAGGGGGGGTGAGCTGTTTATCATTATTGGAAACGAGGAAGTTACGTAATATTGGCGCGTTTTTTCCGTTGAGAACCTTCTGGAATATTTCCCTAGAGCATATGTATTCATAATTTTCATTGGATATTAAAATAGACGCTAATGTTGGCGCGTTTTATTAGCCAATAGTAATTCAGTTATAATCTTTAGGCATATCGGGGAGTGGGTGTATAAAAAGCCAAGTCAGAGGTAGATCGCGGGCAGTTCATCGAAAATCTTAGCACATTACACGTCGTATTCAGTCGGCCAGTTCATCAAAAATCTGTGTACACTACACGTCGTCTTCAGTCAGTCAATTCGTCGAAAGTATTTGTACGGCAAACGTCGGGTATCGATTCACAAGTTACGCGCAGCAGAATTATGAATAATCTAAAGTGTTGTAAGGTTAATTATACAAAAGGTTGAAGTACGTGGATTAAGAGTGATCAGTAAGAAGTTATTATAACAGTTTCAGTTTGGCAAGTGTTAAGATCAATGTATAAATGTGATAGTTAACGTGTTTGACAATAAATGTGTAAAACAAATTTCTTCATCAGGGTTATATTTGGATAAAAGATTCCTTTCCGTTTACACACTCTGATTCAAGAGACATGTTGTGGGGCTAACAAATACAAACATATACAAATAATTTTATCGCAAATTGGCGCCCAACGTGGGGCAGAGTGACCAGGAAAGGAACACGATGACCAGGAAAGGATCAGAATAACCAGGAAGGGGCAGAATTAACCAGGAAGAAGTGAGATGACCAGGAAGGGGCGAATGGAGAAGTGAACTGTACTACAAGACACAGATTCCAGAAACAACAAAAGGGACGACAGACTACGGATGATTGGACATCGTAATTCCGAGATTACAAGGCAACAGGGAAATTCAATTTACAGGACAACAAAACAACGCAGATTCATCATAAAACAACACAGAAGCAACATATAACCTAGGAGAGAGGGGCAGGAAGCTAGACATCAAAGTAACAGCAACAGACAACATCACAAAAGGTCAGAGTATAGTAATTTTTTTTAGAAAACAAAATTATATCATTCAAATGTACTTGAGGAGTGGTAGGATAAAGAAAACAATCTCCACTAATAATACAGAAGAAACAATGATGGAGGGGGATAGTGTAACAGTTAGCTGTAATTCAATACAGGTTACAGAAAATAATTCAAACAATGTAATATTTGAGGGAGGAAATATTAGCGCAGAAAGTGAGAATAGAATAGCAGGAAATGTTAATTTTGATGCTAGTATGATGATGGAAATGCTGAGAAATATGAATAATGAGAATATAAAAAAGAATAATGAGAATATGGAAAAGAATATAGAGAAATTGAGGGAAGATATTAGTAGGAAAATAGATCAGAATTTTATGGAATTGAGAGAAGCTATAAAAAAAGATCATAGGGAATTGAGGGAAAATATTGGTAGGAGGAATGAGAAATTAGAGCAAACAGATCAAAGCAGTGAAGAAATTGAAAAGAAAGTTATGAAGCTAGATAGTAGTATGCCAGAAATGAGAGATGAAAATGAGGAAGTGATAGCAAGTGAGACAGGAGAAGTTTCAAAGAAAATGCTAGACATGAGCAGGGAAATAGGTAACAAAAAAGGTGAGGTTAATACTAAAAGTGAGGTTAATGTAGAATGCACAGAGTTAGGAAATCAAGTGAGTAGTATTTCAAGTGAGATAAGAGAGATAAAAGAGGTTATGAATGTAGATGTGAATCAGGCGCAAGTTAATTTCAGTGGGGAGATATCAGAAATTCAGAAAGAATCAGAAATGCAAAGAAACAAATTGTACGAAGAAGTTAAAGTTTTGCCTGTAAGTAATCAAAAGCTAACTTCTGAAATTAACAAGTACCAAGCTGTTAAGAATGAAAACTCCAATCCAGTACAATTTAGTACACATTTGTCAGAGTACTCTCAGATTAAAGAGATAGTAGAAGAATTGAAAATGACAGTTGTTAAAAGATGTGTTTTTCAGGAAACTTTAGATTGTTTTCAAATGTTATCAGGGGTTGAAATATCATATGAATACTTTAAGAGGTTATCCATGAACAAATTTTTGAAGGTTAGGATACAGCTACGAGTAATGTTTAGCCACACACAATTTGATCCAGGAGGGTAAATAGCAATGAGATGTAAAGTAAATGCTGGATAGTTAAAGATGACTTGCAGAGAAATGCATTGGCACGTAAGAGGGTTAATTATTTGTATATGTGATGTGAAAACGGAAATAAATTCAGAAAAAAAAGAAAGAAAGAAACAAAGAAAAAGAAAAAGAAATAAATATTTAAAAGAAAAAAATAACATTTTTTAGTAACTGTAACAGCATTTGAAATTAAGAATGTAAAGATTGAAACTTAATATGATATTAAAGTAAAAGTACGTAAATACAATTCCAAGAGTATTGTTAAAATAAAGTACAAAATAACAAAAATGGGTAAAAATAATAATAAAAAAAACAAATACTTTTGTAGCAAACAGAAAAGGTGAGACATTGTCTAGATTTAAGAGATATCAATATATTTATGTAAAGGGTGAATATTTTTGGTAAAAATGTTTAATAATTACAAAAACTTCTTAAATGTATAAATTTTGTCAACAATATAAGAAAGTAAACCATTTTTGTAACAGTAATTTAATAATTCAGGGTACAGTATTTGCTATAAAAAAAATTGTAATGTCAGATTAATGTCTAAACAAATTAAACCAGAGCCAGTAAGTAGTGGCGAGATAAAAAAAAAAAACATATGTCGTGTGTTAAATGCATGTGAAGTGTCAAGTGAAAGTGATAGCGTGTGTTCCAAGATTTAGGAGACTAAAAACCCAATTATAAAATTTCCAAACAAGTTGTAAATATTTATAATTATGTTTCTAGTGGGGCATATGATGCAGTAATTTGTATCATAAATTACTTAAATGTAAGTAATGATTGTAATATGAATATGCATTTTTATGTGACATTGATTTGAGATGTTTCTTGACTGTAATTATTGTTGATAAGTAAGTTTATACGACCTTACTGAAACTGTCAATAATAGCGCGCAATAATGCAGCGAGGGGGGGTGAGCTGTTTATCATTATTGGAAACGAGGAAGTTACGTAATATTGGCGCGTTTTTTCCGTTGAGAACCTTCTGGAATATTTCCCTAGAGCATATGTATTCATAATTTTCATTAGAAATTAAAATAGACGCTAATGTTGGCGCGTTTTATTAGCCAATAGTAATTCAGTTATAATCTTTGGGCATATCGGGGAGTGGGTGTATAAAAAGCCAAGTCAGAGGTAGATCGCGGGCAGTTCATCGAAAATCTTAGCACATTACAAGTCGTATTCAGTCGGCCAGTTCATCAAAAATCTGTGTACACTACACGTCGTCTTCAGTCAGTCAATTCGTCGAAAGTATTTGTACGGCAAACGTCGGGTATCGATTCACAAGTTACGCGCAGCAGAATTATGAATAATCTAAAGTGTTGTAAGGTTAATTATACAAAAGGTTGAAGTACGTGGATTAAGAGTGATCAGTAAGAAGTTATTATAACAGTTTCAGTTTGGCGAGTGTTAAGATCAATGTATAAATGTGATAGTTAACGTGTTTGACAATAAATGTGTAAAACAAATTTCTTCATCAGTGTTATATTTGGATAAAAGATTCCTTTCCGTTTACACACTCTGATTCAAGAGACATGTTGTGGGGCTAACAAATACAAACATATACAAATAATTTTATCGCAAATTGGCGCCCAACGTGGGGCAGAGTGACCAGGAAAGGAACACGTTGACCAGGAAAGGATCAGAATAACCAGGAAGGGGCAGAATTAACCAGGAAGAAGTGAGATGACCAGGAAGGGGCGAATGGAGAAGTGAACTGAACTATAAGACGCAGATTCCAGAAACAACAAAAGGGACGACAGACTACGCGGATGATTGGACATCGTAATTCCGAGATTACAAGGCAACAGGGAAATTCAATTTACAGGACAACAAAACAACGCAGATTCATCATAAAACAACACAGAAGCAACATATAACCTAGGAGAGAGGGGCAGGAAGCTAGACATCAAAGTAACAGCAACAGACAACATCACAAAAGGTCAGAGTATAGTAATTTTTTTTAGAAAACAAAATTATATCATTCAAATGTACTTGAGGAGTGGTAGGATAAAGAAAACAATGTCCACTAATAATACAGAAGAAACAATGATGGAGGGGGATAGTGTAACAGTTAGCTGTAATTCAATACAGGTTACAGAAAATAATTCAAACAATGTAATATTTGAGGGAGGAAATATTAGCGCAGAAAGTGAGAATAGAATAGCAGGAAATGTTAATTTTGATGCTAGTATGATGATGGAAATGCTGAGAAATATGAATAATGAGAATATAAAAAAGAATAATGAGAATATGGAAAAGAATATAGAGAAATTGAGGGAAGATATTAGTAGGAAAATAGATCAGAATTTTATGGAATTGAGAGAAGCTATAAAAAAAGATCATAGGGAATTGAGGGAAAATATTGGTAGGAGGAATGAGAAATTAGAGCAAACAGATCAAAGCAGTGAAGAAATTGAAAAGAAAGTTATGAAGCTAGATAGTAGTATGCCAGAAATGAGAGATGAAAATGAGGAAGTGATAGCAAGTGAGACAGGAGAAGTTTCAAAGAAAATGCTAGACATGAGCAGGGAAATAGGTAACAAAAAAGGTGAGGTTAATACTAAAAGTGAGGTTAATGTAGAATGCACAGAGTTAGGAAATCAAGTGAGTAGTATTTCAAGTGAGATAAGAGAGATAAAAGAGGTTATGAATGTAGATGTGAATCAGGCGCAAGTTAATTTCAGTGGGGAGATATCAGAAATTCAGAAAGTATCAGAAATGCAAAGAAACAAATTGTACGAAGAAGTTAAAGTTTTGCCTGTAAGTAATCAAAAGCTAACTTCTGAAATTAACAAGTACCAAGCTGTTAAGAATGAAAACTCCAATCCAGTACAATTTAGTACAGATTTGTCAGAGTACTCTCAGATTAAAGAGATAGTAGAAGAATTGAAAATGACAGTTGTTAAAAGATGTGTTTTTCAGGAAACTTTAGATTGTTTTCAAATGTTATCAGGGGTTGAAATATCATATGAATACTTTAAGAGGTTATCCATGAACAAATTTTTGAAGGTTAGGATACAGCTACGAGTAATGTTTAGCCACACACAATTTGATCCAGGAGGGTAAATAGCAATGAGATGTAAAGTAAATGCTGGATAGTTAAAGATGACTTGCAGAGAAATGCATTGGCACGTAAGAGGGTTAATTATTTGTATATGTGATGTGAAAACGGAAATAAATTCAGAAAAAAAAGAAAGAAAGAAAGAAAGAAAGAAAGAAAAAGAAAAAGAAATAAATATTTAAAGGAAAAAAATAACATTTTTTAGTAACTGTAACAGCATTTGAAATTAAGAATGTAAAGATTGAAACTTAATATGATATTAAAGTAAAAGTACGTAAATACAATTCCAAGAGTATTGTTAAAATAAAGTACAAAATAACAAAAATGGGTAAAAATAATAATAAAAAAAACAAATACTTTTGTAGCAAACAGAAAAGGTGAGACATTGTCTAGATTTAAGAGATATCAATATATTTATGTAAAGGGTGAATATTTTTGGTAAAAATGTTTAATAATTACAAAAACTTCTTAAATGTATAAATTTTGTCAACAATATAAGAAAGTAAACCATTTTTGTAACAGTAATTTAATAATTCAGGGTACAGTATTTGCTATAAAAAAAATTGTAATGTCAGATTAATGTCTAAACAAATTAAACCAGAGCCAGTAAGTAGTGGCGAGATAAAAAAAAAAAAACATATGTCGTGTGTTAAATGCATGTGAAGTGTCAAGTGAAAGTGATAGCGTGTGTTCCGAGATTTAGGAGACTAAAAACCCAATTATAAAATTTCCAAACAAGTTGTAAATATTTATAATTATGTTTCTAGTGGGGCATATGATGCAGTAATTTGTATCATAAATTACTTAAATGTAAGTAATGATTGTAATATGAATATGCATTTTTATGTGACATTGATTTGAGATGTTTCTTGACTGTAATTATTGTTGATAAGTAAGTTTATACGACCTTACTGAAACTGTCAATAATAGCGCGCAATAATGCAGCGAGGGGGGGTGAGCTGTTTATCATTATTGGAAACGAGGAAGTTACGTAATATTGGCGCGTTTTTTCCGTTGAGAACCTTCTGGAATATTTCCCTAGAGCATATGTATTCATAATTTTCATTAGAAATTAAAATAGACGCTAATGTTGGCGCGTTTTATTAGCCAATAGTAATTCAGTTATAATCTTTGGGCATATCGGGGAGTGGGTGTATAAAAAGCCAAGTCAGAGGTAGATCGCGGGCAGTTCATCGAAAATCTTAGCACATTACACGTCGTATTCAGTCGGCCAGTTCATCAAAAATCTGTGTACACTACACGTCGTCTTCAGTCAGTCAATTCGTCGAAAGTATTTGTACGGCAAACGTCGGGTATCGATTCACAAGTTACGCGCAGCAGAATTATGAATAATCTAAAGTGTTGTAAGGTTAATTATACAAAAGGTTGAAGTACGTGGATTAAGAGTGATCAGTAAGAAGTTATTATAACAGTTTCAGTTTGGCGAGTGTTAAGATCAATGTATAAATGTGATAGTTAACGTGTTTGACAATAAATGTGTAAAACAAATTTCTTCATCAGTGTTATATTTGGATAAAAGATTCCTTTCCGTTTACACACTCTGATTCAAGAGACATGTTGTGGGGCTAACAAATACAAACATATACAAATAATTTTATCGCAAATTGGCGCCCAACGTGGGGCAGAGTGACCAGGAAAGGAACACGTTGACCAGGAAAGGATCAGAATAACCAGGAAGGGGCAGAATTAACCAGGAAGAAGTGAGATGACCAGGAAGGGGCGAATGGAGAAGTGAACTGAACTATAAGACGCAGATTCCAGAAACAACAAAAGGGACGACAGACTACGCGGATGATTGGACATCGTAATTCCGAGATTACAAGGCAACAGGGAAATTCAATTTACAGGACAACAAAACAACGCAGATTCATCATAAAACAACACAGAAGCAACATATAACCTAGGAGAGAGGGGCAGGAAGCTAGACATCAAAGTAACAGCAACAGACAACATCACAAAAGGTCAGAGTATAGTAATTTTTTTTAGAAAACAAAATTATATCATTCAAATGTACTTGAGGAGTGGTAGGATAAAGAAAACAATGTCCACTAATAATACAGAAGAAACAATGATGGAGGGGGATAGTGTAACAGTTAGCTGTAATTCAATACAGGTTACAGAAAATAATTCAAACAATGTAATATTTGAGGGAGGAAATATTAGCGCAGAAAGTGAGAATAGAATAGCAGGAAATGTTAATTTTGATGCTAGTATGATGATGGAAATGCTGAGAAATATGAATAATGAGAATATAAAAAAGAATAATGAGAATATGGAAAAGAATATAGAGAAATTGAGGGAAGATATTAGTAGGAAAATAGATCAGAATTTTATGGAATTGAGAGAAGCTATAAAAAAAGATCATAGGGAATTGAGGGAAAATATTGGTAGGAGGAATGAGAAATTAGAGCAAACAGATCAAAGCAGTGAAGAAATTGAAAAGAAAGTTATGAAGCTAGATAGTAGTATGCCAGAAATGAGAGATGAAAATGAGGAAGTGATAGCAAGTGAGACAGGAGAAGTTTCAAAGAAAATGCTAGACATGAGCAGGGAAATAGGTAACAAAAAAGGTGAGGTTAATACTAAAAGTGAGGTTAATGTAGAATGCACAGAGTTAGGAAATCAAGTGAGTAGTATTTCAAGTGAGATAAGAGAGATAAAAGAGGTTATGAATGTAGATGTGAATCAGGCGCAAGTTAATTTCAGTGGGGAGATATCAGAAATTCAGAAAGTATCAGAAATGCAAAGAAACAAATTGTACGAAGAAGTTAAAGTTTTGCCTGTAAGTAATCAAAAGCTAACTTCTGAAATTAACAAGTACCAAGCTGTTAAGAATGAAAACTCCAATCCAGTACAATTTAGTACAGATTTGTCAGAGTACTCTCAGATTAAAGAGATAGTAGAAGAATTGAAAATGACAGTTGTTAAAAGATGTGTTTTTCAGGAAACTTTAGATTGTTTTCAAATGTTATCAGGGGTTGAAATATCATATGAATACTTTAAGAGGTTATCCATGAACAAATTTTTGAAGGTTAGGATACAGCTACGAGTAATGTTTAGCCACACACAATTTGATCCAGGAGGGTAAATAGCAATGAGATGTAAAGTAAATGCTGGATAGTTAAAGATGACTTGCAGAGAAATGCATTGGCACGTAAGAGGGTTAATTATTTGTATATGTGATGTGAAAACGGAAATAAATTCAGAAAAAAAAGAAAGAAAGAAAGAAAGAAAGAAAGAAAAAGAAAAAGAAATAAATATTTAAAGGAAAAAAATAACATTTTTTAGTAACTGTAACAGCATTTGAAATTAAGAATGTAAAGATTGAAACTTAATATGATATTAAAGTAAAAGTACGTAAATACAATTCCAAGAGTATTGTTAAAATAAAGTACAAAATAACAAAAATGGGTAAAAATAATAATAAAAAAAACAAATACTTTTGTAGCAAACAGAAAAGGTGAGACATTGTCTAGATTTAAGAGATATCAATATATTTATGTAAAGGGTGAATATTTTTGGTAAAAATGTTTAATAATTACAAAAACTTCTTAAATGTATAAATTTTGTCAACAATATAAGAAAGTAAACCATTTTTGTAACAGTAATTTAATAATTCAGGGTACAGTATTTGCTATAAAAAAAATTGTAATGTCAGATTAATGTCTAAACAAATTAAACCAGAGCCAGTAAGTAGTGGCGAGATAAAAAAAAAAAAACATATGTCGTGTGTTAAATGCATGTGAAGTGTCAAGTGAAAGTGATAGCGTGTGTTCCGAGATTTAGGAGACTAAAAACCCAATTATAAAATTTCCAAACAAGTTGTAAATATTTATAATTATGTTTCTAGTGGGGCATATGATGCAGTAATTTGTATCATAAATTACTTAAATGTAAGTAATGATTGTAATATGAATATGCATTTTTATGTGACATTGATTTGAGATGTTTCTTGACTGTAATTATTGTTGATAAGTAAGTTTATACGACCTTACTGAAACTGTCAATAATAGCGCGCAATAATGCAGCGAGGGGGGGTGAGCTGTTTATCATTATTGGAAACGAGGAAGTTACGTAATATTGGCGCGTTTTTTCCGTTGAGAACCTTCTGGAATATTTCCCTAGAGCATATGTATTCATAATTTTCATTAGAAATTAAAATAGACGCTAATGTTGGCGCGTTTTATTAGCCAATAGTAATTCAGTTATAATCTTTGGGCATATCGGGGAGTGGGTGTATAAAAAGCCAAGTCAGAGGTAGATCGCGGGCAGTTCATCGAAAATCTTAGCACATTACACGTCGTATTCAGTCGGCCAGTTCATCAAAAATCTGTGTACACTACACGTCGTCTTCAGTCAGTCAATTCGTCGAAAGTATTTGTACGGCAAACGTCGGGTATCGATTCACAAGTTACGCGCAGCAGAATTATGAATAATCTAAAGTGTTGTAAGGTTAATTATACAAAAGGTTGAAGTACGTGGATTAAGAGTGATCAGTAAGAAGTTATTATAACAGTTTCAGTTTGGCGAGTGTTAAGATCAATGTATAAATGTGATAGTTAACGTGTTTGACAATAAATGTGTAAAACAAATTTCTTCATCAGTGTTATATTTGGATAAAAGATTCCTTTCCGTTTACACACTCTGATTCAAGAGACATGTTGTGGGGCTAACAAATACAAACATATACAAATAATTTTATCGCAAATTGGCGCCCAACGTGGGGCAGAGTGACCAGGAAAGGAACACGTTGACCAGGAAAGGATCAGAATAACCAGGAAGGGGCAGAATTAACCAGGAAGAAGTGAGATGACCAGGAAGGGGCGAATGGAGAAGTGAACTGAACTATAAGACGCAGATTCCAGAAACAACAAAAGGGACGACAGACTACGCGGATGATTGGACATCGTAATTCCGAGATTACAAGGCAACAGGGAAATTCAATTTACAGGACAACAAAACAACGCAGATTCATCATAAAACAACACAGAAGCAACATATAACCTAGGAGAGAGGGGCAGGAAGCTAGACATCAAAGTAACAGCAACAGACAACATCACAAAAGGTCAGAGTATAGTAATTTTTTTTAGAAAACAAAATTATATCATTCAAATGTACTTGAGGAGTGGTAGGATAAAGAAAACAATCTCCACTAATAATACAGAAGAAACAATGATGGAGGGGGATAGTGTAACAGTTAGCTGTAATTCAATACAGGTTACAGAAAATAATTCAAACAATGTAATATTTGAGGGAGGAAATATTAGCGCAGAAAGTGAGAATAGAATAGCAGGAAATGTTAATTTTGATGCTAGTATGATGATGGAAATGCTGAGAAATATGAATAATGAGAATATAAAAAAGAATAATGAGAATATGGAAAAGAATATAGAGAAATTGAGGGAAGATATTAGTAGGAAAATAGATCAGAATTTTATGGAATTGAGAGAAGCTATAAAAAAAGATCATAGGGAATTGAGGGAAAATATTGGTAGGAGGAATGAGAAATTAGAGCAAACAGATCAAAGCAGTGAAGAAATTGAAAAGAAAGTTATGAAGCTAGATAGTAGTATGCCAGAAATGAGAGATGAAAATGAGGAAGTGATAGCAAGTGAGACAGGAGAAGTTTCAAAGAAAATGCTAGACATGAGCAGGGAAATAGGTAACAAAAAAGGTGAGGTTAATACTAAAAGTGAGGTTAATGTAGAATGCACAGAGTTAGGAAATCAAGTGAGTAGTATTTCAAGTGAGATAAGAGAGATAAAAGAGGTTATGAATGTAGATGTGAATCAGGCGCAAGTTAATTTCAGTGGGGAGATATCAGAAATTCAGAAAGAATCAGAAATGCAAAGAAACAAATTGTACGAAGAAGTTAAAGTTTTGCCTGTAAGTAATCAAAAGCTAACTTCTGAAATTAACAAGTACCAAGCTGTTAAGAATGAAAACTCCAATCCAGTACAATTTAGTACAGATTTGTCAGAGTACTCTCAGATTAAAGAGATAGTAGAAGAATTGAAAATGACAGTTGTTAAAAGATGTGTTTTTCAGGAAACTTTAGATTGTTTTCAAATGTTATCAGGGGTTGAAATATCATATGAATACTTTAAGAGGCTATCCATGAACAAATTTTTGAAGGTTAGGATACAGCTACGAGTAATGTTTAGCCACACACAATTTGATCCAGGAGGGTAAATAGCAATGAGATGTAAAGTAAATGCTGGATAGTTAAAGATGACTTGCAGAGAAATGCATTGGCACGTAAGAGGGTTAATTATTTGTATATGTGATGTGAAAACGGAAATAAATTCAGAAAAAAAAAGAAAGAAAGAAAGAAAGAAAAAGAAAAAGAAATAAATATTTAAAAGAAAAAAATAACATTTTTTAGTAACTGTAACAGCATTTGAAATTAAGAATGTAAAGATTGAAACTTAATATGATATTAAAGTAAAAGTACGTAAATACAATTCCAAGAGTATTGTTAAAATAAAGTACAAAATAACAAAAATGGGTAAAAATAATAATAAAAAAAACAAATACTTTTGTAGCAAACAGAAAAGGTGAGACATTGTCTAGATTTAAGAGATATCAATATATTTATGTAAAGGGTGAATATTTTTGGTAAAAATGTTTAATAATTACAAAAACTTCTTAAATGTATAAATTTTGTCAACAATATAAGAAAGTAAACCATTTTTGTAACAGTAATTTAATAATTCAGGGTACAGTATTTGCTATAAAAAAATTGTAATGTCAGATTAATGTCTAAACAAATTAAACCAGAGCCAGTAAGTAGTGGCGAGATAAAAAAAAAAAAAACATATGTCGTGTGTTAAATGCATGTGAAGTGTCAAGTGAAAGTGATAGCGTGTGTTCCAAGATTTAGGAGACTAAAAACCCAATTATAAAATTTCCAAACAAGTTGTAAATATTTATAATTATGTTTCTAGTGGGGCATATGATGCAGTAATTTGTATCATAAATTACTTAAATGTAAGTAATGATTGTAATATGAATATGCATTTTATGTGACATTGATTTGAGATGTTTCTTGACTGTAATTATTGTTGATAAGTAAGTTTATACGACCTTACTGAAACTGTCAATAATAGCGCGCAATAATGCAGCGAGGGGGGGTGAGCTGTTTATCATTATTGGAAACGAGGAAGTTACGTAATATTGGCGCGTTTTTTCCGTTGAGAACCTTCTGGAATATTTCCCTAGAGCATATGTATTCATAATTTTCATTAGAAATTAAAATAGACGCTAATGTTGGCGCGTTTTATTAGCCAATAGTAATTCAGTTATAATCTTTGGGCATATCGGGGAGTGGGTGTATAAAAAGCCAAGTCAGAGGTAGATCGCGGGCAGTTCATCGAAAATCTTAGCACATTACACGTCGTATTCAGTCGGCCAGTTCATCAAAAATCTGTGTACACTACACGTCGTCTTCAGTCAGTCAATTCGTCGAAAGTATTTGTACGGCAAACGTCGGGTATCGATTCACAAGTTACGCGCAGCAGAATTATGAATAATCTAAAGTGTTGTAAGGTTAATTATACAAAAGGTTGAAGTACGTGGATTAAGAGTGATCAGTAAGAAGTTATTATAACAGTTTCAGTTTGGCGAGTGTTAAGATCAATGTATAAATGTGATAGTTAACGTGTTTGACAATAAATGTGTAAAACAAATTTCTTCATCAGTGTTATATTTGGATAAAAGATTCCTTTCTGTTTACACACTCTGATTCAAGAGACATGTTGTGGGGCTAACAAATACAAACATATACAAATAATTTTATCGCAAATTGGCGCCCAACGTGGGGCAGAGTGACCAGGAAAGGAACACGTTGACCAGGAAAGGATCAGAATAACCAGGAAGGGGCAGAATTAACCAGGAAGAAGTGAGATGACCAGGAAGGGGCGAATGGAGAAGTGAACTGAACTATAAGACGCAGATTCCAGAAACAACAAAAGGGACGACAGACTACGCGGATGATTGGACATCGTAATTCCGAGATTACAAGGCAACAGGGAAATTCAATTTACAGGACAACAAAACAACGCAGATTCATCATAAAACAACACAGAAGCAACATATAACCTAGGAGAGAGGGGCAGGAAGCTAGACATCAAAGTAACAGCAACAGACAACATCACAAAAGGTCAGAGTATAGTAATTTTTTTTAGAAAACAAAATTATATCATTCAAATGTACTTGAGGAGTGGTAGGATAAAGAAAACAATGTCCACTAATAATACAGAAGAAACAATGATGGAGGGGGATAGTGTAACAGTTAGCTGTAATTCAATACAGGTTACAGAAAATAATTCAAACAATGTAATATTTGAGGGAGGAAATATTAGCGCAGAAAGTGAGAATAGAATAGCAGGAAATGTTAATTTTGATGCTAGTATGATGATGGAAATGCTGAGAAATATGAATAATGAGAATATAAAAAAGAATAATGAGAATATGGAAAAGAATATAGAGAAATTGAGGGAAGATATTAGTAGGAAAATAGATCAGAATTTTATGGAATTGAGAGAAGCTATAAAAAAAGATCATAGGGAATTGAGGGAAAATATTGGTAGGAGGAATGAGAAATTAGAGCAAACAGATCAAAGCAGTGAAGAAATTGAAAAGAAAGTTATGAAGCTAGATAGTAGTATGCCAGAAATGAGAGATGAAAATGAGGAAGTGATAGCAAGTGAGACAGGAGAAGTTTCAAAGAAAATGCTAGACATGAGCAGGGAAATAGGTAACAAAAAAGGTGAGGTTAATACTAAAAGTGAGGTTAATGTAGAATGCACAGAGTTAGGAAATCAAGTGAGTAGTATTTCAAGTGAGATAAGAGAGATAAAAGAGGTTATGAATGTAGATGTGAATCAGGCGCAAGTTAATTTCAGTGGGGAGATATCAGAAATTCAGAAAGTATCAGAAATGCAAAGAAACAAATTGTACGAAGAAGTTAAAGTTTTGCCTGTAAGTAATCAAAAGCTAACTTCTGAAATTAACAAGTACCAAGCTGTTAAGAATGAAAACTCCAATCCAGTACAATTTAGTACAGATTTGTCAGAGTACTCTCAGATTAAAGAGATAGTAGAAGAATTGAAAACGACAGTTGTTAAAAGATGTGTTTTTCAGGAAACTTTAGATTGTTTTCAAATGTTATCAGGGGTTGAAATATCATATGAATACTTTAAGAGGTTATCCATGAACAAATTTTTGAAGGTTAGGATACAGCTACGAGTAATGTTTAGCCACACACAATTTGATCCAGGAGGGTAAATAGCAATGAGATGTAAAGTAAATGCTGGATAGTTAAAGATGACTTGCAGAGAAATGCATTGGCACGTAAGAGGGTTAATTATTTGTATATGTGATGTGAAAACGGAAATAAATTCAGAAAAAAAAGAAAGAAAGAAAGAAAGAAAGAAAGAAAAAGAAAAAGAAATAAATATTTAAAGGAAAAAAATAACATTTTTTAGTAACTGTAACAGCATTTGAAATTAAGAATGTAAAGATTGAAACTTAATATGATATTAAAGTAAAAGTACGTAAATACAATTCCAAGAGTATTGTTAAAATAAAGTACAAAATAACAAAAATGGGTAAAAATAATAATAAAAAAAACAAATACTTTTGTAGCAAACAGAAAAGGTGAGACATTGTCTAGATTTAAGAGATATCAATATATTTATGTAAAGGGTGAATATTTTTGGTAAAAATGTTTAATAATTACAAAAACTTCTTAAATGTATAAATTTTGTCAACAATATAAGAAAGTAAACCATTTTTGTAACAGTAATTTAATAATTCAGGGTACAGTATTTGCTATAAAAAAAATTGTAATGTCAGATTAATGTCTAAACAAATTAAACCAGAGCCAGTAAGTAGTGGCGAGATAAAAAAAAAAAAACATATGTCGTGTGTTAAATGCATGTGAAGTGTCAAGTGAAAGTGATAGCGTGTGTTCCGAGATTTAGGAGACTAAAAACCCAATTATAAAATTTCCAAACAAGTTGTAAATATTTATAATTATGTTTCTAGTGGGGCATATGATGCAGTAATTTGTATCATAAATTACTTAAATGTAAGTAATGATTGTAATATGAATATGCATTTTTATGTGACATTGATTTGAGATGTTTCTTGACTGTAATTATTGTTGATAAGTAAGTTTATACGACCTTACTGAAACTGTCAATAATAGCGCGCAATAATGCAGCGAGGGGGGGTGAGCTGTTTATCATTATTGGAAACGAGGAAGTTACGTAATATTGGCGCGTTTTTTCCGTTGAGAACCTTCTGGAATATTTCCCTAGAGCATATGTATTCATAATTTTCATTAGAAATTAAAATAGACGCTAATGTTGGCGCGTTTTATTAGCCAATAGTAATTCAGTTATAATCTTTGGGCATATCGGGGAGTGGGTGTATAAAAAGCCAAGTCAGAGGTAGATCGCGGGCAGTTCATCGAAAATCTTAGCACATTACACGTCGTATTCAGTCGGCCAGTTCATCAAAAATCTGTGTACACTACACGTCGTCTTCAGTCAGTCAATTCGTCGAAAGTATTTGTACGGCAAACGTCGGGTATCGATTCACAAGTTACGCGCAGCAGAATTATGAATAATCTAAAGTGTTGTAAGGTTAATTATACAAAAGGTTGAAGTACGTGGATTAAGAGTGATCAGTAAGAAGTTATTATAACAGTTTCAGTTTGGCGAGTGTTAAGATCAATGTATAAATGTGATAGTTAACGTGTTTGACAATAAATGTGTAAAACAAATTTCTTCATCAGTGTTATATTTGGATAAAAGATTCCTTTCCGTTTACACACTCTGATTCAAGAGACATGTTGTGGGGCTAACAAATACAAACATATACAAATAATTTTATCGCAAATTGGCGCCCAACGTGGGGCAGAGTGACCAGGAAAGGAACACGTTGACCAGGAAAGGATCAGAATAACCAGGAAGGGGCAGAATTAACCAGGAAGAAGTGAGATGACCAGGAAGGGGCGAATGGAGAAGTGAACTGAACTATAAGACGCAGATTCCAGAAACAACAAAAGGGACGACAGACTACGCGGATGATTGGACATCGTAATTCCGAGATTACAAGGCAACAGGGAAATTCAATTTACAGGACAACAAAACAACGCAGATTCATCATAAAACAACACAGAAGCAACATATAACCTAGGAGAGAGGGGCAGGAAGCTAGACATCAAAGTAACAGCAACAGACAACATCACAAAAGGTCAGAGTATAGTAATTTTTTTTAGAAAACAAAATTATATCATTCAAATGTACTTGAGGAGTGGTAGGATAAAGAAAACAATCTCCACTAATAATACAGAAGAAACAATGATGGAGGGGGATAGTGTAACAGTTAGCTGTAATTCAATACAGGTTACAGAAAATAATTCAAACAATGTAATATTTGAGGGAGGAAATATTAGCGCAGAAAGTGAGAATAGAATAGCAGGAAATGTTAATTTTGATGCTAGTATGATGATGGAAATGCTGAGAAATATGAATAATGAGAATATAAAAAAGAATAATGAGAATATGGAAAAGAATATAGAGAAATTGAGGGAAGATATTAGTAGGAAAATAGATCAGAATTTTATGGAATTGAGAGAAGCTATAAAAAAAGATCATAGGGAATTGAGGGAAAATATTGGTAGGAGGAATGAGAAATTAGAGCAAACAGATCAAAGCAGTGAAGAAATTGAAAAGAAAGTTATGAAGCTAGATAGTAGTATGCCAGAAATGAGAGATGAAAATGAGGAAGTGATAGCAAGTGAGACAGGAGAAGTTTCAAAGAAAATGCTAGACATGAGCAGGGAAATAGGTAACAAAAAAGGTGAGGTTAATACTAAAAGTGAGGTTAATGTAGAATGCACAGAGTTAGGAAATCAAGTGAGTAGTATTTCAAGTGAGATAAGAGAGATAAAAGAGGTTATGAATGTAGATGTGAATCAGGCGCAAGTTAATTTCAGTGGGGAGATATCAGAAATTCAGAAAGTATCAGAAATGCAAAGAAACAAATTGTACGAAGAAGTTAAAGTTTTGCCTGTAAGTAATCAAAAGCTAACTTCTGAAATTAACAAGTACCAAGCTGTTAAGAATGAAAACTCCAATCCAGTACAATTTAGTACAGATTTGTCAGAGTACTCTCAGATTAAAGAGATAGTAGAAGAATTGAAAATGACAGTTGTTAAAAGATGTGTTTTTCAGGAAACTTTAGATTGTTTTCAAATGTTATCAGGGGTTGAAATATCATATGAATACTTTAAGAGGTTATCCATGAACAAATTTTTGAAGGTTAGGATACAGCTACGAGTAATGTTTAGCCACACACAATTTGATCCAGGAGGGTAAATAGCAATGAGATGTAAAGTAAATGCTGGATAGTTAAAGATGACTTGCAGAGAAATGCATTGGCACGTAAGAGGGTTAATTATTTGTATATGTGATGTGAAAACGGAAATAAATTCAGAAAAAAAAGAAAGAAAGAAAGAAAGAAAGAAAGAAAAAGAAAAAGAAATAAATATTTAAAGGAAAAAAATAACATTTTTTAGTAACTGTAACAGCATTTGAAATTAAGAATGTAAAGATTGAAACTTAATATGATATTAAAGTAAAAGTACGTAAATACAATTCCAAGAGTATTGTTAAAATAAAGTACAAAATAACAAAAATGGGTAAAAATAATAATAAAAAAAACAAATACTTTTGTAGCAAACAGAAAAGGTGAGACATTGTCTAGATTTAAGAGATATCAATATATTTATGTAAAGGGTGAATATTTTTGGTAAAAATGTTTAATAATTACAAAAACTTCTTAAATGTATAAATTTTGTCAACAATATAAGAAAGTAAACCATTTTTGTAACAGTAATTTAATAATTCAGGGTACAGTATTTGCTATAAAAAAAATTGTAATGTCAGATTAATGTCTAAACAAATTAAACCAGAGCCAGTAAGTAGTGGCGAGATAAAAAAAAAAAAACATATGTCGTGTGTTAAATGCATGTGAAGTGTCAAGTGAAAGTGATAGCGTGTGTTCCGAGATTTAGGAGACTAAAAACCCAATTATAAAATTTCCAAACAAGTTGTAAATATTTATAATTATGTTTCTAGTGGGGCATATGATGCAGTAATTTGTATCATAAATTACTTAAATGTAAGTAATGATTGTAATATGAATATGCATTTTTATGTGACATTGATTTGAGATGTTTCTTGACTGTAATTATTGTTGATAAGTAAGTTTATACGACCTTACTGAAACTGTCAATAATAGCGCGCAATAATGCAGCGAGGGGGGGTGAGCTGTTTATCATTATTGGAAACGAGGAAGTTACGTAATATTGGCGCGTTTTTTCCGTTGAGAACCTTCTGGAATATTTCCCTAGAGCATATGTATTCATAATTTTCATTAGAAATTAAAATAGACGCTAATGTTGGCGCGTTTTATTAGCCAATAGTAATTCAGTTATAATCTTTGGGCATATCGGGGAGTGGGTGTATAAAAAGCCAAGTCAGAGGTAGATCGCGGGCAGTTCATCGAAAATCTTAGCACATTACACGTCGTATTCAGTCGGCCAGTTCATCAAAAATCTGTGTACACTACACGTCGTCTTCAGTCAGTCAATTCGTCGAAAGTATTTGTACGGCAAACGTCGGGTATCGATTCACAAGTTACGCGCAGCAGAATTATGAATAATCTAAAGTGTTGTAAGGTTAATTATACAAAAGGTTGAAGTACGTGGATTAAGAGTGATCAGTAAGAAGTTATTATAACAGTTTCAGTTTGGCGAGTGTTAAGATCAATGTATAAATGTGATAGTTAACGTGTTTGACAATAAATGTGTAAAACAAATTTCTTCATCAGTGTTATATTTGGATAAAAGATTCCTTTCCGTTTACACACTCTGATTCAAGAGACATGTTGTGGGGCTAACAAATACAAACATATACAAATAATTTTATCGCAAATTGGCGCCCAACGTGGGGCAGAGTGACCAGGAAAGGAACACGTTGACCAGGAAAGGATCAGAATAACCAGGAAGGGGCAGAATTAACCAGGAAGAAGTGAGATGACCAGGAAGGGGCGAATGGAGAAGTGAACTGAACTATAAGACGCAGATTCCAGAAACAACAAAAGGGACGACAGACTACGCGGATGATTGGACATCGTAATTCCGAGATTACAAGGCAACAGGGAAATTCAATTTACAGGACAACAAAACAACGCAGATTCATCATAAAACAACACAGAAGCAACATATAACCTAGGAGAGAGGGGCAGGAAGCTAGACATCAAAGTAACAGCAACAGACAACATCACAAAAGGTCAGAGTATAGTAATTTTTTTTAGAAAACAAAATTATATCATTCAAATGTACTTGAGGAGTGGTAGGATAAAGAAAACAATCTCCACTAATAATACAGAAGAAACAATGATGGAGGGGGATAGTGTAACAGTTAGCTGTAATTCAATACAGGTTACAGAAAATAATTCAAACAATGTAATATTTGAGGGAGGAAATATTAGCGCAGAAAGTGAGAATAGAATAGCAGGAAATGTTAATTTTGATGCTAGTATGATGATGGAAATGCTGAGAAATATGAATAATGAGAATATAAAAAAGAATAATGAGAATATGGAAAAGAATATAGAGAAATTGAGGGAAGATATTAGTAGGAAAATAGATCAGAATTTTATGGAATTGAGAGAAGCTATAAAAAAAGATCATAGGGAATTGAGGGAAAATATTGGTAGGAGGAATGAGAAATTAGAGCAAACAGATCAAAGCAGTGAAGAAATTGAAAAGAAAGTTATGAAGCTAGATAGTAGTATGCCAGAAATGAGAGATGAAAATGAGGAAGTGATAGCAAGTGAGACAGGAGAAGTTTCAAAGAAAATGCTAGACATGAGCAGGGAAATAGGTAACAAAAAAGGTGAGGTTAATACTAAAAGTGAGGTTAATGTAGAATGCACAGAGTTAGGAAATCAAGTGAGTAGTATTTCAAGTGAGATAAGAGAGATAAAAGAGGTTATGAATGTAGATGTGAATCAGGCGCAAGTTAATTTCAGTGGGGAGATATCAGAAATTCAGAAAGAATCAGAAATGCAAAGAAACAAATTGTACGAAGAAGTTAAAGTTTTGCCTGTAAGTAATCAAAAGCTAACTTCTGAAATTAACAAGTACCAAGCTGTTAAGAATGAAAACTCCAATCCAGTACAATTTAGTACAGATTTGTCAGAGTACTCTCAGATTAAAGAGATAGTAGAAGAATTGAAAATGACAGTTGTTAAAAGATGTGTTTTTCAGGAAACTTTAGATTGTTTTCAAATGTTATCAGGGGTTGAAATATCATATGAATACTTTAAGAGGCTATCCATGAACAAATTTTTGAAGGTTAGGATACAGCTACGAGTAATGTTTAGCCACACACAATTTGATCCAGGAGGGTAAATAGCAATGAGATGTAAAGTAAATGCTGGATAGTTAAAGATGACTTGCAGAGAAATGCATTGGCACGTAAGAGGGTTAATTATTTGTATATGTGATGTGAAAACGGAAATAAATTCAGAAAAAAAAAGAAAGAAAGAAAGAAAGAAAAAGAAAAAGAAATAAATATTTAAAAGAAAAAAATAACATTTTTTAGTAACTGTAACAGCATTTGAAATTAAGAATGTAAAGATTGAAACTTAATATGATATTAAAGTAAAAGTACGTAAATACAATTCCAAGAGTATTGTTAAAATAAAGTACAAAATAACAAAAATGGGTAAAAATAATAATAAAAAAAACAAATACTTTTGTAGCAAACAGAAAAGGTGAGACATTGTCTAGATTTAAGAGATATCAATATATTTATGTAAAGGGTGAATATTTTTGGTAAAAATGTTTAATAATTACAAAAACTTCTTAAATGTATAAATTTTGTCAACAATATAAGAAAGTAAACCATTTTTGTAACAGTAATTTAATAATTCAGGGTACAGTATTTGCTATAAAAAAATTGTAATGTCAGATTAATGTCTAAACAAATTAAACCAGAGCCAGTAAGTAGTGGCGAGATAAAAAAAAAAAAAAACATATGTCGTGTGTTAAATGCATGTGAAGTGTCAAGTGAAAGTGATAGCGTGTGTTCCAAGATTTAGGAGACTAAAAACCCAATTATAAAATTTCCAAACAAGTTGTAAATATTTATAATTATGTTTCTAGTGGGGCATATGATGCAGTAATTTGTATCATAAATTACTTAAATGTAAGTAATGATTGTAATATGAATATGCATTTTATGTGACATTGATTTGAGATGTTTCTTGACTGTAATTATTGTTGATAAGTAAGTTTATACGACCTTACTGAAACTGTCAATAATAGCGCGCAATAATGCAGCGAGGGGGGGTGAGCTGTTTATCATTATTGGAAACGAGGAAGTTACGTAATATTGGCGCGTTTTTTCCGTTGAGAACCTTCTGGAATATTTCCCTAGAGCATATGTATTCATAATTTTCATTAGAAATTAAAATAGACGCTAATGTTGGCGCGTTTTATTAGCCAATAGTAATTCAGTTATAATCTTTGGGCATATCGGGGAGTGGGTGTATAAAAAGCCAAGTCAGAGGTAGATCGCGGGCAGTTCATCGAAAATCTTAGCACATTACACGTCGTATTCAGTCGGCCAGTTCATCAAAAATCTGTGTACACTACACGTCGTCTTCAGTCAGTCAATTCGTCGAAAGTATTTGTACGGCAAACGTCGGGTATCGATTCACAAGTTACGCGCAGCAGAATTATGAATAATCTAAAGTGTTGTAAGGTTAATTATACAAAAGGTTGAAGTACGTGGATTAAGAGTGATCAGTAAGAAGTTATTATAACAGTTTCAGTTTGGCGAGTGTTAAGATCAATGTATAAATGTGATAGTTAACGTGTTTGACAATAAATGTGTAAAACAAATTTCTTCATCAGTGTTATATTTGGATAAAAGATTCCTTTCTGTTTACACACTCTGATTCAAGAGACATGTTGTGGGGCTAACAAATACAAACATATACAAATAATTTTATCGCAAATTGGCGCCCAACGTGGGGCAGAGTGACCAGGAAAGGAACACGTTGACCAGGAAAGGATCAGAATAACCAGGAAGGGGCAGAATTAACCAGGAAGAAGTGAGATGACCAGGAAGGGGCGAATGGAGAAGTGAACTGAACTATAAGACGCAGATTCCAGAAACAACAAAAGGGACGACAGACTACGCGGATGATTGGACATCGTAATTCCGAGATTACAAGGCAACAGGGAAATTCAATTTACAGGACAACAAAACAACGCAGATTCATCATAAAACAACACAGAAGCAACATATAACCTAGGAGAGAGGGGCAGGAAGCTAGACATCAAAGTAACAGCAACAGACAACATCACAAAAGGTCAGAGTATAGTAATTTTTTTTAGAAAACAAAATTATATCATTCAAATGTACTTGAGGAGTGGTAGGATAAAGAAAACAATGTCCACTAATAATACAGAAGAAACAATGATGGAGGGGGATAGTGTAACAGTTAGCTGTAATTCAATACAGGTTACAGAAAATAATTCAAACAATGTAATATTTGAGGGAGGAAATATTAGCGCAGAAAGTGAGAATAGAATAGCAGGAAATGTTAATTTTGATGCTAGTATGATGATGGAAATGCTGAGAAATATGAATAATGAGAATATAAAAAAGAATAATGAGAATATGGAAAAGAATATAGAGAAATTGAGGGAAGATATTAGTAGGAAAATAGATCAGAATTTTATGGAATTGAGAGAAGCTATAAAAAAAGATCATAGGGAATTGAGGGAAAATATTGGTAGGAGGAATGAGAAATTAGAGCAAACAGATCAAAGCAGTGAAGAAATTGAAAAGAAAGTTATGAAGCTAGATAGTAGTATGCCAGAAATGAGAGATGAAAATGAGGAAGTGATAGCAAGTGAGACAGGAGAAGTTTCAAAGAAAATGCTAGACATGAGCAGGGAAATAGGTAACAAAAAAGGTGAGGTTAATACTAAAAGTGAGGTTAATGTAGAATGCACAGAGTTAGGAAATCAAGTGAGTAGTATTTCAAGTGAGATAAGAGAGATAAAAGAGGTTATGAATGTAGATGTGAATCAGGCGCAAGTTAATTTCAGTGGGGAGATATCAGAAATTCAGAAAGTATCAGAAATGCAAAGAAACAAATTGTACGAAGAAGTTAAAGTTTTGCCTGTAAGTAATCAAAAGCTAACTTCTGAAATTAACAAGTACCAAGCTGTTAAGAATGAAAACTCCAATCCAGTACAATTTAGTACAGATTTGTCAGAGTACTCTCAGATTAAAGAGATAGTAGAAGAATTGAAAACGACAGTTGTTAAAAGATGTGTTTTTCAGGAAACTTTAGATTGTTTTCAAATGTTATCAGGGGTTGAAATATCATATGAATACTTTAAGAGGTTATCCATGAACAAATTTTTGAAGGTTAGGATACAGCTACGAGTAATGTTTAGCCACACACAATTTGATCCAGGAGGGTAAATAGCAATGAGATGTAAAGTAAATGCTGGATAGTTAAAGATGACTTGCAGAGAAATGCATTGGCACGTAAGAGGGTTAATTATTTGTATATGTGATGTGAAAACGGAAATAAATTCAGAAAAAAAAGAAAGAAAGAAACAAAGAAAAAGAAAAAGAAATAAATATTTAAAGGAAAAAAATAACATTTTTTAGTAACTGTAACAGCATTTGAAATTAAGAATGTAAAGATTGAAACTTAATATGATATTAAAGTAAAAGTACGTAAATACAATTCCAAGAGTATTGTTAAAATAAAGTACAAAATAACAAAAATGGGTAAAAATAATAATAAAAAAAACAAATACTTTTGTAGCAAACAGAAAAGGTGAGACATTGTCTAGATTTAAGAGATATCAATATATTTATGTAAAGGGTGAATATTTTTGGTAAAAATGTTTAATAATTACAAAAACTTCTTAAATGTATAAATTTTGTCAACAATATAAGAAAGTAAACCATTTTTGTAACAGTAATTTAATAATTCAGGGTACAGTATTTGCTATAAAAAAAATTGTAATGTCAGATTAATGTCTAAACAAATTAAACCAGAGCCAGTAAGTAGTGGCGAGATAAAAAAAAAAACATATGTCGTGTGTTAAATGCATGTGAAGTGTCAAGTGAAAGTGATAGCGTGTGTTCCGAGATTTAGGAGACTAAAAACCCAATTATAAAATTTCCAAACAAGTTGTAAATATTTATAATTATGTTTCTAGTGGGGCATATGATGCAGTAATTTGTATCATAAATTACTTAAATGTAAGTAATGATTGTAATATGAATATGCATTTTTATGTGACATTGATTTGAGATGTTTCTTGACTGTAATTATTGTTGATAAGTAAGTTTATACGACCTTACTGAAACTGTCAATAATAGCGCGCAATAATGCAGCGAGGGGGGGTGAGCTGTTTATCATTATTGGAAACGAGGAAGTTACGTAATATTGGCGCGTTTTTTCCGTTGAGAACCTTCTGGAATATTTCCCTAGAGCATATGTATTCATAATTTTCATTAGAAATTAAAATAGACGCTAATGTTGGCGCGTTTTATTAGCCAATAGTAATTCAGTTATAATCTTTGGGCATATCGGGGAGTGGGTGTATAAAAAGCCAAGTCAGAGGTAGATCGCGGGCAGTTCATCGAAAATCTTAGCACATTACACGTCGTATTCAGTCGGCCAGTTCATCAAAAATCTGTGTACACTACACGTCGTCTTCAGTCAGTCAATTCGTCGAAAGTATTTGTACGGCAAACGTCGGGTATCGATTCACAAGTTACGCGCAGCAGAATTATGAATAATCTAAAGTGTTGTAAGGTTAATTATACAAAAGGTTGAAGTACGTGGATTAAGAGTGATCAGTAAGAAGTTATTATAACAGTTTCAGTTTGGCGAGTGTTAAGATCAATGTATAAATGTGATAGTTAACGTGTTTGACAATAAATGTGTAAAACAAATTTCTTCATCAGTGTTATATTTGGATAAAAGATTCCTTTCTGTTTACACACTCTGATTCAAGAGACATGTTGTGGGGCTAACAAATACAAACATATACAAATAATTTTATCGCAAATTGGCGCCCAACGTGGGGCAGAGTGACCAGGAAAGGAACACGTTGACCAGGAAAGGATCAGAATAACCAGGAAGGGGCAGAATTAACCAGGAAGAAGTGAGATGACCAGGAAGGTGCGAATGGAGAAGTGAACTGAACTATAAGACGCAGATTCCAGAAACAACAAAAGGGACGACAGACTACGCGGATGATTGGACATCGTAATTCCGAGATTACAAGGCAACAGGGAAATTCAATTTACAGGACAACAAAACAACGCAGATTCATCATAAAACAACACAGAAGCAACATATAACCTAGGAGAGAGGGGCAGGAAGCTAGACATCAAAGTAACAGCAACAGACAACATCACAAAAGGTCAGAGTATAGTAATTTTTTTTAGAAAACAAAATTATATCATTCAAATGTACTTGAGGAGTGGTAGGATAAAGAAAACAATGTCCACTAATAATACAGAAGAAACAATGATGGAGGGGGATAGTGTAACAGTTAGCTGTAATTCAATACAGGTTACAGAAAATAATTCAAACAATGTAATATTTGCGGGAGGAAATATTAGCGCAGAAAGTGAGAATAGAATAGCAGGAAATGTTAATTTTGATGCTAGTATGATGATGGAAATGCTGAGAAATATGAATAATGAGAATATAAAAAAGAATAATGAGAATATGGAAAAGAATATAGAGAAATTGAGGGAAGATATTAGTAGGAAAATAGATCAGAATTTTATGGAATTGAGAGAAGCTATAAAAAAAGATCATAGGGAATTGAGGGAAAATATTGGTAGGAGGAATGAGAAATTAGAGCAAACAGATCAAAGCAGTGAAGAAATTGAAAAGAAAGTTATGAAGCTAGATAGTAGTATGCCAGAAATGAGAGATGAAAATGAGGAAGTGATAGCAAGTGAGACAGGAGAAGTTTCAAAGAAAATGCTAGACATGAGCAGGGAAATAGGTAACAAAAAAGGTGAGGTTAATACTAAAAGTGAGGTTAATGTAGAATGCACAGAGTTAGGAAATCAAGTGAGTAGTATTTCAAGTGAGATAAGAGAGATAAAAGAGGTTATGAATGTAGATGTGAATCAGGCGCAAGTTAATTTCAGTGGGGAGATATCAGAAATTCAGAAAGTATCAGAAATGCAAAGAAACAAATTGTACGAAGAAGTTAAAGTTTTGCCTGTAAGTAATCAAAAGCTAACTTCTGAAATTAACAAGTACCAAGCTGTTAAGAATGAAAACTCCAATCCAGTACAATTTAGTACAGATTTGTCAGAGTACTCTCAGATTAAAGAGATAGTAGAAGAATTGAAAACGACAGTTGTTAAAAGATGTGTTTTTCAGGAAACTTTAGATTGTTTTCAAATGTTATCAGGGGTTGAAATATCATATGAATACTTTAAGAGGTTATCCATGAACAAATTTTTGAAGGTTAGGATACAGCTACGAGTAATGTTTAGCCACACACAATTTGATCCAGGAGGGTAAATAGCAATGAGATGTAAAGTAAATGCTGGATAGTTAAAGATGACTTGCAGAGAAATGCATTGGCACGTAAGAGGGTTAATTATTTGTATATGTGATGTGAAAACGGAAATAAATTCAGAAAAAAAAGAAAGAAAGAAACAAAGAAAAAGAAAAAGAAATAAATATTTAAAAGAAAAAAATAACATTTTTTAGTAACTGTAACAGCATTTGAAATTAAGAATGTAAAGATTGAAACTTAATATGATGTTAAAGTAAAAGTACGTAAATACAATTCCAAGAGTATTGTTAAAATAAAGTACAAAATAACAAAAATGGGTAAAAATAATAATAAAAAAAACAAATACTTTTGTAGCAAACAGAAAAGGTGAGACATTGTCTAGATTTAAGAGATATCAATATATTTATGTAAAGGGTGAATATTTTTGGTAAAAATGTTTAATAATTACAAAAACTTCTTAAATGTATAAATTTTGTCAACAATATAAGAAAGTAAACCATTTTTGTAACAGTAATTTAATAATTCAGGGTACAGTATTTGCTATAAAAAAAATTGTAATGTCAGATTAATGTCTAAACAAATTAAACCAGAGCCAGTAAGTAGTGGCGAGATAAAAAAAAAAAACATATGTCGTGTGTTAAATGCATGTGAAGTGTCAAGTGAAAGTGATAGCGTGTGTTCCGAGATTTAGGAGACTAAAAACCCAATTATAAAATTTCCAAACAAGTTGTAAATATTTATAATTATGTTTCTAGTGGGGCATATGATGCAGTAATTTGTATCATAAATTACTTAAATGTAAGTAATGATTGTAATATGAATATGCATTTTTATGTGACATTGATTTGAGATGTTTCTTGACTGTAATTATTGTTGATAAGTAAGTTTATACGACCTTACTGAAACTGTCAATAATAGCGCGCAATAATGCAGCGAGGGGGGGTGAGCTGTTTATCATTATTGGAAACGAGGAAGTTACGTAATATTGGCGCGTTTTTTCCGTTGAGAACCTTCTGGAATATTTCCCTAGAGCATATGTATTCATAATTTTCATTAGAAATTAAAATAGACGCTAATGTTGGCGCGTTTTATTAGCCAATAGTAATTCAGTTATAATCTTTGGGCATATCGGGGAGTGGGTGTATAAAAAGCCAAGTCAGAGGTAGATCGCGGGCAGTTCATCGAAAATCTTAGCACATTACACGTCGTATTCAGTCGGCCAGTTCATCAAAAATCTGTGTACACTACACGTCGTCTTCAGTCAGTCAATTCGTCGAAAGTATTTGTACGGCAAACGTCGGGTATCGATTCACAAGTTACGCGCAGCAGAATTATGAATAATCTAAAGTGTTGTAAGGTTAATTATACAAAAGGTTGAAGTACGTGGATTAAGAGTGATCAGTAAGAAGTTATTATAACAGTTTCAGTTTGGCGAGTGTTAAGATCAATGTATAAATGTGATAGTTAACGTGTTTGACAATAAATGTGTAAAACAAATTTCTTCATCAGTGTTATATTTGGATAAAAGATTCCTTTCTGTTTACACACTCTGATTCAAGAGACATGTTGTGGGGCTAACAAATACAAACATATACAAATAATTTTATCGCAAATTGGCGCCCAACGTGGGGCAGAGTGACCAGGAAAGGAACACGTTGACCAGGAAAGGATCAGAATAACCAGGAAGGGGCAGAATTAACCAGGAAGAAGTGAGATGACCAGGAAGGTGCGAATGGAGAAGTGAACTGAACTATAAGACGCAGATTCCAGAAACAACAAAAGGGACGACAGACTACGCGGATGATTGGACATCGTAATTCCGAGATTACAAGGCAACAGGGAAATTCAATTTACAGGACAACAAAACAACGCAGATTCATCATAAAACAACACAGAAGCAACATATAACCTAGGAGAGAGGGGCAGGAAGCTAGACATCAAAGTAACAGCAACAGACAACATCACAAAAGGTCAGAGTATAGTAATTTTTTTTAGAAAACAAAATTATATCATTCAAATGTACTTGAGGAGTGGTAGGATAAAGAAAACAATGTCCACTAATAATACAGAAGAAACAATGATGGAGGGGGATAGTGTAACAGTTAGCTGTAATTCAATACAGGTTACAGAAAATAATTCAAACAATGTAATATTTGAGGGAGGAAATATTAGCGCAGAAAGTGAGAATAGAATAGCAGGAAATGTTAATTTTGATGCTAGTATGATGATGGAAATGCTGAGAAATATGAATAATGAGAATATAAAAAAGAATAATGAGAATATGGAAAAGAATATAGAGAAATTGAGGGAAGATATTAGTAGGAAAATAGATCAGAATTTTATGGAATTGAGAGAAGCTATAAAAAAAGATCATAGGGAATTGAGGGAAAATATTGGTAGGAGGAATGAGAAATTAGAGCAAACAGATCAAAGCAGTGAAGAAATTGAAAAGAAAGTTATGAAGCTAGATAGTAGTATGCCAGAAATGAGAGATGAAAATGAGGAAGTGATAGCAAGTGAGACAGGAGAAGTTTCAAAGAAAATGCTAGACATGAGCAGGGAAATAGGTAACAAAAAAGGTGAGGTTAATACTAAAAGTGAGGTTAATGTAGAATGCACAGAGTTAGGAAATCAAGTGAGTAGTATTTCAAGTGAGATAAGAGAGATAAAAGAGGTTATGAATGTAGATGTGAATCAGGCGCAAGTTAATTTCAGTGGGGAGATATCAGAAATTCAGAAAGTATCAGAAATGCAAAGAAACAAATTGTACGAAGAAGTTAAAGTTTTGCCTGTAAGTAATCAAAAGCTAACTTCTGAAATTAACAAGTACCAAGCTGTTAAGAATGAAAACTCCAATCCAGTACAATTTAGTACAGATTTGTCAGAGTACTCTCAGATTAAAGAGATAGTAGAAGAATTGAAAACGACAGTTGTTAAAAGATGTGTTTTTCAGGAAACTTTAGATTGTTTTCAAATGTTATCAGGGGTTGAAATATCATATGAATACTTTAAGAGGTTATCCATGAACAAATTTTTGAAGGTTAGGATACAGCTACGAGTAATGTTTAGCCACACACAATTTGATCCAGGAGGGTAAATAGCAATGAGATGTAAAGTAAATGCTGGATAGTTAAAGATGACTTGCAGAGAAATGCATTGGCACGTAAGAGGGTTAATTATTTGTATATGTGATGTGAAAACGGAAATAAATTCAGAAAAAAAAGAAAGAAAGAAACAAAGAAAAAGAAAAAGAAATAAATATTTAAAAGAAAAAAATAACATTTTTTAGTAACTGTAACAGCATTTGAAATTAAGAATGTAAAGATTGAAACTTAATATGATATTAAAGTAAAAGTACGTAAATACAATTCCAAGAGTATTGTTAAAATAAAGTACAAAATAACAAAAATGGGTAAAAATAATAATAAAAAAAACAAATACTTTTGTAGCAAACAGAAAAGGTGAGACATTGTCTAGATTTAAGAGATATCAATATATTTATGTAAAGGGTGAATATTTTTGGTAAAAATGTTTAATAATTACAAAAACTTCTTAAATGTATAAATTTTGTCAACAATATAAGAAAGTAAACCATTTTTGTAACAGTAATTTAATAATTCAGGGTACAGTATTTGCTATAAAAAAAATTGTAATGTCAGATTAATGTCTAAACAAATTAAACCAGAGCCAGTAAGTAGTGGCGAGATAAAAAAAAAAAAACATATGTCGTGTGTTAAATGCATGTGAAGTGTCAAGTGAAAGTGATAGCGTGTGTTCCAAGATTTAGGAGACTAAAAACCCAATTATAAAATTTCCAAACAAGTTGTAAATATTTATAATTATGTTTCTAGTGGGGCATATGATGCAGTAATTTGTATCATAAATTACTTAAATGTAACTAATGATTGTAATATGAATATGCATTTTTATGTGACATTGATTTGAGATGTTTCTTGACTGTAATTATTGTTGATAAGTAAGTTTATACGACCTTACTGAAACTGTCAATAATAGCGCGCAATAATGCAGCGAGGGGGGGTGAGCTATTTATCATTATTGGAAACGAGGAAGTTACGTAATATTGGCGCGTTTTTTCCGTTGAGAACCTTCTGGAATATTTCCCTAGAGCATATGTATTCATAATTTTCATTGGATATTAAAATAGACGCTAATGTTGGCGCGTTTTATTAGCCAATAGTAATTCAGTTATAATCTTTAGGCATATCGGGGAGTGGGTGTATAAAAAGCCAAGTCAGAGGTAGATCGCGGGCAGTTCATCGAAAATCTTAGCACATTACACGTCGTATTCAGTCGGCCAGTTCATCAAAAATCTGTGTACACTACACGTCGTCTTCAGTCAGTCAAGTCGTCGAAAGTATTTGTACAGCAAACGTCGGGTATCGATTCACAAGTTACGCGCAGCAGAATTATGAATAATCTAAAGTGTTGTAAGGTTAATTATACAAAAGGTTGAAGTACGTGGATTAAGAGTGATCAGTAAGAAGTTATTATAACAGTTTCATTTTGGCGAGTGTTAAGATCAATGTATAAATGTGATAGTTAACGTGTTTGACAATAAATGTGTAAAACAAATTTCTTCATCAGTGTTATATTTGGATAAAAGATTCCTTTCCGTTTACACACTCTGATTCAAGAGACATGTTGTGGGGCTAACAAATACAAACATATACAAATAATTTTATCGCAAATTGGCGCCCAACGTGGGGCAGAGTGACCAGGAAAGGAACACGTTGACCAGGAAAGGATCAGAATAACCAGGAAGGGGCAGAATTAACCAGGAAGAAGTGAGATGACCAGGAAGGGGCGAATGGAGAAGTGAACTGAACTACAAGACGCAGATTCCAGAAACAACAAAAGGGACGACAGACTACGCGGATGATTGGACATCGTAATTCCGTGATTACAAGGCAACAGGGAAATTCAATTTACAGGACAACAAAACAACGCAGATTCATCATAAAACAACACAGAAGCAACATATAACCTAGGAGAGAGGGGCAGGAAGCTAGACATCAAAGTAACAGCAACAGACAACATCACAAAAGGTCAGAGTATAGTAATTTTTTTTAGAAAACAAAATTATATCATTCAAATGTACTTGAGGAGTGGTAGGATAAAGAAAACAATCTCCACTAATAATACAGAAGAAACAATGATGGAGGGGGATAGTGTAACAGTTAGCTGTAATTCAATACAGGTTACAGAAAATAATTCAAACAATGTAATATTTGAGGAAGGAAATATTAGCGCCGAAAGTGAGAATAGAATAGCAGGAAATGTTAATTTTGATGCTAGTATGATGATGGAAATGCTGAGAAATATGAATAATGAGAATATAAAAAAGAATAATGAGAATATGGAAAAGAATATAGAGAAATTGAGGGAAGATATTAGTAGGAGAATAGATCAGAATTTTATGGAATTGAGAGAAGCTATAAAAAAAGATCATAGGGAATTGAGGGAAAATATTGGTAGGAGGAATGAGAAATTAGAGCAAACAGATCAAAGCAGTGAAGAAATTGAAAAGAAAGTTATGAAGCTACATAGTAGTATGCCAGAAATGAGAGATGAAAATGAGGAAGTGATAGCAAGTGAGACAGGAGAAGTTTCAAAGAAAATGCTAGACATGAGCAGGGAAATAGGTAACAAAAAAGGTGAGGTTAATACTAAAAGTGAGGTTAATGTAGAATGCACAGAGTTAGGAAATCAAGTGAGTAGTATTTCAAGTGAGATAAGAGAGATAAAAGAGGTTATGAATGTAGATGTGAATCAGGCGCAAGTTAATTTCAGTGGGGAGATATCAGAAATTCAGAAAGAATCAGAAATGCAAAGAAACAAATTGTACGAAGAAGTTAAAGTTTTGCCTGTAAGTAATCAAAAGCTAACTTCTGAAATTAACAAGTACCAAGCTGTTAAGAATGAAAACTCCAATCCAGTACAATTTAGTACAGATTTGTCAGAGTACTCTCAGATTAAAGAGATAGTAGAAGAATTGAAAATGACAGTTGTTAAAAGATGTGTTTTTCAGGAAACTTTAGATTGTTTTCAAATGTTATCAGGGGTTGAAATATCATATGAATACTTTAAGAGGCTATCCATGAACAAATTTTTGAAGGTTAGGATACAGCTACGAGTAATGTTTAGCCACACACAATTTGATCCAGGAGGGTAAATAGCAATGAGATGTAAAGTAAATGCTGGATAGTTAAAGATGACTTGCAGAGAAATGCATTGGCACGTAAGAGGGTTAATTATTTGTATATGTGATGTGAAAACGGAAATAAATTCAGAAAAAAAAAGAAAGAAAGAAAGAAAGAAAAAGAAAAAGAAATAAATATTTAAAAGAAAAAAATAACATTTTTTAGTAACTGTAACAGCATTTGAAATTAAGAATGTAAAGATTGAAACTTAATATGATATTAAAGTAAAAGTACGTAAATACAATTCCAAGAGTATTGTTAAAATAAAGTACAAAATAACAAAAATGGGTAAAAATAATAATAAAAAAAACAAATACTTTTGTAGCAAACAGAAAAGGTGAGACATTGTCTAGATTTAAGAGATATCAATATATTTATGTAAAGGGTGAATATTTTTGGTAAAAATGTTTAATAATTACAAAAACTTCTTAAATGTATAAATTTTGTCAACAATATAAGAAAGTAAACCATTTTTGTAACAGTAATTTAATAATTCAGGGTACAGTATTTGCTATAAAAAATTGTAATGTCAGATTAATGTCTAAACAAATTAAACCAGAGCCAGTAAGTAGTGGCGAGATAAAAAAAAACAAAACATATGTCGTGTGTTAAATGCACGTGAAGTGTCAAGTGAAAGTGATAGCGTGTGTTCCAAGATTTAGGAGACTAAAAACCCAATTATAAAATTTCCAAACAAGTTGTAAATATTTATAATTATGTTTCTAGTGGGGCATATGATGCAGTAATTTGTATCATAAATTACTTAAATGTAACTAATGATTGTAATATGAATATGCATTTTTATGTGACATTGATTTGAGATGTTTCTTGACTGTAATTATTGTTGATAAGTAAGTTTATACGACCTTACTGAAACTGTCAATAATAGCGCGCAATAATGCAGCGAGGGGGGGTGAGCTGTTTATCATTATTGGAAACGAGGAAGTTACGTAATATTGGCGCGTTTTTTCCGTTGAGAACCTTCTGGAATATTTCCCTAGAGCATATGTATTCATAATTTTCATTGGATATTAAAATAGACGCTAATGTTGGCGCGTTTTATTAGCCAATAGTAATTCAGTTATAATCTTTAGGCATATCGGGGAGTGGGTGTATAAAAAGCCAAGTCAGCGGTAGATCGCGGGCAGTTCATCGAAAATCTTAGCACATTACACGTCGTATTCAGTCGGCCAGTTCATCAAAAATCTGTGTACACTACACGTCGTCTTCAGTCAGTCAATTCGTCGAAAGTATTTGTACGGCAAACGTCGGGTATCGATTCACAAGTTACGCGCAGCAGAATTATGAATAATCTAAAGTGTTGTAAGGTTAATTATACAAAAGGTTGAAGTACGTGGATTAAGAGTGATCAGTAAGAAGTTATTATAACAGTTTCAGTTTGGCGAGTGTTAAGATCAATGTATAAATGTGATAGTTAACGTGTTTGACAATAAATGTGTAAAACAAATTTCTTCATCAGTGTTATATTTGGATAAAAGATTCCTTTCCGTTTACACACTCTGATTCAAGAGACATGTTGTGGGGCTAACAAATACAAACATATACAAATAATGTTATCGCAATTTAAGGACTATGAATGTCCAATTCTGCCGGCAAACAGGGTGTATTTCAGAACCAAGAAAATTCCTGTTAGGCTGGCCACACATCCAAACTAATGCTCAGTACATGCATTTCCTTTGCATATTTTAGCTATTACATTATCATCACTAATCACACATTCTTACTGCATATTATGACACTCAGAGAGTGGAACTGATGATACATGAAATGAAATCATAATTGGAAAGGAAATTTGAGAAAGAAATATTTCAGACAGAAGCCTAATGTTTCTCCATGACATTTTCCAATTAAAGCACTGGGGAAAGCCTGTATAAGCCTCAGTCAGGGAGGATGGTCCCAGCAGGATTTGAACTGTGGACCTCCCTTTCATGAATTGTGTCTTGACAGCCTTGGCCACACATGCCCATCAATAATGGGAAGGAAACTCCTTTGTGTAAAAGACAAAATTTTACAGGAGACAAGAGCCATTTCATTATTAACGAATCTGCCTAATGATATAAAATACTATTAAAATCTGGCATCTAATCATCCCTTACAACATAATACATGTTAAAACATCTTCAGAATTGTCACATTTGCTATAGAGAATATGTTTATCAGCTACACATGGGAGATTGGTTTTCTTTTAGTTTTTCCTCCCCTTTTTGTGAATATGGCATAAATTCAAAAAGTTTTCCAATCTAATTGTTCTGCTGTAGCAGCACTGATAACAATACAGTGCCATAAACACACAATGAAAAACATAAACATATCCTAACATATACATATGCACATCTACATGCACACACTTTTTCTATCATTCGTGTGTGTTAATCCTACAAAATGCAGTGCTTCACTCATATTATTATGTTGATGCAGGGGGCCTGTCCATATGGGCCAGCCCCAGAAAGACCAGGCTCTTGCCTCTCTCTAAACAAATTGTAGAACATTGCTTATCAGAATTATCCTTTTACGTATTATTTTATAAATTGTAAATTGAATGAATAGAGCTAATAATATAAATAAATTGTAGTAGTTTCTTAGATATATATTGCATGGGTATGGTAAACATAAATGCTAGTTTCTTAGATCTGTCTTGCATGGGCACAATAAACATAAATTTCAGTAACCAACAAGATATTGCAGTAAAGTAAGAAATAGGTTGCTTTCATAAAGATCTATTTCCTGAGTCCCAAAATTATATTAGTTTCCTCCTATCATGTGAAGTTTGGCACAAATCTGTTATCCTTTTTTTTCCCCCCATTAAGATTGTGATTTGGAAAATTCATGTTCTATTTGTATCCATGTGTTATTCCTTTGTGAATGTTAAAACTATGTTTATTTGTTTATTCCTGACATTTATGTTATTATTGTTTTAAGAAAACAATGTGTAGTGTATATAGGAGTGCAAAGAATGCAGTGTTGACAAAGTCCCCAAGAGTTTTGAGTTTTTTTTTATTTATGGATGCTCTTTAATTACTATGGTCCTTAGCGTCCCGTTCTATATTGGGTATGAAAGACAGGAAATTTGGCTCAGAGGCCTCTTTATCATGCTTGAGGTTCTTTTATGTGCCGTAAATCTATGACACGGGACCACCGGCTTTACTTCCCTTCTGAAGGAAGCAATGCTAAGGATATTTATACCTGAAAAAATCCATCTAAGAGTCCCCAAGGGTTCTGCTATATTTGTGGACATTATGTGTTTGATTCCATGGTGTGTTAAATTGGCTCCTTTTAGAAGAAGTTACATTTTTCTTACCACCATTTTAAAGTTGGAGATCAAGACAAAAAATTTGCAATTTATATTGCACGCTACACTTGTGTCAATGGACTGCATTACTGGTATACTGGAAAAAAAGAAGACAATGCCACTTGCAACATCCATTAAAGGCATGAGCAGAAGAATCATTATGATGACTACTCTGTATTTTTGTATGGTTGATGTCACCATTACAATAAAAAAAACAGAAGATTAATAAAATATTAAAATATTCCATCAGCTATATGGCCTATTCCTCATGGACCTGACCAACAAGTTCCTACTCCTCCTGATAAACTTGACCAATAAATCTGAAAACAATTCCTTGAACCCTAACAATAAAGAGATGTATTTTGAGCCAACATACAAGCTCACCCAGTCTGAATTAAATGATCTGACAAGAGAATTACAGCTTACTAAAGAAAACGGTGAATTGCTTGGCTCAAGGCTATATGAAAACAACCTGTTGGCACCTAGGGTTACATTTTCTTGGTATAAGAATTGTGAGAAAGAATTTACAAAATATTTTGAGCAAGAAGACCAACTTGTATTTTGTGTAGGTATTTGTAATCTTCTGCATAAATTGGGACATCCGGTGCCTTTTCATTGACTCTTCCCAAAGAAGTCTTAAGGCCATTTTGCTTGACAACAGCAGCCGACTAGCAGCCATACTACAAAGTTGCCTGAATTTTATGAAACATTAAAAATAGTGCTTGAAATTAAATATCACAATCATGGATGGCAAATATGTAGTGATTTGAAAGTCATTGGACTGCTTCTGGGACAACAAGGAGGCCATATGAAATTAATCTGTTTCCTTTGTGAATAGGATAGCAGGGTCAGGGGCAAACATTGGGATACAGGAAATTGGCCAGAAAGGTTGCAAATGCAACCATGATCCAAAAATATCTTAAATGTAATGCTTATTGACTGTGAAAAAATTTTACTTCTATCCTTGCACATCAAATTAGGATTGATGAAACAGTTTGTTAAAGCATTAGACAGAAACAGTACGTGCTTCCAGTACCCGACCATGAAATTTTTGTCATTGTAAGCTAAAATTAGAGATGGAATCCTTGATGGACCACAGATTTGGAAGCTGATGATGGACAGTAATTTCACAGATATGACTAAAATTTAGTCAGATGAATGAAACTCATTCAAGGAAGATGTGAAGAAATTTCTTGGCAACACCAAGAACCCTCGGTACAAAGATACTGTAAGAAACATGTTGAAGAAGTTCAAACTTCTCAGTTGTAACATAAGCCTGAAGCTCCATTTATGGCATCACAGCTTGATTACCTTCCTCTAAATTTAAGAGCAGTAAGTGAAGAGCAAGGTGAAAGGTTTCATCAGTATTTGAAAGATGTGGAAGATGGTATCAGAAATGTTGGGATGTAAACATAATGGCCAACTACTGCTGGCGGATAGCACATGAGGACCTTTCAAGAGAGCATTCCAGGATTTCAAGGACACACAAATTCTACAGGAAAAGTAAAAAGTCAAGCGAGGTTTTATAATATCTTTTTTCCAATGATGTAATGTAAGTTTTCAGCTACATACTACCTTTTACTTTGCTTGTTAAATTGTTTTGTTTGTGTGCTATGTCTCTCTCTTAAATGTATATAAAAGCAACAAATAAACCACATCACTACTTACTAACAGCCTTTATGTGTGTTTAATATAGGCAAAGTAAGGTTGGATGTTGCGAATTTGTATCTGTATGTAATATAGCCATTCAATATATAATACTAAGTTATCAAAAATTCTATGTAGTTACAAAATAATATTTTTTACTATTGCCTATTTGCCAGATGTGATAGAAAAAAAGGAAATTCTGAATTCAGTGTAACAAAATTAGTAAACCCTACCTACTTTGGATTTCACTACAGATTTTTTTTTTTTTTTTCCAAGCTCTATACTGCCATGAGCCAGTCTAGGCATCTAGCACAAAGACCCATTTAAACTAACTTCTCATGGGCCAGGCCATGTTTACAAGATTTATAGTTGTCTTCGTTAAGAGGGAGGTGCCTTTCTCCGCTTATTTTTGTATTCTCATTGATCGGCCTTGTATCTCTTTCTCTCTCTATCACTGGTAAAGCAGAATGTGTGATACCGCTATGATGGTGCAACACTTTGGTACACGAATATACTTTTCTCGTCTCCAGTATCTACTGTTGATTCTGCTGCCAGCTGCTCCAGTGGTAGAGCTATGAGTATTTTCCCTCAAGGTATGAATGGGTATATTTTGCAGGACAACACCAGTTTAAATTGACTGAAAAATTTATTGTGAACTACTATTTGAGTTATTAAAGTGAGTTGCTGACTGTCTGAGATGCACAAATGGACTGACCGAAATGTAGCACTCAAAACAAAAACAATGAAATTATTATAGCTGCTAACTTTTGCAGGGTTGAAGGCTGATCAGAAACAAATATGAAAACAAATTTTACAGCAATATTTGGATTGTTTTAAAAAGAATCCAACTGATTTTTGCATCAATTTGTTGCTATGAATGAGACATGGGTCCACCATTCCAGAAACCAAATAGCAATAAAGTAGTGGGTGGAAGCTGTTGGTCCTGCACTGAAGAAGGCTAGGTCGATTTCACCTGTTGGAAAATTTCTGCAAGTGTTTTCTGGAATGCAAAAGGGATTCTTATTATCGATTAATTTGCAAAGGGTAAAACCAAAACTGACAAATACTACATAAGTCTTCTGGATCAACTGGATGAAAAAATGCTTGAGAAGAGGCCTGGAGATTGCAAATGAGAAGAAAGATCTTTTACCAGGACAGTGCACTGGCCCACAAAGGTGCCTTGGCAATGGGAAAACTGTGGGATTTCAAGTACGAATTATTGGAACATCCACCCTATTCACCAGATTTTGCACCCTCTGACCTCTACTTATTCCAAAATCTAAAGAAAGTTTTGGCTGGAAAACATTTTACACTTGATGAAGGGGTTATGGTAGCTGTAGATGGATATTTTGCAGACCTTCCAGCATCACAATTTAGGAATGGAATCTACTCACTGGAGAAATGTTGAACAAACTGCATTGACCACATAGAGGACTACATAGAAAGGTAAGTGCATTTTTGACTCATAAACCACTGTCTTTTACTACCAGGCTGAGAACTTTTCACCTTGTTCTAGTTCTGTTGAAAGAAATAAATGTCCTGGAGTTTATTGTTTTTGGTGGTATGATTATACATTCAACATATCTGCCATCACTGCATTATCCTTGTAAGAACTGCATGAATCACAGAGCAAAGTATAGCTTTGGTTGCTTGAAAGATTTTCAGAGAGAGTGCTGGAGAGAAATGCTTTAAAATGGCTTTTGGACATCTTGCTAGCCTCCACATATATATTTTTAGGAGAGTTACATTCAATTTCTATGAGACAAACCCACAGCTGCCTGGAATTTTTTGGAAATTTTAACATGCTCTAGTGGACAAATGGGACCTTACATGTTTGAATGACTTTGCAGTCTTCTTTAGTAGTAAAAGGTAATTCCATATATAAGTTTTGAATAAAAAATTCCTGTTCAAACTGCGGCCCTTCCCTTGAAGCAGTCTTCTCCTTCCAAGAGTATTAATGAAGCGTATCCTTATATTTTCATGCATTCTACACTTCTTTTCCCAGATATATAACATTACCTCAGTCTTTCTGTACACGTTCTTTAGTTTCCTCTTCTTTCTATTTTTTCCCTTCTTTTCATATTTCTTGTGTTCTAAAATGCTCTCTTTTCTCAGATACATAAGATTACCTCAGTCTTTCTGTACACATTCTTTAAGTTCCTCTTCTTTCTATTGTTTTCCTTTCTTTTCATATTTCTTGTGTTCTATAATGCTCTCTTTTACACCAAGATGAAATACTCCGGAATGTTTAAAAAAGATCTGGTGTTTGTTTCTCACTCAGATTCTCTCCTACTGCTCCTTTGGACAACCCTCATCTTCAGTTAATATTGAAATGACTCTAGCAGAATAATTAGGTTTTCTGCTGTACCCCAATTTACTGATGAGATATGACCTCTTCCTATTAGACAATCATTAATTTTGCCATCAGTAAAATTGCCTTTAGTAAAACAATAATTATGTTAATTAATAAAAGTTATTCAACACTGAAATACTGAAAGTACTTTTGTTTTATGCTTTTAGTGCTTATTCAAACATTTCAGTCTGATTACTGGACACCAAATTTCTTGAAGTAGTTCACAGCATTCTGTAGTAGCTAAGCAGTTATCCATAGGAGTATCTTTTGGATCACGTTGTAAAGATTCCTTAGAATTAAGGCTCATATTTTCATTAGTTCCTGAATTCCCTACTGGGTTAGCACATCCAATGAAGAACATGAAGGAACTCCTAACTTTTATATAATAATAATAATAATAATAATAATAATAATAATAATAATAATAATAATAATAATAATAATAATAATAATAATAATAATAGCGGTAGCGGTAGTAGTAGTAGTAGTAGTAGTAGTAGTAGTAGTAGTAGTAGTAGTAGTAGTAGTAGTAGTAGTAGTAGTAGTAGTAGTAGTAGTAGTAGTAGTAGTAGTAGTAGTAGTGGTGGGGGTGGGGGTGGGGGTGGCGGCGGCAGCGGCAGCATCAGCGGCAGCGGCAGCGGCAGTAGTAGTAGTAGTAGTAGTAGTAGTAGTAGTAGTAGTAGTAGTAGCAGTAGTAGTAGTAGTAGTAAGAAGAAGAAGAAGAAGAAGAAGGGTGGTGGCGGTGTTGGTGGTGAATTGCACGAATCTGAAATCAAAGTATGACTTTACACACACTGTATTGTGTTTATTTGCTATTAAAAAGTTACCTATGCACCAACTGCTGGACAGTTCTTGAAGAAGTTCACAGCACTCTTAACTGTCTTAAGTCATCCATGGAAGCAGTTCTTAATTAGTGTTGAAGAGTCTCTGTAAATTCAGACTTGTATTTTCAGCATTTTCTGACATTTCTGTCACTTCCACATGCAATGAAGAGCATAATGGAACCCCTAGATAATAGTACACCCAGTATTATGGTTGTCCATGCGAATTCTGGGCCCTAACAAGTGGCGATGGCAGGACACTTATCTCGTAATGTCAAAGATGCCCCCTTTAATCAAAATGTTCCACATAATTTATACAACAATTATTGGAAAATAAATAGGTAGAAATGAGGTTTTAGGACTTACAGCTGTTTGGGTCATTAATGTCCTGATTGAAGCATAATATTCAGAGACTAGATATTAGTCCTAATTGAAAAATGTGAAAAAGGATAGGAGTAAGAGTAGCAGTACACAGACGAAGGGGCCTCCAGAACTGGAGCAGAGCAGCGAAAGTAGGTTGCAACGGCCCTTTTTGCTTCTACCGTGATCCCTGAGAGGGAGGGATGAGGGGGATACCCAAAGGGCGAAAGATGCGGACGACGATGTACGCAAACAAGGACGGGGTCATAACGATTGTTGGAGCACATCCTGACATCCGCTAGCCACGACTCCGCCTCCGTACCCCGGGGGTCCCGTTGGCCCGAGACAAGTTCCCAGGAAGGGGGCCCACAGCATGCTAACCAAACGCCAGGGAGAAACCTTTCCAAAACGCACAATCCGCGTACTGGGGCAACGCCGTCGCTAGGTCCTTCAACCCTGAAACAAATGAAAGGTAATAATAGGGACTGGAAATTCGTGGTAGAAGAACCACCCCGGCATTCGCCTACCGACTCAGGGAAACCAAGAAAAATTACCATGGTTAGAGTGGCCAGCCTGATGGTAATTGAACCTCGAATCTCCTGAATGCGAACCTCACACGTTATCGCGGAGCCATCTCGCTCGCTCATAAAAAAGGATAAAACTCTGGCTAAATCTTATAAAAGAGCTAAAACTAATTGATCTAAGAAGGGAAACTTTGTGAATAGTCAACACAAGCATAATGCATAAAATAATTAAATTATAAGAATTTGCATGCCGAAGACAATTAAAAACCAGCTGAATTGCAGATGCATTGTCCCTAAAAAATGCCAGTTAGGGTGGAGGCCAATGAAATAGAACTCCGAAGACCACTCAAAATTGGGTACTGCAGTAGAAAACGACCTGCCCACAAAAGTTACATGCGGGAGCATGTTCATTCTTCAACAAATATGGATGACTAAAATTACAGTGTCCTGTTCAAAATCCTGCTAAAACAATAATCTATGAGAATTATGCAAGAGGAACAGTTACGCAAGAGGGAGCGCTTAATTTCTGGTAATGTTTTACCTTGAAATGTGGACTACTCTAAATGCCAGCGCGATAGAATAGGTCAACAGAGTAAGATCTAAAACCATCAGAGGCAACTCTATAAGCAAAACACTTGGGCACTAAATGTATTCGCAGCAGCAGCAACATTCCCTGGTACGCCGACGTGACGTGGAACCCATGCAGCAGATAAGCCTTGGCCTTCAAGTTGAAGCGTATGGATACAGTCCTGAATGCGCTGCACTAAAGTCTGTGAAGAGTACAGCACGCAAAGGGTTTGTAAAGAGCTCAGGGATTCCGAACAGAACAAGAGCAAATACTCGTATTCTGCTGCTGAAAATTTTGTTCTGAAAAAAGGTTCTGCGGTAAAAATAAAACACCGAGAAAGCTACAGATAACTAAAAGAAAGAACGTCGAGAGCGACGGCACATGCGGCACCTTGGTCATCCTTGGAGACGTCAATATAAATAAATGTGTTGTTAGTAAGCCGCGATTTAGCTCCACAAATGCAGAATTAGGGGCCGTGGACGTTTGTTGAGTATAAAATCAAAATGGAAAAAGAGCTCCCATCGTAGCCAAGGGGGGAAATGAGTGTTTCCTTTGGCAAAGGTAGTACGCAAGCCGACGTCCAACTTCCGAAAATGCAAGCGAAAATAAACCAAGGGAAGGGGCAATGCTGGATAGCGAACTGCGGAACTATGATCGTGTGAATAAGCGAAAAAAATAGGTGTAAACGGATGACGAGGCATAGTTGACAAACTGCATGCATAGCGGGAAAGAAGAACGTCATGCCGAAAGGGCAGCGAAGGTTCGGCATCTTCTGCATATATTGGCAGTGCGACTAGTAGGAAAGGTGCCTTTTGTATCCTGGTGGATTGGTGATGCAATGCTCCAGGTGACGTAAGATAGACGGTAGTGCAGATGAGTACACAATGCACCCGTAATCAAGCCTTGAGCACATGAGTGAGTGATAAAGGTACAAAAGTATGATCCGAACAGTTATCCATTACGTGCTACTTAAAACCCCTAAAATACAAATGAACGGCCACATTGGGTTTTCAATTAAGTTATATGTGACGGGCAACAAATCTTTCAGTCAAAATATAAATCCTTTCGTTTCGTCTGCGAAAGGCCGGAGTTTGTGCACCAAGTCGTAGAAAATGCGGAGGAAATCACTTCCGGCACCAGAAATTGACGCAGACGATCTTCTCGCGGGGGGGGGGGACATTAGTTTGCCATAATTAAAGGAATACAGGCGATCAAGACAATGTAGCAGGCGGAGTTCAAAATACAAGTGCGTCGAAAACTAAAGCCAATGGTCCACAAAATATTAAGAAATTTCTGGAGGAACACAATCGACAACATTGGTACTGATCCCTCAGGTACTCCTTTATCTTTTTCAAAAAGACCAGAGTAAATCGAAATAACCCACATACATTCCCGGATAAGGATGGCTTAATGTCCCCGGAACCCCTATTCATATGATCACCACCACCACCGCCGCCGCCGCCACCACTAATAATAATAATAATAATAATAATAATAATAATAATAATAATAATAGTAAAATATAGTTCTAGTGTTATTAACACCTTAAAACTGTGTAAAATACTATAGTTGCGGCAAAATTTAGAAAAGGCTTAAACGATATACCGCTTGAAAGAAGTGATAAAAGTTTCCCTTCTTTCTTGACCATACAGGTTTATGAGGGTAATTTTGACTGCAGATCTCATCCCATGCAGCTACGTCCGCATTTATGGTTTCTAATAAAGAAGCGGCATGACGCGTGCCTTGTTGAAAGTTTTGGTTTGTAGCCTCTTACACAGAAGTGGCATATCGTTTGTACTTTTATAAATTTTACGAGAAGTATACTGCATATGGGAATAAAATGTTATACGCCATATGTCCCAGATATTTTATTAATCCTAAAAATAAAAAAGTGTAGTTACAAGGCAGGCGAAGTGTTACACACTTAGGAACATGCAGAAGAGGAAGAAGCACCAGCAAAGAGAGATGCCATACTAATAACATTTATAAAGATAAAAAAGCGCAAATTATAAGCGGCTCCTCATACCACTAGGACGAATAAAGCATAGAACACGCTCTAGTAACATTAAGTTTCAGCCAGCACCTGGAACATGGCTGCTAGCAAACACAGACACATGTGACTGAGGTAAAAGCTGCTAATGGATTAGAACACGTTGCATCGTGAACGGTTTATTATAATTATCGCAAATTCCTGCTGGGTCCGCAATAGCAGCAGCAGCAGCAGCAGCAGTAGTAGGATAGGCTTTTAGGACGCGCAACACTGGCGGCTATTAGCAATAAATACTGTATAAAGCATTTCCAAACAGTAACATTTATTAGCTCACATGCCCCGGAGAATTACTAGTCCTAAAATAAGAATTAAAGAGTATCAGAAACTGTAGAACATATAGCTAAAATGTAGTCAAAATATAAGATGCTTTTGGGTTACGCAGAAGCGAAAGAAGCTATAGCAAAGAAACGCCAAGTAATAAAATCTAAAGAAGTAAACGGCGCAGATTTCTTTCGGAGGACCATGCCACTACAACGAAGAAAACACAGTACACCCTCTACAGAACATAAAGTGTCAGTCAGCTCTTGTAATATAGTTCCTGCTCCTCAAAAAAGACACGTATCTGAGTTAAAAGCTGACACTACATTAAACGATGTTGCACCGTCAACAGCTCGTTACAATGAGCACAAAAAGGTACTGAGACGGAAATAAAGAAGTAACTGTGAACTAAAACTTCAGTGTTCGAGATGCAATTATGCTCAAATAATTTCGTGGAAAACGGAAGGCGCATGAGGATGTACTCCAGTTGATAGGAAGGGGCTTAACTTACCAAACTGTTCCCACGAACACCAGACTATTCTTCGGGCCAGCGCGATAGAAAAGAACGGTGAGATTCAACGCTGAAATCATCACAAGGAACACAAGAGCTAAAACTGCTAGAAGATAAACTTGCAACCCCGGCAGAAGCGCCGGCAGTATCATTCACTGATAGGGCGACGTGTCCAGCAACCCACACAAGGTACATCCTGATAACAATGGCGATCGAGAAAAGACAATCTTGGATACGCTGTACAGGAGTATGCTAACCGTAGTAATGGGGCTTTAGGGCGCACAACTGCTGAGATCATTAGCGCCCTGAGAACACCATAGAAGCAAAAAAAATCATATACCAGTCCTGGGATCTAAAACATAAAAACAATTAAAACTCTCTCTATAAGAGTGTTAGCACCTACAAAAACATAGCTAAAAGATAGGTAAACCATAACACACTTAAGAAGGATATCAAGAGGAAGAAAGGCAATAGCCAGACGCCAAACTAATAAAACCCAACAAGGTAAATTTACCAGATTACAGATGGCGACTCAAACCCTTGCGGCGAATAAAACAGAGTACACGCTATAGAGCACATAAAGTGTCAGCCAGCACCTTGGACATGGTAGTTGGTAAACGTAAACACACACGTAAATGAGCCCGTGACATTGGATTAAAACATTTTGCATCATCAATGGTACATTACGAGAGCGCAAATATGTGCAGAACTGGAAGTTAATAAATGAGTGTGGCTAAAACGGCAGTGCCCGATAAGCAATCTGGCTAAATTAAATTGGTCGCGACGACAGGTAAGCGAGAAATTTCCCTAAATGATAGTGTAACGACCCTTTGCCGGGACTCGGTCGGCAGTCCGGAAGTTGAACAGGTTTCGTAAAAAGTTGAAATTAGAACGCTTCTGGTGAAGATGCTACTAAAACGCTGAACTTGTAAGCGAGCATATTAAAGACCCTGGAAAGGGATTTAGGCGGCTCTAAGCCATCTGACCTTTCAATCCGAGCGTACGTGTCCGCGCATCTAGAAATTAAATTAAATTCCGTTTTATTTATGGACGATCTTTAACTGCTGTGGTCCTTAGCGTTCCATTCCATATTAGGCGTGAAAGACCGGTAATTTTGCTCAGAGACCTTTTTATCGCGCTTGAGGTTCTTTTACGTGTCGTAAATCTACGACACACGACCGGCTTTACTTCCCTTCCGAAGGAAGCCATGCTAAGGATTTTTAAGCCCGAAAAAAAACCATCGCCCTCCGCCGGGTTTGAGCCCAGACCTTGGGAACTAAAAACAAGCATAGTAACCACTACACCGAGTCACGAACTCCAGACTCTACTATTAAGTATTATTTTAATAATGAAATATCAGCAAGAACTCTCCAGGTAAGTCGCTTTATGGTCTCACTCTAAGCCCCATGCGCTCGCGCCTGTCAGAGCGCTCCAGCTTAAGCACGCCTAATAAATGACCTCGCCGAATAGTTTTTATACAATCCGATGTTTCGTTTGTCATCCCCAAACTTCCAAAATAACATCTCGCCCCCTAGAGTATTCCTAATGTCAGAGCCTATGCACCCCCTGCTAGTGACCTCAGGGTCAACGCCCGAGGATAGCTACAATAGGGAGTTGCTTAACCTGCCGAAGCTTGTTCCCTCCAACAGTATCCATTCATTGCGCCAGCGAGATAACACAGATCGGAGTAAAACAGTGCTAAAGTTATCAGAAGCAACATAATAACAAACAAAAAACAAAAACAAACCAAAACAAAATAGAGATAAGATTGCAGCATTGGCAGCCGCATCAGCAGCCCTATTCCTTGGAAGGCGATGTGACCATGCACCCTCACAACGGACACGCTAATTCCAGCACCAGGGAGTGGGTGAGGTTAGTCCTGGATGCACTTCACGAAAGAATGGTAACTGTAAAGTGACTGAAGCCTTTGGAGTGCACTCAAGTAATCACTGAATATAATGCATTGCTGCAGGTCTTGCCGCTGAATATATGAAAGAGCTTGGTAAATACTAAAAAGCTCAACTGTAAAACTCGAATACTGCTGTAAAAGGCGAAATCTAAAACCCTGACGGACATGAGTAAACGCATAGCCTACTTCTCGATTGTTCTTGGGTCACTGATGCAAAAATCGCAGTTCCCAAGCTTTTCTTTCATTTCTAAAAAAGATCGAAACATTAGCCGAACTTGGGGTCCTCAACTTCGGCGTAGATATCAATCCTAGATTGATATGCGTTTCAGCGTGGAGTCTTTGGGAAAATCGAGCTTTCCTGTGATAATTATTGTTGGTAAATGACGTCCAACAGAAGAAGTAAACAAATACGAATCCAGGAGGGAGAAAAGCCAGGGAGCTCGAAGCGCAATTACGGTCTAATGAAGCGTTAAGGAACAAATTAAAAGAGGATGCACATGCAGACTAGAGAGTCTGCATGCCTATCTACGAAGAAGGCTATTACACTGATAAGATAGTGAAGGTTTAGCACCTTCCTCACTCAGGCTGATAACTAGAAACGTTATAAAAGGTACCCATACTCAGCTTGATACCACGGCAATGAGTGGGATTTAAGCTATTTAAAATCTGTGGTAACGCCAAAGAGTACACAATGCAGCCGCAGTGAAGATTCGATTGCAACTTAAAAGGCGTAAACGATTCATAGAACGTATCCAATTCGATATATGAAAAGACCAGCTAGCTTTCGTAATAAAACTTAGTCCTAAACTTTCGTCTCGTTTCCAAACGGAAGAAGATATTGACCAGCATGTGAAGAAGACGAAGGGAATGCCTTCCGACGCCAGAAGTTCATACAAACGGTTTTCTCGGTTGGTAGAGGTAGTGAAGACACCGTTGGTGTCTACGTTATAAAAGACACATCCGCCGCCGGGAACTACAGTAAATGGTGAAATCCTCACGAACAATGAAGACGAAACATCAGGTATAACACACCCCAGAATAGGATTGATGGCAAGAGAAAAAAGTGTGACGCTGAATATCGAACTCTGCAGTACTCCGTTCTCCTGAGTAAAACCACCGTATAAAGCCGAGCCCACTCGCACCCGAAGTATACTGTGGTTCATGAACTCTCGAATTAAGAGGCGAAGACGACCACAAATACCGCACTTCTAGAGGGTACGAGAAAAACCTCTCCAGCAAATGCCATACGCCCTCTCAAGGTCAAAGACGACTGCAACCGTCTGACTTTCTCAGAACTGCATCCATGATGTGTGTCGATAACGAGACTATTGGTCGGCCGTTGTACTGTGGCGACGAAAACGGCACTGGAACGTTCGAAAGCTATTTAAGAGATTCAAGCCAGCATGTCAACCGTCCGGTGATTATACGCTTCACCCCTTGCAAATGCAACTGCTGAGGGTGATCGGCCGGTAACAGAAAGGTAGATGGCGATCATTTCCATGTTTTAATATTGGGGCTATGGTACCTCACGCCAAGCTGATGTGAAGCTGGCGGTTCACCAGATACGCTTATAGACCTGCAAGAGAAAAAGATTGCCATTGGAAGAGTGGCGTTGCAGTATTATGACACGATCATCTGGCCCAGGAGATGAGTGCGTAGAGGACAGCGCATGTTCTAGCTCCTGATCGTTGAAAAATACGTTGTAACACTTGCGATTAAAAGTTTTAAAAGAGAGCTGATGAGATTAAAACTGGTTCTTAATAGACCGGTTAAGTTGGTGTGTATATGAGCTGGAAACAACCGAGAAAATATTACCCAAAGTTTCGGCAACGTGAATCGTATCAACGATGGTGTCATCTATCTTAAGACCGATACTGTAGACTGTTATTTTGTCAGCTTATCCCATACTATGGTCGAAGGCCTGAGGCGATTAAAGGCTCTATCAACTTGTTGGAAGATGTCGTCTTGCTAATCTGAATGATGTGTACAGCCCCGGCGCGCATTTGGTTATAGGAGACCACATCTTCAAAATATAGGGTGAAACTGAAAAATTCGAAGCCCACCCTATGAGCATGAAGAGCAGCCGGGCGTTCGCACCAGTAAACGTCTTGGGTGCGAAGACTACTGATGGACAGAATATTCCGCATTGGAAATGATGATAAAGGTAAGGTAGTCCACTATGTGGTCAACATATTCGAATAGGTGGTTTTCGAAAAGCGCTAGGCGACAACACAGATCCCATTTCGCGATTTTAATTTGCCACTTGGATACACGTGTGGGTGGGACGTGGTATGAGAAATGCTGATGACGCAAGAAAAATAATCGCTGGAGTAGGTGTCAGAGACGACGTTCCACTGAAGGGGTGTGCGAGCTATGCTAACAAATGGATAAACCCAAGTGTAAGGGTGTGCCGGAAGGACAGAAAAAAGTGGGTCTACTGGTATTCAAAATGGACAGACAGTTTTGTGTGAAGAAATCCGCAACAAGTGTCCCCTCTTGAAAACCCTAGGCAAACCCAAAGATGATGGTGGGCATTAAACTCTACTAACAAAAGGTAAGGCTGAGGGAGCTTTGACACCAGGTGCGCAATGTCTCTAATGGCGAAGAGAGATGAGGGTGGGATGTAGAAGGAATAGATGGCAAAAGAAACACCAGATGGTTTTAATGCAATAGCAAAAGCTTGCACAGTAATGGCAAGCGCTAGAGCCTGATAAAACGTCGTCTCGAATAAGGAGCAGGACACCTCCATGGCGCAATGTTACAGCGTACCGAGGTGAAATGAGGATACCAAAGGAAGTCTGAGGGCAAGGATTAATATGCTGCAAGGAAACTATCATGGGAAAACACAGCAGAAAATGAAGTTCCGCCCAGTGTGTATGTAAACTGCGTACATTCCAGATCAGTTTGGCCGCTTAGAATGGGATAAGCATCTATTTATTGAACATAATCAAGGTGAGCTTTTTCTTCGTTGTAGAGTTTGGAGATTTAGTTTGGATTTGGTCGTTATCCATAGATTCCTCGTCGGTAAATACTCCGCTTTCAGGTGTTAGAAGTGATTCCAGAGCTGAGAAGCGGTTGCCGGTGATAAATAGAAGGAAAGACTCCGCCGATTGCGGATGAATCCAGGAGTATCCTGGACATAGACCTCTGAGAAGGAGAGTACGACTGGTTTTGTTTTTCCTATATGACAATTGAATTTTCACAACATCCTCCCGGGAGTACTATGTTTTAAACTTCCTCGGTTAGATTTGTAGGGTAATAACTTTTGGTGTAGACGGAGTGATTGGCATTTGATATCTCAATGTTGGAGCTGATAAGGACTGTTTGAAATGTAGCTTTGGAAGCGTAGCCATGCAGAATGTTGGCCAAGAGCGGGGTCGTAGTCTGGGTTCCACAGGTGCTCTCAAAAAGGAGAAGCATCCCTCAGTCGAGTAGGATTCAACTGCTCTAGCTATTGCTTATAGGCCCTTCTGTATAATAAATGGTCACCTTCATAAAATATTGACCCCATTCTGTACGTATGATTACTAAGTAAAAACCATTTGACGGTCGCATTACCTCTATTTAAAAAAACTGTGCTCTGTTGATGTATTAGAGTGGGACGTCTCCATGACGTTCAAGATCTTCTAAAATTGCAACCGTCTCCGACCTCAGGCTCTTAATTACCCGGGCATTACCCATGCTAGAGTGGCCTATCTGCACTAATTTTACCTTAAGGTTACACTTTCCAGTGCAATGATAGAGGGACCCAATAGCTATGAAGACTTAACATGTTGTCTAATGGTCCCTCATGGGAATTCAGTTGAACAAAGGATACGATCGCAGCCCTGTATGGGACAGGGGTACACAAGATTGATACCCAGTCAACGACTGCACACTAAAATGTGCGGGTGTACCTCACTGCGCACCACGGATGTTAAAACAAAAGAAAAACGAGAAACAAAACAGAAAAGGACCAAGCACATAATGTGGAACAACGTGTTGTAGTAGTACAAGTGAGGTTTTAATGGCACACAACTACGTACATAATTAGCACACTGATTAAAAAGAAAAGTTATAACATCAGGCTCTAGTCTAGTTCGGAAATAAATCCTACAAATTAAAATTAGGAGCAAATTCTGATAACGGAACTAAAAGTAATATGGCTAAAAAGGGCACTAGTGTGAAGAGTAGAAGCTAATACTGCATAAAAAGTACGTTATGGTAAATAACTTGCAAACCCAAAGATGGCTGAAGAATGACTCGAGTACAGAAGCAAGATCTCTAAAGATACCCGGAAACAGTGAAGCCCAACGGAAGTAAACATCGAATTTCGTGAAAATTAGAGTATTCCATGAGATTGTGGCTGAAGGAGAGATCTTCCCCACAAAGTCAACAGAGGGACGATGCTCATTATTTAACACATGTACGTGACTAAAAATAGTGCCCTATGCACAATCGTACTAAAATACTTCTTCGCGATTACAATTACACAAAGGGATAACACAGGCAAGAGGACGTCATATAATTTCACGTAATTTGTTATCCTGAAGAGAGACCATTCCGCATACCAACAGACCAAACAAGTTCTGCGGGAAATAAAACCTAAAGCTATCACGAGCAACTGAGGAAGTAAAGTATCTGGGTGCCGAGGTTTCTGCCTTAGTACTAGCATCGGTAGCCTCGTTCGCTTGCACGCCAGCGTGGGCACAAAAGCTTCAAGTTGAAACGCCTGGAGACAGTTCGGGATATGTTCCACTAAATAATAGAAAAAAACCACGCGAAGGCTTTGTAAAGAGTTCTGGGAGTCTGAACAGATAACAGCCAATGGACATTCTGTTTCCCGGCATATAAAAGACGTTAGAAGGAGCAAAACGTTGTGCGGTAAAAATAGAATACCGAAAAGGCAGGCGATTTAAAAATAGGGCTCGTGGAAAACAAAGGTACATCCAACTCCGTGGTGATCCTTAAAAGCCTCGTATAAATAAAGGTACTATTTGAAAAAAAGCGAGTTCAGCTCCACAATTGCAGAGACGATGGCCGTACTGAGGACCATAGACTTGCGTATGGACGTCATATCAATGTTAAGGTGCGCCCTGCTGGACCACGGAGTGTATAAGGCCTTGGCGAGAGCAGCAGGCATGAAGATATCTAACTTCCAAAGAAGTAGGCAAAAGTGAACCTCGGGAGGAAGCAATTTTTGTTGGCTGGCCGCGTACCGATTATCCTGTGACTCGCAAAAAAGACGTGGAAAGACGGTGACGAGACAAATCGGACAAACCACATGCGTAGCAACAGAGAACATCTCGCCAAAAGGACAGCCGAGGTTCGGCAGCTTCTGCATAGAGACTGACGCTGCGGCTGATAGGAAATGAGCAGATTTCTACCCTGATGGCTCGATAATGTGCACGTCCAGCCGACGTAGGATCGACGGTTATGTAGATCAGTACACAATACATCAGCATTAAAGTTATAATCGTACAAGTGAGAGACAAAGCCGCAAAACGATCAGTCTGATGGGCTACCACGATGTACCACAACCGTAAAATACATAGAGAATGGTGACGACGTGCTTCCAAATACGCTATATGCGACTAACAGTACAACTTCCCATCAAATATTAATCCTAGCAACTTCGTTTCGCCTGCAAAAGGTAGTTTCTAGCCTAAGTCAGCGAGAAGGGGGAGGAAAATCCTTCCGGTGCCATAAATTAACATAGGCGGTCTTTTTGGTAGGAAACTGGAAACTTTTTGTGATACTTCAGGTGTAAAGGCGATGTACCGCTTCCTGAGATACTCCGTTCTCTTAATTATAAAATCTAGAAAACCGAATACACGTCCACGCGAACTATCAGGTCCTTCATAAATTGCGGATTAAAGATGATGAAACGGCCCCGGAAAACCGTTGATGGGGTTACACTCCAACAGGTATCTTAAGCTTTCTCCAAGTCAAAGAACTCCGCCACGGTTTAATGCTTCTTCAAAAATCCGTTCGTTATGTGCGTCGAAAGGTTAACTAGGTGACTGAAAGTACATCGGTGCTAGCGGAAGCGGCATTTCACATTCCTAAGATATTATAGAATTTAGGTGTCCTAGATCACCACCCGTTAACCATGCGTACCAGAACACTACAAACGTAATTGGTGAGTGAAGTCAGGCGGAAGTTGGAAGGCAAAGGATGGTCCTTCCAAGGTTTTAGGATCGGAGCGTCGCGTCGGTAACTTTGCGCGAATCTGTCGGAAACGTTCCCCCTTGCCAGAAAGAGTTTTAGATCCGGAGGAGAAGGCAGTTAAATGCTGAAGCATTAGTAGGTGCACACCATTAGGTCCGGGGATGGGCTGCCGAGAACTTGCCAGCATGCTCCAACGTTCGCATATTAAAAAGGTGGTGATAATCCTCGCGTTTGTTGGAGCGAAATGAGAGTTCTTGGGCTTCCATGGCGGCTTTGTGGGGAAGAAACGTGCAAAACTGGAAACTCTCGAAAGTCTAGCCAGGAGTGATTGTAATAGCACGCGACTCGACGATGATGTCATTGGTTATGCGGTGACTGGGTATAAAGGAAGGTCGGGGCTTACTGTCAACTCGTCGAGGCTTTTCCGTGACAACAAATGACATAGGGTGCTAAAACTTTCCACTAAACAATGTCATGAAGCACTCTTATTTCGAACAAACCTGCGAGTCGTGGGTTCAGTTGTTTGTAGCCGATCAAGTTCTCTAGCGTAGGGTGACGTTTAAGTATCCGAAGAGCTTCTCTTGGTACACGAATGGCGTTCCAACACTCCTTCGACCACCAAGGACCTGGTAAACACCTGGACTAGGGAAACATCCGGGGAATTGAACGTTCGGTTAAAGTCAGGATCAACGTCATGTGTTCTCCATATCGTCTGTAGTAGGATATTTGTGTTCCGAGAGACGGGCTGGACGTAACCAGAGCGCCCAGTCAGTTTTGTTCAACTGGCACTTTGCAATACCAGTGGACCACAAATTTAAAAAGAAATTAGGGTAATTACACAAGGAAAATGGTCACTGGAGTGCGTATCACAAGTTACATTCCACTCCATACGTTGAGCAAATTGTGGTGAGCAGACACTTACATCCAAATGAGAAGCGTGATCGGTTGAGTCAGAAAAAGTTTTGACTCGCAGGTATTCAAAATATAAAAGTTGATTTGCTCTAGAAAGTTAGCAGGTTGTATTCCGCTTGCGCATGGACGAAGTGATCCCAGAGAGGGTTATGGGCATTGGAGTCCCCTACCAGTAAATAAGGTGCAGGGAGTTGTGACAACTCGATGGGTAATGTCCTCATGCTTAAGGAGGAAGGAAGAAGGAATATAAATGTCACAGATGGAAAAAGGAAAACCAAGAAGAAAAATCTGAATAGCAACAGCTTGCAAGGAAGTGATGAAAGGAACCGTTCGATCATATACATAATCGCGAACAAGGATCATAACGCAACCATGTACAGGAGAGACTTCTTCGATGTAAAATCAAAGCACAATGGAGAGTCTGTCTTAATATCAAAGGAATCCTAGGACGAAGTTTAGCTCCTGGAAATATATCAGCACGGGTGTTTGTGAACGCAACAGAATTTCCAGCGATGCTCGTTATCAGCAAAGACCACATATGTTACGCTGGAGACGTGCCGTTATGGAATCTGAGAAGAAAAAAAGTGCTTAAAACCCGCAAGACAATAAAAAAGGACCGAAGGTTTAGGGTTCAGCCCATGGATTCTATTGTACTTCACGCTTTTCTTACGCGTAGGACCGATTATGATCTGGTGCGGCATACACCATACACCCTTTCTGAATCGCTGCTCAACTCCGAAACGTTACGTTTTTTTCGAGACTCAATGGAGAGCGGATCGTAGAACGGCCAGTGGATATCCTGCTGGAATGATCAGCAATGACATTAGCAGATGCTCTGGCTATAGCTGGTACGATAGAACAGTGTCTAGCATTATCCACAAAGGCTATAACTTCGAAAGAATCAGTGTGATTTGCAACAGAAATGAGTTTACAAAGAATAAATAAAGTCTGAAATTGGCATCCTGTTTCGGTTTAGGCTGGCAGACGGCAGTGGAATAGCCCACCAATGTAGTTGAGTATACTTGTATAGACGCTTTCTGGCTTCCAGAAAAGTGAACCGTTCCTTGACCCTTAGCTCATGGATCTTCTGCAAGTCTAAAAACGAAGACACTACTTTAAATTAAATGGATAGCCACTCCCACAGTTGACACAGGTGGCACTTAGGTCATATGGATCCATCATGAACTACCGTTCTGGAACGAGGATACACTGGAGAGCTGGAACAACGTTGTTGTGTACCCCTGAACTTCTAGCATTGATAGCAGTGCATGAGGTTCACTATATAAGGACGAAAAGGCGCCCGCATGTAACCGCAAAGGATGGAAGGCGGTTGCGTGGTTCTTTCGAAGGTCAGATAGATTGTGCGCAGCAGAAAGGGTTTATCGTCCCGATAGCCAATTAATCGGTACCCTTCGTTGGCACTCTTGTCCAACAGGCAGTTAACCTTCTCGTTGGGGAACCAAATAAACTTCCAGTAGTCATTACAGCTTTTCCGGATTCTTTTAGGGTAGTACGTTCTTAAACTCTTATGGGTAAGAACCCAACGGAGAGGCATTCAACAGCTTCGCAGATTGGTCGTCGTTGGATGCCTCGATTAAGAGTGTCCCATCCCGATTTTATCAATCTCTGCCTGTATATAATTAGGGCTCAGATCTGTCTTTGTCTTAATGTAAATTGAGCTGCATATGAACCTTTATTAGCGAGTCCCCCTGCGGAACCGTTGACGTCAGCGTTCTATCCGTGGGGAGAGAAAAACAAAGACACCTAAATCTTCCGGTATGTGCCGGCCTGTAGCACGTATTCCAGCCTCGATCTCGAGGAATACTTCAGAGGATTTACCCTCCGCACCGTCACTACTTACCGTCATGCGATATGTTCATTATAAGGAGGCCCGCGTTATTCCCACACTACCGTAGTAGCAGACGGTGGTTCCCTACTTAAGGCCACATTATCTAAACAGAGCGAATGCAAATTCTGGGAGCTTGTGGTTGATTGCGCCGGGTCTCAAGCAGCAGTAACATGTCCGGTACCAGTGTTTATCCCAGCGGCACATGGCCGCTGAAGTACCCTACACGACTGCTTTGGAGCAACCTGGGTGTACATGTCTATGGAGCGGATCCCATTAAATGGGTAATGAGGAGGGTGAACGCAACCTTCATGGCAGATATACCTCTGGAGAGCATACAAGTTGGAAGCTGCGGCTAAAGCCGTGGGACAGAAACCACAAAGAAGGAAAGGCCCCTGTTGGTGAGAGAGGAATGAATAAATATAAGACGTTGAAATCTATTAAAAATTAACCCTAGAAGTGGAAGAGACTGTAACTTATTCGTAAATACTTGTTGTAAATGGCGATGGGACAATGACAATACCGATGAGCGGCTCGGGACTCCGAATGCATCATACCCAAACCTACATATGTAGGCACCTGAGGTGTCAACTTATGATCGTTTCTCACGCAAGGAAGTCAGGGAAGGGAAGAATAAAAATGACGTTGTGAAGCTGTGCGTGAATGACATGGTCAACAGAAGACGAGACAAGATAAAGCGAGGAATAACTGCTCTGTAATTTACCATAACGGAAAAAGCATAACATTGACCAGCTATAATATTAAAACCACAAGGCAATTTAAACTACACCTCCCTTTTTCAACTGAAACAATAATTAACTTGTCTGAAGTGACATTCAGTGGACACATTACACAAGTATTTCTCAAATATTCGGATTTTGGTTATTATGAGTGGAACACTTGGCAACCTGGATGAATCCGAAGCTGGCAGAGTGTTTTTATTCTAAACATCTAATGCTACCAATTGTTGAATTTGTCTGTAGGTGCAATGTAGTACTAATTGTTTCTGTAAGAAATTCATTTTTATTTAAATATACTTATTCAAACTGCTACAAAGTTCGTCCAGTTTAACTTATTTAGGAATAAAGAAGTATATATATATATATATATATACTTCATACACTTAATGAATAATATATCGTGTTTGATGTTATGAAGCGAAACATTTGGACAGATGTATTCAAGAAAATTTCATTAATACCTGGGTAACTTCCAGAGGTTTGTCTCGCATTCTGGATAAACGCTCTCTTTGCCTCCTTTGAAATGCTACTATTTCAGAGAAGGCAATTTCTGGTTCATTATTTTCAACTCCTGTGGTTCCTGACTCCTGCATCCATACATTTGATGAAGTGCTTGGTGAGAAGCTAGCTGAATGATCCATTCTTGATATTCCAAATGACCCAAGTTCAGATGACCTATCCTGATCATCCATTAGGATAACTGAGGTTTGTGTTTTTGCACAATGTTTAAACCCCGTTGGTATGTTAATTGGAGATGTTGCTCCTTTTTGCACACGCTCCTCTGTAAGCAAAACACCCCATGCTGATGGGAATGTTTGTTCTTCATCTGCTCCTACAGCTGAACAGAAACCTTCACAGTCGTCAGTAGTAGCCAACTTTTTGCGCTGTTTCTGGGAACGCTTAATATGCCTCCTGCAACCAGATTAAACAAATATATTATAAATAGCTTGTAAAGACACATAAAAAATTCAAAATACGTTAGTGCAATTTCTCAGCAAAAGAGTGTTGAACTACTGTCAAATGTCAAGAATAAACAGCATATTAATCCCAATTATCAAATATGTAACGTTCTTAGCTTTCCAAACAGGGCTGAAATGTTCAAAGGTGCTGTGGGAAGCTATGGTTGGTTACAAGTTTCTTCTTGCAATACATAATAGTATTTTCCTAATATTTATTTTGCTTTGCATCAAAATAAAGATATACTTTATTCGAAGATGGAATGTTTGTTATGGAAGGTCATTATCACCGCAAGATATTTATACTTTGTAAAAGTCTTATTTACAGAAAAATTAAACAATGAAGTTTCCGTTCCAATTCAATTCATTTTAGACATAATTATCTTAAATCACTAGAACACTTACAGCTTTCTCTTTAAATTCAAATAAGCGCAGCAGTGCCCAAAGCATTAATCTGAATAGACTGTAAATTATGAAAGCAAGCTGATGAGCCATGAAGCAACTGCGTTAAAGATTTCATAAATAATAAATAGGATTTTAAGATAGTTTATATTTAAAATCGCTTTCATTTCGCTTACTATGAAACAGATTTTGGGGTACTATCGTTCTAAAATTCTTCCATTTATATCTGCTGGCTCTTCTTATCACAAATAAATGCACAAATTCGGACTATTAAAATTTGCCAAGAATCAAGCGTACAGTAAATCAGTGTTAAATAAATTATTTCTATATGTGGAAGTTCGTGTGTTGGAACTTAAAACATTAAGCACTCCAAACATAATGACACTGATAACTACCCCCAGACCCAGTAAAACGGCTGACTTTCAGCACTGTTCTTTCCTGCCATAGAGTTCCTAGAGCCCTCAAGATCATGTCAGTGGGAGACACTATAACATTGAACGAAGAGAGGCAGTTTTACCTTCAGACAGTCACTTAGAGTAGTAGTTATGAAGGTTTAGGGCGAACAATTACTGCGGTTATTAGCGCGCTCACAAAACCATAAAAATAAAGTAGCAGTCCTTTAGTCTAAGAACTCATCAAAGCTACATAAATCTCGTGCCAAAACGCTTAACGTTATAATGCATATAAAATTAAAATGGGCAACTGTGTGAATATTTTGACAGAAACACATTCGGTACAAAAATTAAGTTCCCTTGAATAACTAGCAAGCATCATTAAATTTAAAAATCTGTTTACTGGAATAACATTGTAAGGAACTATGTGAGTGGAATCCAAAGATTTGAACGTCGCTGGGCGTTTAAATTCAGGCGTTGAAGTAGGTGACGGGGAAAGGGTACTGCCGGGAGCTTGCTCGTTCAACAATAGTTCATGACTAAAATCGCAGTGTCCTATGTGTACTCACGCTACAACCTGTTTTTGACGACAATCGATCAAGAAGCTAACCCAGACAAGAGCCAATGTTTTAATGTCGTGTAATATGTTACCCTGAAATACGGACCATTCCATAGGTCAGCACGATAGAGTAGTTTGGCAAGGATAGCCTCTGAAGGCAGCAGAGGTAAGCGGTGGAAATACCTGTACCTGGGCGAGAAAATTCCTGTCTTCGCAGCAGCATCGGCAGCCTAGTTCCCTGGCAACGCTGCAGTGATCATAAAGCCACGATAAGGATAAGCGTACACATTCTAGGTTTAACTCGTGAAGACGATCTTCAACGCGCTGCACTACAAGATGCAAAGAGAATAGCATGCGAAGGCTTTCTTAAGAGATCAGGGAGCACGAACAAATAACACAAATAATTGCTGCTGAAATATAAAATAGCCTGATAAAGAGTAAAGAGTTCTGCCGCAAAAATAGAACAGTGGGGAGGCAAACTAAAATAATGACCATGGACAACCAAACTCCTTGGTCCTCCTTGAAATCGTTAGTATAAATATATGTGCCATATAAAGCACGTGAGTTCAGTTCCGCAAATACGGAGGGAATGAGCAAATTACACGTCGTAGGCTTCAGCGTAAACATCAATTCAATATGGAAATCAGGCTGTCCTAGCCAAGAGGGAAAACTAGTTACCCTCTGGCAAATTTAGCAGGCAGAGTGACCTTCAACCTCCGAAGAAAATGAAAAAAATCGAATCAGTAGAAAGGAGTAAACAAATGAAAGACGTGTGACAAAGCGAGGTGCACACGCTGCATGCACAGCTACAAAGAAAATGCCAAAACAAAAGGAAAACATAGGTTTGGCAGCTTTTACATTCACTCTGACAGTTGGACCAGTTAGTAAGGCGCCTATTGTATCGCCACGCCTCGATGACGTAACATGGATAACCATCTCGATGAGCATATTATGCACCTGTAGTTAACTTAAAAGCTCACAAGTGATCGATAAAGGCGCAAAAGCAGTAGTACTAGTACTAGTAATGGTAGTAGTAGTAGTAGTAGTAGTAATAGTAGTAGTAGTAGTAGTAGTAGTAGTAAACGGGATTACTTAAGCCCAAGCACTGGTAACACCTATCACACATTAAGGATAAAATGTATTCATACATATGTCCCTAATAAATCACTAATTTATACATGGGTATAACTGCTTTACAAGTACAAAAAGTACATATCAAAATTATGATGAGATAATTTAGAAAATTCCGTTTAAAAATGTGTTAAAAACGTTATAGCTTTGTTGAAATCTAAGATTCCAGAGGTCCAGGAGAGTTATTTTGCTGTATGTTCGAAAAAAAACATTTATCAGAATAAGATTTCAAAAGTAGAAAAACAATACTAAAAATACGTCACGAAGAAGAATGAGGACTGAGCGGCTTCATCTTCCAAAAGCAGCATGAGCCTACACTAGTATCATGTAATTTTTAATTTCTTACAGCAAATATCTGTAGCAGCGTGTCCAGTTAATGTATTATTTAGAGTAGCTGTAAATTTTCCCTTATCGCACTTAAAGAAGTGTATGTTTCAATTTCTTGTAGCAGTTTGCTCTCGAGTACCGCACGTGTCCCAGTAGTTTTTGTTTATATGTAAATATATTACTGATGTAAATCAGTTTTGATTCGTTTTGCTTTCCGGTAATATATCCACGAAAGTGGAGATATAATAAACAATCGAGAAGAATTAATGTGTTCACTGCACTGTGTATGTATTCCGCGCGCTCGACTTCACTCTCACTTACGTCACAGACAGGCAGCCAATAGCAGCTTCCCACCCCGGAGTGACCTACTTCCCTCTTCTCTATTTACCTTGAGTAGTAGCTAACTTCTGCAACCGTTCTCCACATGAAAACAAAAGGGCAACAGCATATTCTACTCAGTGCAGCCAACAGCCCTGATGTCATAGAGAATAGCAAAATTTACCGCGCAAAATTATCGAGATATTAAAAGCTTCAGAAGCGTGGCACTCTAAAGTTTAAAGAGACGCGCAGCCAATTTAAATGCTTTTTTAAAGGTTTTAAATGGCCAATAAACTATTCTTGCACAATGTTTTCTCTACGTTCCTGTAGTGTAGGATTGGAACGATACACTTTGTCTTTTAAAGAACCCCATAAATAAAAATCACAACTCGTTAAGTCAGGAGAACGAGGGTGTCACAAATCAACACTAATTATTCTGTCATCAAACACCTCTCTTATTGCATGTAATGATTCGGCAGCCGTATGTGCTGTTGCAGAATCTTGCTGGAACCAACCATACGGTTTCTCTTCTTCTGTCAAGAGATTGCAAAATGGCTCCAGAATTAACCTCTGATATCGCTCTGCATTTATAGTTTCATCAAAGAATATGGGCCCCATTATTCTTCTAGCACCTATCGCACACCACACTCCACTTTTTTATTATAATAAGGCGTTTCATCACAAGAATTCCTGCTGCTGAGCTTCGGAGAGTGAGCGAGAATATTTACACCAGATATGCTGCCTGTTTGAGAGCAGAAGGTCAACATTTCCAGCATCTATTATAAGGTAAGGATTTTAGTCCGCCTCTGCCGGCATAATTTCCCCGGCGACTGCCGGCTGTCTCGCGCAGTAGAGAGAGGCCGCGATTGGGTTCGAATATAATTAACTACCCTATATATTCTGAATCAGAAAGAATCACAGAAATGTTTCCGTTAAAACAGAAAATGCTAATTTTTGTCATTTTACATTACCCACGCCCCTTAACCCTCCGTAAGGCGCTCGCTTTGGTAGAACGCCGTTAGTCGCGCGGGGCCTAGTAGACCCGCGTTATATTTTTTTGTTATTGTTTTTATTTATGTTTTCTTTGGTTTATTTTCTTTTTTTCCATGTTTACCTTTATTTAGATTAAGCGTATGTGGCCTTCGTTTGTAGGTATTAACTTACAACATAAAATACAATCTAAAATATGAGTACATATACATTATAAGTTGTATTACAGTAAGTATAAAGCAATACATTGACATTTTTAGGTATATATACAACTTGTAATTTCAAATGTAGTTATTCAGAATCATCTATTATCTCAACCGTGTTTTCCCCGACTAAGCAACTGTCGCATGCAAATAACCTTAGCATGTTCACTCAAACAGAGGGGGGTGTTACATTTCCCACAAACATATTTAGCTTTGTAATTCATTTTGTCTTTGTTGCAGGGTTCACATCGTTTCCTTTTCAATGTGCATAGCGGTGTATTTGACAATTCATCTACTCCGGATTTTTCAGGTTTATATTTTGTCAAAAGGCCTTTCAAATCAGCGGGTGGTTTTGATACTGTTACTCTCCTTTGTAGCTGTTGCAACTGTACAGCTAAAGATAGTGCTTTCAAATACTCCTGCCTTGTGGAATATTATTTTGCTTTCCACGAAGATAACCCTAGAATTAATACCTGCAATGTTCAACATTAGGTAAAAAATTACCATGCGCCACCTTCTCGTTGCTCTGGCTCTATTACATCAACTCCAGATTTAATGTCGTTGTAATGCAGGATTATTTCAGGCATTTTCTTAGAACCTTCTGATAACTGTGTGGATGAAATATGTAGACTTGAGAGCAAAACTACTGTTTTACCCTTTTTTGGAACGTATGAAGCAAGTGTTTCATTTTTTGTGAAGCCAAATATGTTTTCGTAGTGACTGCGATCTTTTGGAGAAGTGAAATTAGTGGGTAATTCTTTTGCTCTTTCGTACTGTACCGACGAAAGAAAGTTGTCTTTTGTGCAACTCATTCACCAGCGATACACTGGTAAACCAATTATCTGCAGTAATGTTTCGTCCAGTGCCAGAGAATGGTTCAGTTAGTCTCAGCACTACAGCCGTTGCCGAGTTAGTTTGCAAATATGGTCCGTCCGGCTGCTGTCCACAATAAATCTCCATGTTAGTTGCATAAAACCGTTTTGCATCACTCAAACAGAATATCTTTATGCCATACTGTTTGGCTTGGATGGTATATTTTGTTTAAAACCACATCGATCGCGAAATGCTGGCAACTGTTCGTCGACAGTGACATTTTGTCCAAGAGAATAATGGTTCTGACAGTTGTTCAAAAACATGTAAACATTTCTCTAACAGCAGCCAATTTACCCAATCTTCGTCGCTCCAGTCCTGAGCTTTTGCCATCAAAGTACATACAGCGTATTAGAAAACTGAATCGTTTTTCGGACACAGCCATTTCATATAGAGGAATTCCAAGATCATCGGTTCTCCAAAAAATCGTGAATATTTTGGCGTCCACGAAAAATTCCTGCCAGGTACAATAAGCCTATGAAAGATTTTATTGCTATTACATCTGTAGGTCTACTTGTCTCTTTCACGATACAATTTGTGCTGCACACTAGTAATATAAGTATTTGGGCTTTCAACAACCAAATCAACTATATCTTCGGTAACAAAAAGGTTCCAAAATCAATTTCCGTTTTCGCATTTTGGCATCTCCTACTACGCCAGGAAGTTTCGTCAATATATTGTGAGCCCTTGTCTGTGTTATTTTCCAAGGTGTTTTTTTTTCATTTTGTTCCGTCTCTTCCTGTAAACAATAACAGAATGTATTGTCAATAATAATAATTGTTATTATGATTATTACTATGATAAGCATATGATGTTACCTACAAAATACATGTTATCACACAAGCTGCTTTCATCGTCTTCCTCTTCATCTTCATGATCAGATTCTGAATCTAAAGACCTCGACTTGAGTTTATCTTCAGAATCAGAATCATCTGATTCACATAAGTTGTCATTCACGGGCAAGGCATCATCGCAAAGTAGGCGATGTACTTCCAAATCATTCGGATTTTGTAGATCGTACCTTTTACTCGTGTTCATGATGAAGCAGTAACAGCTCCTTGCGATGGCAAAGCAATATTGCACAACAGCTAATGAGGAACAAATCTGTCAACAATTAGTAACGAGAGCAGCCGCCGAGGTCTGATTGACCTGTGCAACACGTAACTGCTGATTAGTCATTCTTTCAGCCAAACAAATAAACAGATAAGGTTGTCGCTGCAGCAAACAATCGAGCAAGGCGTAATGTTAGATGCCCTAGTCAGGTAATTGCATAGGTGCGTTCGTTCGAAAATTATAATATATATATATTATCTCCCTGGCCTCTAGCGACCAACGGATGGTTGAGTACTATAAAGGCTGAAAAATAAGCACTGGGAGTCATAGGTTTCAGCGTGGATGTCAAAACTAGATCGAAGTTGGTCTCAGCGTGGAACAATGGAGGAAAACGAGTTTTGCTCCCTGTTTGAAGGTCTGTGTCGGTCTGAAGTATTGGGTTTGGTTCTAATGATGTTTAACACCTTATGATTTCATGGCATGCTTTATTTTGCTGCTGACAACCTGCTCTAGTGCCTGGATCAACCAAATACCGATGGTCTGTTAGACTCTGGTGATTACAAGTAGACACATGTATATGTTACTATGGCTCTTAACCACAGCTCTGGATGAAATGATTTTTTTATTTTGTGTGTCAGGAATATAGGGAGGTACATATAGGCTTTCAAATTATGGCTCGGGGCTTCAAGAAATAAATTGGTGGTGGTGGTGGCGGCGGCTATAAGGTTTTTTGGTGCATAACACTGCGGTGGTTGGTGCTATAAAACAGTACAGTCTTGTATAAAACTAGAAAACGAAACTTAAAATTCATGCATGACATACACGTAGCCTAAAGAAAGAGAGACGTACCTCTTAAAAGTAAAAGTGCTAAAAAAGTAAAAGGTATTTATAAGAATACCTGTTAGTATACGCAGAATACAAATTTTAAACCTGTGAAATAAGAAATCTGTGTTAAAAACATACAATGGAGAAACAAAAATCCGAAAAGTCCTAAAAATATATAATATAACACTGCATCCCAAGAACAGATGTTAACAGTTGGCGTTGAAGCCGTTACCTGGAATAAAACAGATGACTGTCATGGACGCTTAAGTCGTTCTCCAGAAGGCAGAAAGCTCTGGCTAGCAATCGCAAAATATGAAGCGTACATAGCTAACTGACACTGGACTGAAATATTCCGCACCGCGAATCGCTCATTACATTGAGCACAAATGAGGCCGATGTTCACAGAGAATAAAATCGGTGGCTTAAACGACATTGTCCGTTTCCTTATCTGGCTAACAATGTGTTTTCGCAGCGTGAAACACGCGAAGAAATCAAAGTTATGGGAAGGGCTTAATCAACCGTAGTTTGTTGCTCATGGCAGACACCAATTGCAAACGAAATAATAACAAATTAATGCAACACTAAAATCATTCAAGGGTGCACAAGAGCTAAAGCACATTGGAGATAAAACAGCAGCCTTAGTTACGGCATCAGCAGTTGCAATACCCGACACACCAATACAGCCAGGTACCGATATGAATGGCACGCTGTGCCAGGATTATCAAGCGACCGAAGAAGATTCTGTGCTGTATGAGAGGACGGAGTTAAAAAGCATTGAAGAGCGCTCAGGTAATCGCTAATGTAGCAAACCGCGGTAGGTCACCGAATGCTTAGAAGGTCTTAATGGATACTAAAAAGCTCTGCGGTGAATACCGAACTTTACCGTAAAAGACGAAAGCTAAATGACAAAGCACTTCAGAAAAGAAGTGCCCTAACTGGGGAACATCGTAAGTCCTGACAAACCTGCTATGGAGCTCGAGATGTTACAAAACTTTAAGGCGAGACCCAGGTCGAAGAATAAACAGGTTTACGAGGGTTCCTGGGTTTCTGTACGTACTACCGGAAATTCGTAGTGGAATATGCAAATATCGCCAAATCGTTCACACAACTAACACAGAACAAAGGGTCTTCCATTGGTCCGACCAAATTGAGGCGGATTTTTAGGTCCTGAAGAACGCCTTGTGTATGGCCCCGGTTCTAGGATGCCGTATCCGCGGTAAGAAGCCTCGAACAGTTATATCAGTGAGGTTGGCATCGGGCATACTGTCGTAGAGGAGATTATTGGCCAAATTCAGTAAAACACTTTCCAAGGCCGAACGGAACTACTGCGTGATACGACCACAAGTGCTAGCGGTTGCGGAGACAATGTAGCAGTTTCGCAAGTACCTTTACGGACAGGAGTTTCACATTCGAACTAACTTTGCTATTGGGTTTTCGCAACTTTGAAGGAAGACGGACAGTTGAGTCCAACGGTTACAAGAGTACTACTTTACCTGTGCACCGGGCAGGAGGACGTCGTTCTAACGCGGGCGCCATTTCCCAAAGACTGTATCAAGAAAACTGCAGCTCCCTGTGTACGCTGCGGCATATGAAAAAGTGGCAGTCTTACGCCCGGTCACGGTGTCACCCCCACGGTCGGTGGCGATGAGGGGAACCTTGGGGAGAGAAACTTAGGATTCAGGACATAGGACCGATCCTGACAGATGAATTTCGCGCACAACCTTTGTGGCGGGTGTTGTTCCCAAATGTTCGAATTATAAGAGATATCGGACACATTAGGGCTCCCTGGTAGTCACGAACGGCACCTTGAAGGGACCGCGGGTGTACAGACGGGAAATTCCAGGTTGAACAGCTAGTGGTCCTGAGGAGCACGGTAAAGGAGGTTCTCGAGGAGACTCATGCCGATTCTACCGAAAGACGGCTTTGGGTAAATAAGACTCTGGAGAAGCCACGATGCAGATTTTATCGGTTATATCTGCTAAGAGACGTGCAGAGGTGTTGCTAGCAATGTTATATATGAGTCGTTCCATGTCAAGTCGAACCCCACGAAATCTCATCAAATCTCTTCGAAATTGTTTGTAGCATTTGATGCATTTAATTAGAAGATACATATTTTTGGTCCCTTACTTCAACATTTTGAATGCCATACAAAGACAATATTCCTAATGCCATCCAAAACAAAATTTTTGAAAAAGTGGTGCGTCCCCATACTTATTCGCTTTTATCTTCCGTTCAAATTCTCGTATAAACTGCATATTGGACTCATTTTAAAACGTGTGGAATCTACTTTAAACGCCTAATGGAATGAATTTATGTGAATGAATGTGCTTCGTTAATTGAAGCACACAATGCAAGCAAAACTTGACGTTTCGACTAGTGGAAAATCGTACAAATCACAGGCTCTTCCATTATCAATTGGGTAACTGGTCGATATAATAACGCACATCACTGTTTTACTAATCGCTATGTAAGGATGAAGAGGACGGATCCAATTTGTTACAGAGTACACTGCATTAGTTAAGCGAATTGTGTAGTCGTTTTCCATGTGATAATCAAGTTGCAGTCCAAACTGATGTAAAAATATTTCGAATATAGTACTACTGAGCTGTTTATAATAGCAAGAAATATCTGTTAATTTCGCACTGATGAGCAATGGACAGAACTGCTGTTGGACTCCTACTCTGGTAAAGTCATCAATAGTATACGGAAAGTGGGATAACTGAAATTGGAGAGAAAGAGATCCCTTCGACAAAGCAGATGTACATGTATTCACAGATTCTCCAGCATTTCCTCAGGAGTTATTTTAAAATCTCATTTACATGCAAATTTATCTCCAGTGAAACTTTTCTAGATGATGTTCACTGATGCTTATTTTGTCATTTCGCGGTGTTTTAAAAGAAACAAACTGCTACGCCCATTAAACATTTGGTCCTGATTGCAAGCAGCCAGAAATAAAACTGCATTATCATATCACGGCTTGGGTTTGCATATATGACACTCTCAGAAGCAAAACACACAGAAAAACTACACACAATAAAAGTATTTATTCAACTTTCCTAAAGAGTTACACCGTGACTGCTTCCTTCATATTCTGAAAGTTTTGAATTTTACAGAATACAAAAGTGCACTTAATAGAGCTGACACAAATTAGTCACACACTTTGAAAGATGAGAAAATGTTTCAAACATTTGAAGGAAAACAAGCAATTGTCGTTATAAAGTTTGTTCTGACAAAAACAGAATCAACGAACTGTTGCAAAGCTTGTGATGTGATATTGTGCGTATTTCCATGATTCAAAACATGTCACACAACGAAAACATCTAAAAGTCTGATGTGTATTCACATGAAATTCCCTATTCACTATCCAACAAAATATTGTTATAAAATCTTATTATTCTAACTACTTCTTGTTAATCCAGTCAACTTTAATTCTCATTTACACAAAACGATATTCAGGTCTTTAAAGACCGTATCGCTCTGTGAATGTTTTGAAATTCCATTATCTTGAATGGCCACGAGAGAAAGGAAAGAAAGAAAAAAACGATGACTTGCCGTTCAGAAAAGTATAAGTATTTGAAAATTTAATACAGTAACAAGGATTATCTCCTAAATGGTAAACTGTACAAAAAGTATTTGTCATAAATTCTGTTTTAAGGAGATCTACATTTTTGTGTAGTAAGCTTTTGTCTACCTTTTATGGCTTACCAATTATGCAAAAGTCATCCAGAATGAAGAGAACTTCAGAGGCTATTCCCAGAAAATTCAAGATATACATTTAGTTTGTCATGAAAATGTCTTAAAGTATGGTATTTTAACCAAAATCGTTAGGCCATTTTTTGATAAAATAAAAATTTCAAAAAAAAATTCCTTGTAAAAGGTGGGAGAATGTTCTTGAAAATCTTCGTGTTGCATTCTTGGAGCATGCTGAACTTAAAGACCAAGCTTGGTATTTAACCGAGTTTTGTTTCTGTATTATGCAGTTATAGACACGCACGCGCGCGCACAGGCAACTTTTAAAAAAAATTACGATGTTACATTCACATAACTTTCTCTACCCATTCTTCCACACGCTATTATTAAAAAAGATTATTTTTCTACCAACTTCATGTTAATCGATATAAACGCTTGCAGAAATGGTTTTATTACACGTTTCCTTGTAGATACAGGGGGATTAGGGTAATATAGTAAGGCCCGGTTGCATAAAAACTGCTAACTGCAGTTCAGTTATAACCGAAGATCAGAAATAAACTTAGTTTGTTTCTCGGCGCGGGTTGTATAATCCTGATCTTAGGTCAGTTGAGCTCCGTTCAGTGTTGATCCGAGAACACAAAACAAATGCGGTGATACACAAGAAAAGCAGACCCCGTTAAAGCACGCAGGGGTTTCAAAACGTGAATTCCGTTGAATCTCGTTATTCAGTTTTTGGGTGGAATACAATACTTTCTCTACCTCCTGTAGCTACGTAGTACAGAAAGTAAAAATGCTTTGTTTGGATTCAGGGTGTCTCAAAACGTGTATATCCGGTGAATCTCATTCAATTTTTGGGTGGAACACAATACTTGCTCTACTTGCTGTAACTACGTAGTAGAGAAAGTAAAAACCTTTGTTTGGTTTTAGGGATTCTGAAAACGAGTATTTCCGTTCCGAGTATTACTATCGTTATTAAATTTTTGGGTGGAATACAATACTTGCTCTACTTACTGTAACTACGTAGTAGGGAAAGTAAAAACGCTTTGTTTGGTTTCAGGGAGTTCTGAAAACGAATGTTTCCGTTCCGAGTATTAATCTCGTTATTAAATATTTGGGTGGAATACAATAATTCCTCTACTTACTGTAAGTACGTAGTAGGGAAAGTAAATTCAATGGGGCTCAAAACGTGTGTTTCCGGTGAATAGTGTTATTGAATTTTTGGGTGGAATACAATACTTCCCCTGCTTACTGTAACTGCGTAGTAGGAAAAGTAAAAATGCTTTCTTTCGATTCAGTGGGTCTCTAAAGGTGTATTTCCGGTGAATCTCGTTTTTTAGTTTTTGGGTGGAATACAACACTTTCCCTACTTATTATAGGCAAATAGTAGAGACAGTAAAAAGATGAGTTGTGGAATAGATAAGCGGTTGGTTGTCATTACGGCATCTTGCATGCAACCAAATAGGGAAAAGTGTAGCTTAGATTGTAACTTCAAAGAATTTCTGGCCCAAATTGTTGTCATGATGCACGGAAAAATCATACTTCATAAGGACATTATGAAAATAAAGAACATATGTTAGTTAATAATGGGTGCAAAAAGCAGTAAATATATAAAAAACCAAACCATTTTGTTTTAACACTTGGTTGTTATACAATAATATGATGCCTCTAATTCCTAAATATTAGTTTGTATACTGCTTATGTCGCTGTGTTATTATGTTATTACTGTTTTCTTTTCACAGTTATTACATTCTTACAGCCAAGTCTAAGGGTAATGTGTTGAATTCATATTTTGTTTAGCCTGTTACATTTCTTAACCTCTTAGAGCGGGTATGAGCTAAGATACCTGGAATAACCTCTCGATAAGCACCCCGCTTGCCCTGCTCCCGGTACAACGGAAAACATTTGGAGCCGTCTGTACAAGTACCTAGTAACTCGGGATCCGAGTTCTTTAATTGTAAAAAGACTAACGGTATAGTGCCAATGGCTGTGTGTGATGCATAATATTGTTTCACACACGTGGATATAGGTGCCTATGGATCACAAAGTATGATGGAATCTTCAGGAATTCAGAGTTTGGTTATAGACTGACCAATAAACTTGTTTCATTTTCCACAGCTAGCCCCCTTCCTAAATCAGAGACTCCTGTACCATACTACTTTGTAGATGACGAGGCGTTCCCGCTGAAAAGGAATTTAATGAAACCTTTTTCAAAAGCCTCACTTACTAACTTGAAAAGAAAGATATATAATTACCTTCATTCAGGAGGAAAAGGGTAATGAAAATACTTTTGGCAGTATGGTTGCTCAGTGGAGAGTATTGGAGACAGTAATTGTTGCTAAACCATAAAATGTGGATAAAATAATAAAAGCCACTGCTTGCCTTCCCAATTTTCTTAGAATCTCTGAAGTGGAAGCTGCAGAAAAAATATATTGCCCAAATACTCTTTTAGACAGAGAAGTAAACGGGGAATCAGAAGAAGGAGAATGGAATCGGGACATCCCTGAAAATGGCGCTTTGCATCATCTTCGTGTAACTTACATAAGACTTGGAGCTAGAAATGCTGTGTCAGCAGCACTCAATATCAGGGAGGAAATTGCTAGCTATTTTGTGTCTCCTTCGGGTGTCAAAGCTGGACAAGAAGAATATGTGTTGCGAGGATCACGTAATAATTTTGTTTAATGTTTATTCAAAGACACATGAATATTTATTTCCAAGCCATTTTTAATAAATTTCAAATATTTTTTATTTTCTTTTTTACCTCCATTACCACTTTCATAACTTCATTTTGGCAGCGTCTATAATATCCTCTGGAAGCAATGACAGTTCTGTAATAATGTATTCTGCAAAGGCGCAGAGGAGTTTTTATTTTCATAGGACGCAGTAAATCTGCTTGTAGTTTCTGCTACCATTCTGAGATGGTGTGCCGAACAAATAACCTAACTTTGGTTCGTCGACTTCGGCGTTAGCAGCAATCCTAGATCGACGTATGAATGAAGTGGGATTTCAGGGCAGAAAACGAAAAAGACATTAACGCCAGTAACAAAATAAAAACGTAAAACCAACACTTTAAACCGAGATACCAAAAAAAAACAAAAAACACTCGATATAAAATAACAAGATGCTTAAAATAATGAAATCCACGGTAAAACACAGCTAAAAGAAATAAAAGTAAGACAATGGCAGTGATTGCAGAAGCTACTCTAGAAACGACAGTCGAAAGCACACTAAAAGCCAGAAAATTGTGCATACACATGTCAAGTGCTGGCAGGTATGTTCTGGCATCTAATAAAAATTAAAACGCATTTTATAGGTATCAGGCCATCTGACAAAATTATAGGCATTGTAGCACCCGTGTACAAGGTTAAACGGATAAACGCTAAAAACTGACACTCCTCTAAAACCATGAAACCGTCAAACGCGCGCCGATGCGATGCCAAACTGATGCGGGCTCTCCTCGCAGCAAATGACGGTGGCTAAAAGACGGTTTCAGATGGGAAGACGGCATAAAAAAACTCCTTCCTACGGGATGGTTTGGAAGACGTTACCCAGGTAGAGGGGGGACGGTTTGATCTACTTCCCTGGGCAAAGGACCATTGATTGTGGTAGTGGTGGCGGCGGCAGAGATGGTGAAAGCAGGAAAATTGATTAACTTAGATTTTTAGTGAATTGTGTTCTATTGACGAATTATTTTAGTAACAAAATTTCAAAACTGATATGCTGTCGTTATTTTTGGCAACGCCTTGATTTATCGCATAGTTGATGCTATCATGCAGCCTACTCACTACTTAAGGATTTTAATTTTTAGATACTGTCATTAATTTATGGTTTCATGTTATTGACTTACACAGAATTATTTTTAGTTAACATAAATCACTCTCTACCTAATGCTACTGTTCTGTAAAATAAAATAGAAATTGAACAGATAAATGTACCAAATCATGTAAATATTAAATAACACTCATTAAATTGGTATTTTCATTATGCACCTTTATGAATATAATATTATTGTTTTCAGGATGCACACACCATGATGCGTTTACTATTTTACATTCATTGGTATTTCAGTCGTAATCATTGCTCAGTGGTAATGCCCAAGCAGCTTACATTTATCATTGGCTTTGCACATTCTTAATTCACTTCTGTATAAGTATACTTCCATCCCATTTTTACTTTTTCTAATTATATGGTGACCATGCATTTTGAGTAAAGATATTGTTTTCAAATTGTTTCCTACTTGAATGATTTTGAATTAAAACTTTTATATCCTGCTAAAGCACATACCTAAAAATTTTCAGCCATTTGGATTGGTCCTCTTTACTATCTTACTTTGCAATAAATGTTTTCATTCCAAAATTTCATATTCATTTACCTCAAATGCCTTAAGCATTTTCTGTACCACAACTATTGTTTACTACATATACAGAATATGCCATCATGACTTTAGACACTGATTTAACATCATTTACTTCCTACCATTCACTGTAATTTTAATACATTTTTGGAATTATTTCAATACATAACATAACATCTCAATCTGTAGACCCTATAGTGAGCTAGACCAGCTTAAAGAAAGCTAGTCTACTCTAGGATTTAGATTATGTCATAAATACATAATTATATTGTGTACTTGTATGTAAATGAATTGTAGTTCTTATGTAGAGTACGTTAGAGCTAAAAAAATTTAAAACAATATTATTTATACTTAACGTATTTACAAAATTCAGTTAACATTTTGTAGTCAGTTATTTTTTTGAATGAAAGAAATCCTCCTCTGTATAGAAGTTGTAAGTGATGAGATATATTTTCAATGCTAACTTGAATTTATTTTTATTAGTTTTCAGTTCCTTAATATATGATGGAATACTACACTCTTTTTCACTAAACAATTTAATTTATTTGTGATTAAAATAATCTAAGTGCTGTGTTGTCGGATGTTGGGCCTTGAACTATGTACCACTCATTTCACTAATGTTTCCTGTTTCCTAAAATTTAAATATTTAATTGCTTACCTTGTTTTGGGCCATTAACATCATCACTTTTGATATTCAGTTTGGTTGCTTTATTTCAATGTTTTATCGCCAACTTTTCAGTTTTTACAGTAGTACAGTGAATTATGTTCCTGCACTCCTGCATTTCTAACCATTGTGATGAATTTTCTTCCAGCTATTATGATCAAATCCCGGGAATATGGGTTGCAATAGTGACTGATTTTTCTGTGAGAGGAGCAACTTAAGGGTTTTCTTTTCTGAAGTATTGCTGTAGATTTTATGTATTTCAAGCCAAATCTTCATTTCTTTAAATGCTCTTATGTTTGTTTAATAGTTTGCTTGTGAATTAATATAGCCAATGATTTATTGTTCTCCTCCTGTCTGAATTTCTTTGGGCTAATTATCTGGTGATGCTATTTTAGTTAGGATGTGTGTTATTTTGTTGCTTCTTCAATTTGTTTCATTTTACAAATTAAATTTTTATTTATTTTATACTTGTATAATTATGGAGTCAGTTTGTCAACACTGTGTCACTTACACTTTAATTTATGGGGACTGTTTCAAGGGACATTGTTTAATTATTTATTCACATACAACCTAATGTTACCAAAGATCTGTGCAATCACCTGCCTAACCAAATAAAATAAATAACAGAAGATAAGAAAAAACTTACAGTAACTAAAACGTTAGAAAATATGTTTTATTCGGTAAGGTATAAATTGTTAAATGCATATCACATGCACATTAAACCTTGATGTCAATGTTTCATTGTACCTAATGTTACACAAGATGTTTCTTTGTTCAAATATGTATATATACTTATTCTTTTTTATGTAACACTCATCATTTAAGAAACTGACAATCCTTGTAAAATGCACTTATAATTGGAGCTAATAAATGAATAATTTTATACACACACACCTTCTGCAGCATTTGCCATAATCGCATTACCTCCTGCTTCTGGTGTAATGTGATTGGGTATAGCAGATTAAATTGTTTTATGTATTACTATATCTCATGCATTTGGAGCATTTCATGTTAATTTTCCTTTTCTACATAGTTACAATATTCCTCTGATGTATTTTGTCACTTGTATTATCATGCTAATGACGATTGGATTTCTGGCTAAATTATTAACTTTTATAGGTTTGTGATTTCAGAAGCTGTGGTATTTTGCTCAAGGTGTGCTTATAATTATTAATGCATCTTGGGAGATAATGTTTTGTTATTGAATATATGTGTATATATCCATGGCATGTCAGGAACTTCTTTCAGTATGGTCAAGTTAATTAAATGGTTCCTCCTTGGTATCACCAGTTAGCTGTTTGATCAAGTTCATGTGTAAATAGTGTTTTCTTTTTTGCACCACCATCATCATCACTGTTGTAATTTTAATGACTGCAGAGTTGTTGTTGTTTTCTTTTGGTATGTTGTTCTAAATTATTGTAGTACCAACATTTTATGTATTTTTATTTGACATGTATAGTGGTGTGCTAACATGATTTTTGTTAGTTATCATTTTGACTTTCCAAACCTTCTTTGTTTCATGGATCCTTGAGATTTATTATTGGAAAATGTGCCAGGACTACTACATTGGAAGCATTTGTTTTCTAAACCTTGTAAGACTGGTTGTTTTCTAAGAATTTTATGGTGCAATATTTTTGTTATGTTAGAGATTAAAAACAGTAACAGCATTTCCAGAAATTTTATGTCTAAGAAACTCAGCAGTGAATGCATGAAGTATTATTTTGGGGAATCCAGATTTTGAGGACATTGCAAATGTGAATCTAATAACACACTGCCTGGCATGTTTTCAGCCAAAGGCCATTTTAAATTTCATTTACTTTGTTCCCTTTCTTTATTTTTTGGTAACTCTGTGTTTGTTCTGCTTTTCATGACACAATGTTAAGTCTTATAACCATCAGCAGCTTATTTCCAGGTTAGTGCTTCTCAGTTTTTTCATTTGTTTATGGTTAGCTGCAGTGAACTTTCATGCTTGTTGGAATGGCCTTTTGAAGGTATAATAGTTTGATTTAGTTAATTGATAACACTTTGGATGTTTCATTTATTTACTATGTCTTATCACTAAATTTGTTTATCGTTGAGATTCAACAATGCGCTGCGATCTTAATAATGTAGTATTTTTATTAAGATTGCCATTTTTTACCCAACTGCACTTAAAAAAATGTAGAAAACTTTGTAAAAGTGTTTTTTTTAAACATACAGAAAATTTTTACACTTTGCTGTGCTATTTTTCATGTACCTGAATAATAATTATTTCTACTTTATAAAGTATATTCTTTTTATTTGGTTCTATGATCATGTAGTAAATTAATTCAGTCTTATTTTAATGTTTATTTTATGATGCAAATAATTTTAATGAGTTATTACTATTATATTATGATATTTAAGAGGGAGACTCCTAATTTTCATTTTTAATAAACCAATTGCTGCAATTTTTTCTTTCCTTCTACAACTCCCTTCTCTCCTAATTTTGAGTATAATTTTCTTTTTGTTTGTTTCCTTTGGTGTGATTAGTTATTAATGTACCCCTTTGTTTATGCTTCACACTTCTCCTGATCCTGGGAGCAGCACGAGCATCTTTGGAGTGAGCATGTCTGCACATTGATCATGTCTGTCAAGGATCGAACATGAGTGCTGAGGATTCTTTCTGATATCACACCAGCCTGATTGCACCATTTTGCTTACACTTAGCTTTCACCTGGTAATGGCATTGTGACTTTCACATCTTGCTTTTGTGCTATGACTTCATTTATTTCTGGTATGCACTGATGGAATTCGCTCAGCTTAGGTATCCTTTCTTTGCTTCAAGTACATTGTCGCTGTACTGTTCACTGGAGCAGTATTATCTCAACTGCTACTCTGAAGTGCTTATCACAAGCACTGTGGGGGTGGTAACATGCAGCTTTAGCAGCAGAGTTGTGAATGAAGCTTGTTTACCTGACACACTATATCACGTTTCTGCAATAGCATGGCTTAGTGAATCAATCTTAGCCGTTACCTTTACCTACTCCGGTGGTGATGTTGGCGGCAGTAGTGGTGGTGGTGGTATATAATAGCGATACTGTGGTCCACCGTTGAAAACCGTAGCGATGAAAACCGCTCTGGACGTTTGACAGCAGTTTCTGAAATTCAAGCCACCAAGTCAACCTCCCATAGAACTTGCACTCCATCAATTTGCTCATGTAACTGATGAGAGAGATTGCACGGTAAATGGAAAGTAGATATCGAGGCTTTCCAGGTTTTAATATTCGATCGACGGTGGCCTTGCACGAAACTGATGGAAAAGTAGCGGTTCTTCAGATACGATTATAGACCTCCAAGAGAAAGAGTTTACCGTCAGAAGAGAGATACTGCAGATGTGAGGACATTCTGGCCAGGTGCTGAGTGCCTAAAACAGGATAGCGCCTGCTCCAGCCCCTGCATGGTGAAAAATGCGTTGTAACACTCGCAATTAAAGGATGAAAAAGAGAGCTTATGCGATTCAACCCGGTTCTTGGGATGCCTACAGTCCGGTGGTTATTAGATGAGCTGTAAATGTTCGCTTTTACTTGGATTTTAGCGTAATGGAACGAGAGGCTTTCTAACCTGTTAATGGGTGGTATTAATAAAAGCAAGCCGTGACTTAAAAATCGCAATTTCTGAGTCATGACTCGCTTCCGCATTAACAAAACGCAACGACTTAAGCTTAGCATGCCCTTTGACTTTTCAACAACTCAACCCCTCCTTCTAGTGAGTCACGGCTCTAGTCGGGGTATTAATAAAACGGAACTGTGACTTCACTTTAAGAGCCATGGCTTACGATTTCTTAAGCCACCTCAGTAGCTGTCTCAAACTTGAAGGCGATGGCTCAGTTGCAAGTGAATGTCAACCTGAGAAAACAAAAATACTATAAAATGTACCGGGATTCTGAAGACTACTATTATAAACAACTTTATAGGTTTGAGAAAGAAAACGTGACGTTGCTCACCCGGCATTTCCTTCCGGGAAATGTGGAGACAAGAGGAAAGGCCCTTACTAGAGATGGTAAAATGAAAATATTTCTACCCTGCATTGGGGACCCCGGATTCCAGTCTGGTGTGGCAGAGGACATTAGTGTTTCACAAGGTACAGTTTCAAATATATTTTACATTACATTACAAAAAATCGAGAAACTGGATCAAATTCCCAGTAACCACCGCAGCACTACAAGCTGCTAAATTAGAATGGTAGCAGAATTACACATTTCCGGATGCTATTGACGCAATAGACTGTACCCATGAGTAGTGTATGTCCCTGCTTATACAAATGGATTAACGCTAATCCTGCCGCTAGGGGCGCTAGTGTCGCTTTTAATCCGCTCGAGTGGCGGGAAATTTGAAGCGGCAGGATTGCGTTCGATCCAGATGTCTAAGCGGGACATTTTTTTTTTCTTTCTTTATTCTTTCTGATACATCTTTTTTATTATTTATGGATTAAATACAAACATAATATGATGGATAAATTAAATATATAAGAAATGTCCACGATGTGGCAAACTTAGGAGCTAAATGGGCATAGTGTGATGGTTTGACCTATGGAATAACACTGCTTGTCACACTTTACGAACTAAAATAGTGTTTTTTTCACAATCGCGATGCTGGCATACCGGCGAACTTGGGAACTAAGCTGCAAAAAAAGCGCGGCGCTGGTGCTAAGTACTAAGGAGGGTACGTCTTGAGGAGGTGTAGGTACTGAGGAGGTGTAAGTATTGGAAAGCGTGCGGCGACGGAGGCGAAGGAGGGCAATTTTTTCGGCGACGTTTGGGGCGGCGGGCGCGCGCGTGCGTTGGTTGAGAGGATGAGTTGGACGTGGGGAGTGAAATAGGATGACGTCATAGGTAAGGGATATTGGCTATTGGTGCAAGTGGGTGAGGAAGCGTATAGAAGGGAGGATATGAGGAAGGGGGAGAGCAGGATAGGTGTTTTTGAACGTTGGATGGTTGTTTTCTTGAGTGGATAGAGAGATGGGGCGATATGAGACGCGGTGGCGAAAATGGGAACTAAACAAGATGGCGGAGACAAGAAGTCTAAGGACGAGGAGATTACGAGGTTGGTGGTCAACATGGCGGACGCAAAAGGTGGGGGTAAGGAGACGCGGTGGTGGGAATGGGAACTAAAACAAGATGGCGGAAGCAAGAGCTTAGAAGAGCAGATTTTGAGGTTAAAAATAGTGGGAACTAAAAAATTGCGGAGGGTCGGCGACAAGGAGATGCGGTGGCCAACGTGAGAACTAAACAAGATGGCGGACGCAACAGGAGGATAAGGACATTTGAGGTTAAGATTTTTAGGTTAAAACAGGACGTAAGCATGGGAACTAAATCCAAGATGGCGAAGGCAAGGGTGGGGACGAGGAGATGTGAGGCGCGGTAGTAAAAATGGGAATTAAACAAGATGGCGGAGGCAGGAAGTCTAGGTTAAAAATATGAGGTAAGCGTGAAGAACTAAAACCAAGATGGCGGAGGCGTAGTGGTGAAAATGGGAACTAAACAAGATGGCGGAGGCAAGAAGTCGAGGAACGAAGAGATTTGAGGTTAGGGTCAACATGCGAAAGATGCCAAACGCAACAGGTGGTGACGAGGAGATTTGATGTTGTGAAAAGTAAACAAGATGGCGGACGCGCGTGGTCAAGAATATTTCACAAAAGAAAAAATAAATATCATACCTTGAACGAGAATGGAAGCAGTCAAGTAACTAACACGAAAGTTGAAAACACAAAAGAGCATAGAAATGTAATGCTTGTGTAAAAAGGAAGGCAGGAAGTGACGTGGCATGTTGTGATTGGAGAAAATAAGACGATTTGTGATTGGTGAAAATAAAACGTGATTGGATTGGGCAAAGGAATAAATAACGCGAAGTGAAAGTGATTTGCGGCGGTATTGATGATAGCCGTGATCGTTAACGCATCTGTTGGGATTGAAGCCCAGTACCAAAACCCAACACATTGAAAAATTACTTCTTAGACCTTCGTTTTGAATGTGACATCACAACTTCGAATTAAACGTGAACTTAAACGGTATTTTAAATAGGAATGTTGGTGGAATGTGGACTTATTTTTTACTTTGGGACTCAAACCCGGTACCAAAACACTGAACCATGTATTTCTACCGCAACGCTATTTTAAATGTGGTGGAATGTGGAGTTTGTAGTTTGGGACTCAAACCCAGTACCAAAACACTAAACGATATATTCCTACGCCAAGCAGGGCCGAAAAATAATTATGCGTGTGGTGCTTACCTCTTACTGGTGTTGATGCGTCACCAAAAGGGCAGCAGCTTCATGCGTGGCGAAAAAATAAAAGCAAACTGTTTTTGAAAATGCTTAACCAGCTTTAAGATCAACCAACATCACTACGCACTGATATACTTAGGTTTCTTAAAGCGGTACAGACGCCCTTTGCACAGACGTAATTTAACTATACCAAAAACCTGGTACTGGACCATCGTAATAGTCGCTAGCGTACGTAGGAGCAGGGTTCTCATTGCCGGTTGAAAGCGGTCAAAAAACAGTGTACGACGCACGTGTTCACAGTAGCTACTGTCGAAGTCAACTGTCGAGGCGTGAATGAAAGAAATCTGTACTTGCCGGCAATCCAGCTCGTTAGCAGGATGTTTGCAGCTGCTGATAATTTTAGCTTGCCGAACCGGATGCGCGCCAGACTGTCGCCGGCTGACTCACGGTCAAGCTCGCAACCGAAGTTTGCGGTTGCCGATAAGGCTATATGAAAACTTCGTGCGGTAAAAAATAATGCTTTGAAGCTGGCGTAACATAAACACTGCATGTCATTGAATTAACGAAAAGAAACTTAACAGTTGTTTGACGATAAAGGTGCGTATACGTTTAGCATATGGAATAAAAGAAACTGTTGTATTTTATGGCAAAAAATTGCTGTTTGGACTAGCGTAGTGAGTAACTCTTTGACTCACGCAAGTGCGAATATATAACAAGGCATAACGAACGCAATTACAACAGAGTGAAAGATAATGGACAAGAGCTCTACACCACAAGCGGTGACATTCACTCATGCAGCGCCAGAGGAGGAGGAGGAGGAGGAGGAGGAGGAGGAGGTAAGTGACGATGAGGGGGGTTTTGCAGCCTACTTTTAAAATTTTGCAGCATCGTCAAAGGACGATGAAGAAATTTTTTCGGGTTTTACGGAGACAGAAATCTCTGTGTCCGCGATGCCACAGCATGCAGACCCACTGCAGTGGATTTCGCAGGTGTTTAATGATTTTTTAAAATTTGCGAATGAGAACCTACTAGAAAACAGCCCCGGGTTTCTGGGTTTAACCATAACGGATTCCCCTTCGAAACCATTCAATGTCAGTGTTCGCCGTGTAGATCAAGTCAACACAGAAGCGATATTACAAAGCATCCAAAAGGTGATGCAAAGTAACAATGTTTTTCTGATGCAGGGGCCAATCAAGATATGTTGTGTGTGGACGAAGGAGGTCGCAGGTTCGTGTTATAAGCGCTGCGATGAATGCAGAAAGAATAAAGCCATCATAGAAATAAAAAACAATGATACCTTATGTATGCCAAGAGCCATTGCAGTGAGCAAGGCACGGCCATACCACGATGTGAATTACCTAACCATTTCGCGGTCTGAGTTTCTCCAAACGCGGAAGGCGATAGCGTTGTGCGAAGCGATAGGGAAGACGCAATATAGGTTTACTCTGGATGAAGTAAAGAAATTTGACACGTCTTTAAAAGATTATGCCGTCACGGTCTTTGGAGACCACACCGGTACAAACGTACTGTATAAATCCCAGGACGCCGGAAAAAGAACATCGATCTGATGCTCCACGATGGGCATGTTAACGCCATAGTAGACCTGCACAAATGTTATCAGTGCAGGGCCTACTGCAGACGGTGCAACCATCCGTATAAGCATAAAAAGATGTACCACCGCTGTGACCAACTATGCACAAAATACCATCAACCGTGCGTTGACAGATTTGACAATTACGTGCATTGTAATGCGTGTTATCGCGATTTTAAGGGACAGCTATGTTTTGAACAGCATTTGGCAAAAGGGGCTTTTTATCCGAAAGGTTTGTCCGTTTGCGACGTGGAAAAGGTATGCCGCTTGTGCAACAAACTGGTGAACACGAGGCTGAGAAAGGCGTCCCACCAGTGCGGAGAAGTATTCTGTAGTAACTGTAAGTTGCATGTTCTTCCAGGACATAAGTGCTACATTCAAGCATACCGTGCCCCCAATTGTCGAAATCGGTACCTGTTTGTATTTATCGATTTTGAATGTACTTAGGAAATGCTGTATTTGGGGAAAGCGAGTACGTTTGTGCACGTGCCAAACCTGTGCGTTCTTTATCAAGTCTGTCCATTGTGCATCGACGAAGACCACAAAATGGCGCACTGCACGGAATGTGGAGCCAAGGAACTGGTGTTTAACGACCAACCGATAAAGCGCTTGTTCGAACACATTCGCCAGCCCAGGTTTAAAGTTTGGGACGTGATCGTCATTGCACACAACCTCAAAAGCTACGACGGACAATTTCTGTTGCAGTACATGGTGAGCGAGTTAAATTGAGCGCCCGAACTCATCATGAACGGCACCAAGATATACAAAATGAAGCACGGTGACGTCACTTTTGTGAATTCGTTCAACTTCATACCCATGCCACTGGCTCGATTTGTGAAGACCTTTCAGTTGAAGGTCGGCAAAGGCTATTTTCCTTACCTGTTTAACAGGAACGAAAACGAGAACTATGTGGGACCCATACCTCACCAAAGATATTACTGTCCAGAGGGCATGTCCATAGATGCTCGAAGAGCCTTCGAACAGTGGCACGAAGAGAAGGTCGCCTCCGGGTATGTTTTTTCCACGAAAGCCGAGATGGTGACGTATTGCAAAATGGACGTGTTCCTCTTAAGTCGGGAGTATTAAAGTTTAGAAAGGAGTTCCTTGACGAAAATGGCATCGATCCGTTTACAGAATGCGTCACCATCGCACAAGCGTGCATGAACGTGTACAGAAAACGCTTCATGCCAAAAGACAAGATTGCCGTTATACCCGGCGGCGGGTACCGTCTGGCGAACAGGCAATCGCGCATAGCGTGCATTTGGTTATCTTGGGTGGAGCGGTAACAAAAGGTGACCATCACGCACGCACTGAGAGGACGAACACTCATTATCGAAGGTCACAAGGTGGACGGGTACAGGGACGATAGGACGGTGTACAACTTTCACGGTTGCTTCTTTCACGGCTGCCCAAAATGCTTTCCAAATCTGCACGCCGCGGTGCACTGCACGGGGAATGAAACCATGGCTTCTAGATACGAGAGCACCGAGAAGGTCACGAAGAAGTTGAGGGATGCCGGCTATGCCGTGGTGGAAATGTGGGAGTGCGAGTTCAACGCCATGATGAAGGCGAATGAGCAACTAGCACACTATGCCGAACATTTTCCCATTCCGCAACCCTTGAACCCTAGAGATGCCTTTTTCGGGGGCCGCACCAACTGTACCAAGACGTATTGCGAGTCCTCTGGAGATACGAAACTTTTTTTATTACGACGTGTGCAGCCTGTACCCGTTCGTCAACAAGACGAAGCCTTATCCTGTGGGTCACCCAAAGATTCACGTGGATCACTTTCCGCGCTTGGAAGACGTGCGGGGAGGCATCGTCAAGTGCAAGGTCTTACCGCCTCAAAGACTTTATCACCCTGTGCTACCGGCGCGCATTAACGGCAAACTGATGTTTCCGCTGTGTCGCGCTTGTGCAGAGGCGGAGAACCAAGAGGAGTGCCATCACGAAGACAGGTCCATGACGGGAACCTGGGTCGTTGACGAGATGAAGGTCGCCCTGGAGGAAGGATACCGATTATTGCAGGTTCATGAAATATGGGAGTACGAAGTGGTGCAATACGACCCAGCCACCGGGGAGAAGGGACTCTTTGAGGACTACGTCAATGCGTTCCTAAAGATCAAGACCGAAGCCCCCGGTTGGCCCTCCGTAGCCAACACGCCTGTCGCAAAGGAGCAATACGTTAAGCAATTCTTGGAGCGCGAAGGCATTGCCCTGAATCTTCAAGCCATTGCCGAAAATCCTGGCAGGCGAGAACTGGCCAAGTTGATGCTCAACTCCTTTTGGGGAAAATATGGCCAGAGGGACAATCTGCCTAAGAGCGAGCTGGTGAACCGTTACGATAGGCTGCTCGATTTGCTCAACGACCCGGGAGTAGAGGTGCAGTCGTACATGCCTACTACGGACGAGATGATGTACGTGGTGTGGAGGTACTGCGAGCAAAGTCCCCGGTTGAACCCCAATGCCGTCATTGCGGCCTACACTACGGCACACGCGCTCCTAGTGCTTTATACATACCTGAAACGACTCGGAGAACGGGTGTGCTACTTTGACACCGACTCCATCATCGTCACCGCGGCACCAGGGCAGTGGAAGCCGTCCGCTGGGCGCTTCCTGGGCGACATGACGGACGAGCTGGAGAAGTACGGGAAGGGTGCGTACATCTCCCACTTTTCCTCCACGGGGCCAAAGTGCTATAGTCTGGAGATCAAGTGTCCCAAATTCGATAAGACCTTCTCTGTGTGCAAGATCAAGGGCATCACGCTTAATTCTGGCAACTTGAAGCGCGTGAATGCCGACGTCATTCGCGACGTCGTTCTCCGCGACCGCACTAGGACGGTGACGCTGAGGGGAATACAGATTTCGAGAAATCCCGGTTGGGACGTGGTGACCCAGCCCAATGTCAAGACCTTTCGCATGGTAGTAAACAAGCGCGTGCTAGTCGACAACTTTGACTCCTAAGAGAAGGCGCGAGTAAAGGTGCATCATAAAATGTGGCGATCCTTCACACGAAGGTTCATTTACGCACTATACCCACTTAGAGGCACAATGCACCCTGGGCGGAGACCATGACATCGTCAGGCAATTTAGTTTCCCCTGCACCATGCTAATTGCTGGGCCTTTGCGATGCGGAAAATCCACCTTTGTGAAAAGCTTGATACTGAACGCCCGCCTCATGTTTGAGCGCGTGTCTAAAAAGGTGCTGTGGTGCCACCCTCCGGAATATTCTCCAAAAGTAGGCCGATTTCCAGTGGTATGCGAAACGCACGCGGGCATTCCGGAATTGCAATCGGTGGGAGAGAGCTACCTCCTGATTCTAGATGATTTTATGCTCGAAGGTGGAGGGGACCACGTGTCCAATTTTTTCACGAGAGATTCGCATCACAAGCGCTTTGGGATCATTTACATTCTGCAAAACGTGTTTCCTCAGGGAAAGAAATATAGAACTATTTCCCTAAGTGCCAATTATATCGTGGCGTTTAAGAACAACCGAGACAAGATGCAGATCGAAAGGCTTTGCCAGCAGATTGAACCTAGGAACTCTAGGTTTCTGCTGGAAGCTTTTGAAAAGGCTACCGAGCATCCGCACGGCTATCTGGTGCTGGGCTGCACACAGTATACACCCAATAGGTACAGATATCGAACTGGTGTGTTGCCGGAAAAAACTCTCTCGTACTTTGTGCCCAACGAGTGTGGTTTTAAATAACGCGTTAAAGTGGCAACGGCTGTCATTGTGGAGCAAGCATGGCTAGAGGAAGGTTGAGCATGGCGAAACTTAGCAGTCCGCTGGTGGCGAGACAGCACGGAAATTTAACTGTTATAGCAAGGGCGAAGCCTGCTCTGCGGAAAACGTTACTAAATAAGGCTAGCCCAGAACTGGTGAAAGCCATTTCGGAATGCATGTTGAACGTGACTAAGGGCGACGTGCCATTACCGGCCAAAAGTCTGAATCGTTTAAAAAGGCATAAAACCGCGTGGAGAAAGTTAGTCGACAAGAAACTGTCGTTGAAGAAGAAGAAAAAGATCTTGGTGCAAAAAGGAGGGTTCTTGTCGGCATTCCTTTTACCCGTGCTGGCCTCGCTAGGTAGCGCTCTCATATCAAAGTTTGCGTGATGAAGTACGGTAAGCAAATCGTGGTAGCGGCGCAGCCCAAAACGGTCGATAAGCTTCACACGATAGACAAATCCATCTATAGATTAGCCAAAGAAATAGATAGCGTGCACCGAGCAAAGCTATCCCCACCCGAAAAGTGGCAACTACTGAAATATAAATTGGGAAACTATCTGGGATTCGTTACACAAGTGAGACAGCCTTACCTGCAACGTGACGATGACGACAATATTCAGTTGGAGGACGTGTACGAAGACGTAGAGGTGAATCAAGAACCGAAGATATTCCAAGCATCGTCTACCAATAAGGCGAGACCTAAACCAGCGTCCCCCATAAAACACAAGAAAAACCCCCAACTATAACCTTCGCAAGTGAAGGTGGCAACCTCTGTACAAGTAAATGATGGAGTGGACCGCCATAAAGAGCTATTACGACCGGCCAGATCAGTATGCAGGGTTAGGCACCGTAAACGCGCTTCGCAAAGCCACGGGTTTACCAAAGTCTAGCATTGAGTCCTTTCTTCGAACCCAAGACAGTCACACCTTTCACAAACCGGTGAGAAAACGGTTTCCCACCAGATACTATCACGTAACCAATATAGACGATCTTTGGGAAGCCGATCTTAACGTGATGAATGCCGCACAACCAACCGTACGTGTACATTCTAACCGTGATTGACGTATTCTCCAAATACGCCTGGGCAGTACCTTTAAAGACAAAAGTAGGCACCGAAGTCCCGCAAGCCTTTAAAACCATTATTTCCGAGCGCGTTCCGAAGGTGTTGCAAACCGACAAAGGCACCGAGTTCACCAACAAGACGTTTGGCGATTTTCTAAGGAAACACGGCGTAGAGCATTACACCACTAAAAATAACGTCAAAGCCAGCGTTGTAGAACGCTTTAACCGTACCCTTAAAACCAAGATGTGGAAGCATTTCACGCACAAACACAGTTATAGATACGTGGAAGTTCTACCGGAGTTGGTCAAGTCGTACAACAGTTCGTATCACAGATCTATAAAAATGGCCCCAAAAGACGTCAACGCCTCTAAGATTTTGCAAGTCTACCACAATTTGTACGCTGGCAGGCGCATGCCTGAAACCAGGGCAGATAAATTTAAAGTCGGAGATCACGTCCGTATTTCTAAAGAAAAAAATGAATTTCGATAAGGGCTACGAGCAACATTGGACAGACGAAATATTTCAGGTTTCCAAGGTCGTGCACGGATCTCCGGTGGTATATAAATTGAAGGACCTAGCCGACGAAGACACAGACGGCAACTTCTACGCCGAGGAACTGCAAGAGGTAGCGCTTCCTGAAGCGTTTTAAATAGACCACATTGTGCAAACCCGAGGTAGCGGTCGCAACAAGCAGTTTTTGGTCAAGTGGAGAGGATATCCTTCCAAATTCAACTCTTGGGTACAGGCTTCGACCGTTCAATCCCTATGATTAAAACCCAACCGTTTTCCATCACCCTTGTGAGCAACGCTTCCATGGACCATTTCACAGACAACACAACGGCCAAATTTTCAAACATCTTGTCAGAAAGAATCGTGCTGCAGGGAGAATGGGAAGTGGCGCTCCAAAAGGTTAGGTACCCCGTTAAATTTTATAATGTCGCAATGCACGGCAGCCAAGTTATAGGCACAAAGTATACCATGACGCGGCAACCCACGCGTTCCAAGTATAGTTTACATATGCCTGAAGCCATCCAGCACCAACCAAAAGAGTTGGCAAACACCATAAACGCTGTTATTTACGACCATCTCAATGTAAAAGATTTTTTTGTTTACAACGAAGTCGAAGGAAAGGCAAGCGTGAACGATGCGGCCACTCATCCTGATATGTTACCCGACATTCCACTTGATGGCATTGTAGAAAACGTGGTGCGTTCAAAAAAGCGGCTTACTCCTGCGAAAATGGATTACCTCAGCGACGCGCCGAAACAGAAAACAAAGCCTACCAGCAGACCGAAGCCGGGACATACCCCGTCAAAACCGCAACATGCGTTGCCCTCCAAATCTGCAGCTAAGCCGCTACATAGTGCGCCTAAGCCGACAGAAACTCCGCCAACCACTCCGAACGCCCCCAAACCACAAACTGCGCCAACCACCTCGGACGTAAACGCCCCGATGGAAACTGCTGCACCCGCCGAAACTAAGCACCTCATTCACAGTTTGCTACTGTCTCCGGCTCTAGCAAAAATGCTCGGCTTCGAGCCCTTTACCAACCTCGTACTTCACCCAGAGGCTACGCACCCCGTAGATCCGCATATGGGATTTCCTTACGAAATGTTCATCTACTGCAATCTAGTAGTTCTACAAGTGCTGGGCGATACCTTTGTACAGGTCATAGAGAGCGTGGCGGTGGAATACGAAAAAAGCAACAACACGTACATGACCGATGAAAAGTAATTTTTTCCTCTGAATTGGATACCTCTCATGCAGCAAGATTTCAAGACGGTCAACATAGATTTAAGGAACGGTTTTGGCGATCTGTTGCCATTTGCTGACGGATTTTCCTCCACTGTAGTTCTCACCTTTCGCCCTAAACCGCAATAATGGATGTGCACACCGCCGCGCAGTACTATCTCAATCAGGCGGGTGGCGCTTTAGACGACCGAAATTTCGTTCTCTACAGAGGTAGGCGCTATCAAAAAGGAAGCGGCCTGTTTTCTGCCCCAGCAGGCCTTTTCAGAACCATTCTTCCATTTCTCAAAAGCGGGGCAAAGACCTAGGAAAGGAGGCACTGAAAATAGGCGCAAACGTGCTTGCTGACGTGACCGCTTCCGGAACATCTCCTAAGAAATCGCTTAAGAGGAGACTTAAAGAGGCAGGTTCGAATCTCAAGCGAAAAGCAGACGAAAAGATCGACACTATGCTGGGTTCGGGCATGAGACGCATCAAGAGAATAAAACGCACAAAATCCAAGACATTCGCGCAGTCTAAGACCAAACGCTGTAGGCGAAAGGTGCAAGACATCTATTCGTAATGGCCGAAGAAACCGTTCACATGAGCTCAGAGCTGGACCTCTTTAGAGACCTTCCTGTTCAAATGAACGTAGAGGACTATCGCTTCATTCACCTAAATCCACAAAATACTATTATAAAGAATGCTCCCATCACCTTTCATTATTCCGGCAATGCCGACGATTACTTGGACATGACTTATGTGAAACTAGAGCTGTTCGTGAAGATCGTGGATGGCGAAGGAAAAACGATCGCTGCATAGGATAACGTCACCTTGGTCAACAACGCCCTCAGTTCCCTCTTCCAGCAAGTGGAAGTATCGCTAAATAACGTCATAGTTTCCATGCCGCAACCCGGCTACCCTTATAGAATGTACCTCGAAACTCTGCTCAATTATTCTAACGATGCCATGAACTCCCGTCTGGAGGCCTCCATTTGGAAGATGGACACCGCGAGCATCATGGACACGTTTGCGGCCAATCAAGGTTTTCTGTGGCGGCAGGGGTTTACCAAGGGAGGTAAAGTCGTACAACTCATTGGGTGCCTCTCCAACGCACTTTTAGGCAGGAAAACCTGCTCCTCAACAACGTCAGCCTCACCATAAAGTTGGCTCCCTCCTCTCCTCAGTTTTATCTGTTTACCGAAAATAAGGATTTTAAAGGGTCCGCGGAAATTCAATCCGCCACCCTGCATCTGAAAGCCGTTAGGCCGTCTCCCGCCATTAAACTTGCTCATCAGGCGGTCTTGACGAAAAGCAACGACAAATGCCATCTCAAGGACGTCAGCTTTCACGCACTCAGCATTCCCAAGGAAAGCAGTAACATGACGTTTAACGACGTTTTCATAGGACAAATTCCCAGAAGAGTGGTCGTTTCCATGGTGACGGACAAGGCATACAACGGCGACTATACTAAAAACCCGTATCGTCTTCAGCACTTTAACATGAATTCGTTTCAAATGTACGTCAACGGCCAACCCTTCCCCTCCCAACCCCTACGACCCAACTTTGACGATGGGCATTTCATCGAGTGCTTTCAAACCCTGCAAGATGGTCTCGGAATTCATTTTAAAGACGAAGGCCACTCCATTTCTAGAAAACAATACCCACAGGGATATACGGTCATGGCCTTTGATCTCACTGCAGACATGAGCGCAAAGGATTCCTATATCTCTGGACTTAGAATGGCACGGTGTCTATAAGTATAGGCTTTCACAAACAGCTAACAGAGCCCATTATCGTTCTGGTGTTGGCGGAGATACATCGCACCGCCGAAATGGATGCCAATCGATCCATTTTGGTATCATGAATACGTTTCAAATACACAAGTTTCTCTCCAACTGCCCCTCTACGCGTCCGTACTTTCTTGGGGCTTACCCCTGCGATAGACTACCCCATGGACATGAAAAGCTGCCGTTGGCCCTCGTCGCCACTACCGATCCTAGCACTAAAGCAGGTAAACATTGGGTCTGCATCTTTGTCGGCAAGAACGGACGTGGAGAGTTCTTTGACATTTACGGCATAGGTCCAATTTCGCCTCACTTTCTAAAATTTTTGAATCGTACCTGCGGCCCCAAATGGTCGCACAATATTAGAAGGCTGCAAGGCTACGACAGCTCCACCTGCGGTCACTACGTCATCGCTTACGTGTCTCACCGCTGCTCCGGCCTATCCAAAGAGAGCTTCTTTTCCAAATTTAACGCCATCAACTACTACCATCATGACGTCGACATTCTCCACACCTACAAAGACGCGTGTCTCGTTCAGTGCTCGCATTCTTATCAAAATTGCCAGTCCTTGAAGGTGAGTACCGAAAACATAGGTTTCAACTATGCGTCGACAAATGGGTACTTTCCAGTATGCTTAATGTTTTGTGTTATGTGCTTTTTAGAACGCGCTTCGGCTCGTATAAGTCGTGCACCACTACCTTCTGACGACAGTGCGCCGCGATGTCTCAACACATGCAACACAGGTAAGGTTTCTGCACCTAGGTCAGTGCACGTTACTCGTTTTGTCTCTAAGGACTTAAGACGTATGTTCTTGTTGCAGTTCCATGCAGACGCCTGTAAAGAAGAAGCCTAAAGTAACCACGGACGGTGCGTTTGACATCAACACACAGCAGCTGGACCAGCAGCCCGAGATGGACTCAGCACACACCAGCAGCAACGTTCCGCAACCAGAAGTCCTCGAGGTTCCTTCAGTTCTCGCCCAACCGTCCGAGATTCGCAACCATCGGGTGCCGTGCGCCAGCAGGGAGTCGTTCCGCAGCGCGTACGTGTCCAAAGAACCGCTTAACGTGGGACAATTAACGGACATTTACTTCCTCATCCACGCTCAAACCAAATTCGTGTGCGTGGGATTTTCGCCTCTGCCGCCGCACCCACTGGTGGTCACCGTCACCAGGTGCGGCATGCACCAAGCGGCGGTCATGAGCCCCGCACAGTGGCTCAAGCTTGTCGAAGCAGCACCTGTGATTCGTCGTCGCATAAGCGGCGCCGAGCATCCTTTACGGGAACTGCAACTCGACACAAACCTCACCATCGTCTTTAGGAACCGCTTCGGAAGGCTAACACTGTGCATCACAGGCGCACAAGGGCATGCCGTTTCGCTTAATCTGGAGGAATGGTACGTACTTAACGCCCTGCAGAAGATCGTCTGCGACGTCCTGTATCACAAGAAGAAAGAGGAGGCGGACGTGCAGAATCAGATCTTGACTTACAAGCGTTACTTGCGTTCTGCGCATGTTCACCACGAAGAAACCATGAATTTCTCCAGTTCACAAAGTGGATACGCAGCGCCGTTTTCAGAACCTACCTGGAAGTGGAACATTATCTCAAAGCCTACTACCTGCAGCACATGCAAGAGGTCGCATAAAGGACAGGGTACGACGGATCTGCAAATCAGTCTCTTCAAACACGTCTGAGCAAGCGCACGTCATGGGATACCGCAACTACGTATCCGTCTACTCCGATGGATTCAAGGTGATTAAAAATTACGAGTTACAAGGACACCGCAGAAGAATACACCTTACGCACTGCGCTGACCGCTACGACGGCAAATCCATCACCGTAAAGTGCCACAGCTGCGAGGAAAAAATTCACTACGTCATATCCAACATCAGCTCGCAAGATATTGGTTTTAAAGTAATCTCCCGCGAGCTCGACGAGGGTCACAAAAGCGACGAAGGTGACGAACCAGATCAGTTGTTCCAATTTGTTGCCAAGAGGGGCCTATACATCGTATTCTACGAACAACAATACATCTCACCGGATAAAATGCTGCACATGAGAAACGACGGAATCACCTGCTACGGTAAATGTTTGACCGTGCATTTGGGCAATGTGTCGCCTTATATCCTACCCGATCATATCCACGGGGATTGAATGTTCAGCGCCGAGAAAAACAGTGTTCTCGTGCAAGATGAAGACGAAGGCATAGGAATAAGCTACGTCAAAAGCAACCTCTGGTGGTCGAACCACTAAACCACCGGATGTAACACCTCCCACCACTATGACGTACTTCCTGTGGTTTTTTCCAACGGTCATATACGCATACACGACGCTCTCAGGCTCAGTTGCTTTGGATCGCTCAGGCGTGGCATGTTAGACGTACCGTGTACAACGCATCACTGCACCAACTGCTTTCATCCAGCGTGCAGCTGCAATCTGCGAGATCCACTCACGTACTCGTGTCCCAGGTGCCATCAAGGACTCTACGAAAATCTCGCCCAACTTGCTCAACGCATCCAGTGCTTTCTGCGCAAGTACAACTGCAGGAAGAGTACATAACGTACCTAGAAAACGCACGGCGAGGTTCACGCTAAGCAGACGTCGTGTGACACCAGCTTTAGTCTACGCTCCATATCGCAGGTGCAAACAACCTGCCACATCACCTAGAAACATCCTGTGAAAAAATTGCCGACCATGTCCCAAGACGCTGTTCGGCAACTAGACAACCTAACCTGCAGCGCCAATACCGTCAGCGTGTCCGCACTACAATTAAATGTGCCGTACCTTGTTCGACAAGTCAAGTCCGTGGACACCAAGTACGGCACAAAGACCGTGGTCAAGCTCGACAACGAAACAGAGGTATTTCTACCCTCAAGATTCGGCAAGGCATCTCCCGAGATCGTGCAACAGCTCAACACGGCCAACTTCTGCATCGTCTACCAAGGAGAAGAAACTCTCAAAAACGGCTTCAAAAGATACGCTGTCAAGTTCACGCCGTACATCCCCAATGACCTGCCAAACCGACCCCTTCAACGTAGGAAATAACCTATATTTCAAACTCATTTTTCAAGCTCAGCTCTCCAAATCCGGAGAATTACCCTTCCACATAAACGTCCTCTCCACCCTCACCTCCTTCTTCGACAACATCAAAACCGTCACCGTTAAAGTAGACGTCAAAGACGTCGACGTCGTCAACGTTACCTGCAAGCCTTTCTAAGTCCATCGCCACCAAGAAGACGCACTGTGCACCGTCTATTTGGGTACCACCAAAACACCCGCTCTATGCAACAGTCACCAATGAAGGATGCTTCCCCATTAGCCACATCAACGAATTTGCCGTACCCGTCTTCATACCCAGCTTCAGCCGCGAGCTACACGACAACTTCTCTCACCTACTCATCACCTGTGTCACCACGGAGGATGTCCCAAAGTTCAGCATCGGCAGCAGCAGCGAGGAAGATAGTGATCAAGCGACACAAACATCGTGCACCACGCACTTCAAAATCATTTTCGTGCGCGAGTGAAACAGTTCCAAAAGTCACCACCAGGTGCAACATGTAAATATCTCAGTGCTTAGTTCCAAAGTTCACCACCATGCCAACACTGTGCCAAAAACCAACGCACGCGCGCGCCCGCCGCCCCAAACGCCGCCGAAAAAATTGCCCTCCTTCGCCTCCAATCCCTTCGCCTCCGTCGCCACGCGCTTTCCAATACTTACACCTCCTCAGTACGTACACCTCCTCAAGACGTACCCTCCTTAGTACTTACACCTACTTAGCACCAGCGCCGCGCTTTTTTTTTGCAGCTTAGTTCCCAAGTTCGCCGCTATGCCAGCATCGCGATGGTGAAAAAAAACACCATTTTAGTTCGTAAAGTGTGACAACCAGTGTTATTCCATAGGTAAAACCATCACATCATGCCCATTTAGCTCCTAAGTTTGCCACATCGTGGACATTTCTTATATATTTAATTTTATCCATCATATTATGTTTATATTTAATCCATAAATAATAAAAAACATGTATCAGAAAGAATAAAGGAAGAAAAAAGATGTCCCGCTTAGACATCTGGATCGAACGCAATCCTGCCGCTTCAAATTTTCCGCCACTCGAGCGGATTAAAAGCGACACTAGCGCCTCTAGCGGCAGGATTAGCGTTAATCCATTTGTATAAGCAGGGACATACACTACTTTCATGTACTGATTAAGAAACCTGATGTGCATGGTGACGAATTTATTGATAGAAAAGGGGTTGCCAGTATAAACATCCGGACCACGTGTAATGCAAAAGAAAATTTTACTAGCGTAAATGCAAAATGGCCCGGATCTGTACACGATGCTTGCATATGGAGCAATTCTATAACCTGCCGGGTAATGACTGGGAATACTGCAAATGCGCTACTGCTTGGAGATGTTGGTTATGATATTGCACCATCACTCATGACCCATGTCCCCATATAAAAATCCTAAAACTGCAGAAGAAAGATCATACAATAGGTGTATTAGTAGCAGGCAGGCTATTATGGAACGATGCTTTGGACAACTAAAGCAGCGTTTCCGTATCTTTCAAAACAAGATAAGATGTGCTACAGAGAAGATATTGATTGAAAATCAATACTTTATTCCCTATTAATTGTTGTGAAATATATTTGAATTAGTTTACGTTATTGCAACCTTTCAAAAATAGCAAAGAATTTTGTAACCCTGAATTATTTCATAACAAAGAGATTTACTAGTGGCATCAAAACTGGAGAATAATAGAAAACCATTCTTACTATTCTTATCTCTTAACGAAACTATAGATGGATTTGATTCCCCTTGAATAAAGTCTAAAAGTTTGTTTTCCCAGTTTTTCAGGGCTATGGGCTTTTTGCCTGTCCGTCGCAGATCAGTCTTCACTTTTAGGCGACTTTTCATATCTCTTATTTTCTTCGCTATCTGGTCTTCTGTTAGGCGAAGATTAAGATTTTCTTTTAGTTTTAGTTGCACTTCGGCCATGGCAGAAGCCTTTTCCGCTTGTCCGCAGGCAGCTGAGATTTGCTCTTATCTCTTTGTGGGCGGCTAATAAGTTCACAAAACAAAATGCAAACTGATTGCTTTCTTCAGTCATTTCTGATGGAAGATCAATACCTAAACTGAATCGAGTGTTAGCCGTTGCTCGACAATAATGCATTTGCAATCAGGAAGACGGGAAACACGAGTCAGAGACTCGCAATCATAGAGCCAAGGCTCAGCACGGAGGGGAAGTTTTTATTAATACCAAAACTGTGACTCCCGACTCGCTGCTACCGACGACTCAGTTTTGCTACAAGCTATGGCTCATGTGTCATGGCTCGCTTTTATTATTACCTGTCATTGCGTGTATTTTTCTTAACAACACTACAAGACAAAGGACGATCTACATAGAGTAATCTAAACTATGTGAGCAACAGAAGAGTTAACAAATAGAGCAAAGAGAACAAACAAAAACATTTCAACAGAGCTTGTATCAGTCCTCAACATCCTCCCCATCCTGGTCGATCTCGACCAGCTGTTTAGGACGTGTTATTCTCATACCATCTGGCAGTTGAATGGCCGTTCTGAGTTCTTCACCTCTCCCTGTTCTTAGTTCTACGATCTGCGTTTTCTTTCACATATACCGAGGTTTGACATTTTCTTGAAGAACTATGTCAATAATCCTTGGAGGGTGCTGCATTTTGTGTGGAGTATTTACTTCATGGAGACTTCTTAGAATTAGAAGGTATTCTTTTCTTCCACTGTTGACAGAAATCTTCAGTTAGCTTCTGTTTCAGTCGGAACTGCTTTGCAAGATTTTGTGCTGGAGTTGGCTCTGGTCCTTCTGGAATAGCTGTTAGTGTCTTTTCCCAACCAGAAAAAGAGCTGGTGTTAGGATTTCTCCTGTACCTAGGTCTTCACTGATTAGCCTGCTGTTTAGGGTGCTTCTATGGTGACTAGTATTGTGTTTAGACCTTCCTCCTCTAGCTGCGAGTGCCCAAGGACCTTTCTCAGGAAGCGATTAGTGGAGCCAACCATCCTCCCAAAGACCTTCCCACCAAGCCGTCGGTGGTGCAATGAACTTGCAAGTGTTGTTATGATCCGTGAATAAGTTCTGTGTATTGATCTTTAAGCACTTTAGTCAGCTCCATTAGCTCCATATTGAAAGCGATCAATGTTTATGCATTATCCGAATACATTGCATGCAGTAGTCTGTGTCGGTTTGCAAACCTCTGCATAGCCATTAGGAGTTTGTCCGTGGACATATCTGAACAAAGTTCCAATGAAAAGCACGGGTGGCCGCACAAGTAAACAGGACTATATATGACTTTCTAATATCGTTGCCACATCTGAAATAAAGGGGCTGACAAAGTCAACTCCGTAACAGAGAACGGTTGTGTGATCTTGAGTTGATCAAATGGCAGGGGAGCCTCTGTTTCATCCCGTCGTGTACTGCATGTGATTTTACGTGGTAGGTATGAGTGGATGACCTGCTTTGTGATCTGTTGGGCACGTAAGATCCAGGAATTCCTCCCGCAGTTCACCTGTTACAATCCAAACTGCTAGATGATGAAGTCAGATGTGCAACTGTTTGATTAGGACTTGGGTGAAATAATACCATATAGAATTGCTGGGTGATTCTGTATAAAGGAAAATTCTGCACATATACTCTCCTACACAGTCGAATGACACCGTCATTAAGAAAGTGGTTATATCGTGAATTTTAGAAGAGCTGGGCAATTGATCTTCATTTTCTAAGGCAGTTATTTCCATGAAAAATCCTTCTTTCTGTACTCTCTTGATCCAAAAAGGGCGGACCGTTTGCAAGTCTGTTGCAGCCAAGTTATTTGTGAACTAAACTTTGTTTTTAGTGCCTTGACAAATCGAAATATCCAAGCTGTGACATGTAGGAGTTTCCGATAAGAACTAAATCGGGAGACGTCCAGCAGGGTTCATCGAGGTTAATAATATTAATGTCTAGTGCCTTTCTGACCTCTGGAAGTGTTATGTGTTTAGAAGTTACGTCGTGAGGCCAGGAAGATTTGTTTCCTGTAAGCCAACTAGGTTCACACCACTAGACCTTTAGTGAACATATTTGGTCTGCCGTTAGACTACGAGCTAGGCGATCAGAGGTGTGTTGGTCTCCTGCGCAGTGTCTCCATTGATCGGGTGTTGTATATTTATATATCTCAGCGACACGATTACAAACCAAGGTGTTCCATTTGTTTGGTTCACTTTCGGCCCATCCCAGTGTAACGGTAGAGTCGCCCCACAAAGTATCTTGCTTGAGTGAAAGCCTGTCGCCTCGCAAAAATACCAAAGAAGACAGGAACCAACAAGTGCGGCAAGTAACTCCAGTTTTGGGAGAGTGACTCTTTATCGGAGCTAGCCTGGTTTTACTGCAGACGATCCTCATGAAGCAGGTATCAGTGGTTGACATACATGACAGCGCCGTAGGCTCTTTATAAAGCATCGCAAATACATGTGCTTCTAATACCCCTCCGGTCTTCGTGATGCCTATCCATCTAGGCATGGATATCAAAGACAGAGATTGAAGATTTGAAATCCAAAGATGCCAGGTGTGTGTGATATCAGGAGGCAGAGGTTCTTCCCATGCTAAGTCTCTGAGCCACATATCTTGGAAAATCAGTTTACCGATGACACCCACTGGTGAAAAAGTCCCAAGGGGTCATAAAATTGGGCTGTTGCACGAAGAACACTTCTTTTGGTTACCAACTTGTCAAATAATCTCCTTGGTATTTTCTCTTGGTTTGTGAACACAGTGCCCTCTATGTATTCCAGTTCACCCCTGGTACACCAGTTAAATTTAATCCCTCGGCTCACCATAAACTGTACAAAGCTTCAGAGTCGATTGCCCATTTGGAGAGCGGAAGTTTTATCCGCGTCATAGGTCATTGAATTCTTTGTATAGCGGTTTAGCTTGACTGTCCTCTTCGACACCTGCTACGAAGTCGTACATGAACATACATTTATTGAGCAATGCAGAAGCCAGCAGGTAGTGGTCAACTTTCAGTGTTGTCAGTTCTCTCTCGCTAGAAGAGAAGGCAGACAGCGGAAATGGGCTGCATATGAGTCCAAAAGGTAAGCGCTTGAAGCAATAAGCAATTACATGTTAAAGAGTGCGGTAATTATCATTATCGGTTTGTTCTAGGCGATACCAAAGGAATCTCGTCAGATCTATGTCCTTTTCATTAAGAATCAGTTGAAGAAATGCTTCATTTCCATCGCATACGAGTGCCTTAGGACATTGTCCAAATCAAAACATTGTTGTTAGAACCTGTAATAAGTTAATAATGGTGAACTCCTTTCATGCAAAGATACATCGAAGACGAATCTATATTTGGCACAACCACCTTCGTCTTTCTTCACCATATGGTGAAGTATGTAGTAAGGCCATCGAGGTTTCCATCACTAGGGGCAACTTGTACGTGGTTCTTCCGGATATAGTTGAGCGTGAGGTCATAATAAATGGGTTTAAGTTCATCAGACTTTTCCAGATTCTTCTCTAGGGAGATGAAGCGTTTTTCAGCGGTACTGAGATTGTTAGTAGCTAATATATTTCTTCCGAGGAAGTGAGACGACCGACCATGTTCCACCTTCAAAGCAATACAACTTGTGGAACTCGTTAATAAGGTGTCATCCTTATCTGTTAGTGCTCGTGGTTGATGCTGCTTAATCCCAAGTGACTCTAGTTCCCAAAAGTGACGGACAGAATGGAGCTCTCTGCCGAACACTGCTGCTCTATGAGATTCTTAGTCTTCCGTTTCACGTAGGCAGTCGTGAAAGTCTTCCACTCCTTCCAAAGGTGAAGAAGTATCAAAACTGTAAAGCTGATTCATAAATTGTGTGGCGTTTGTGCGCTGAGTTGTTCTCTTTCGTCTCAATTTGGAGAGTGTGTCTGTGTTGCTGGTCGTTGCTCCAGCGTTGCGTGTTACAGATTTGCGCTGTTTTGATATTCAAGTCGCTCGAAATATCTTAAAAAATCTCTCGCTCTTCACCTTAGTGAACTCAAAAATTTTCCAGGGTTCCGGCACCACTTTTTATATAAGCTTTTACTTCAATTTTAGTGTATAGAAACGAGAGGCTTTCTAACCTGTTAATGCGTTTATTTTTCTTAACGGCACTATAAGGTAAAAAAGTATCCAAATAGAGTAATCTAAACTATGTGAGAATCAGAATAATTAACAAATAGAAAACATTTCACAGAGGGTGTATCAATCCTCAACAAAGGCAGTGCCCAGAATAACAGCAAATTGAATAGATCAACAATAGTGTCACTATTTGTCTTAGGGACTTATATGCTCCTGTAAGATATGTTGATTTTAGGAAATGCTTTTAGAACTGGAAAAATTTGAAACCATGTCTGTTATGAGACTGTATTCCTTAGTAAAGGGTGCAGTCATAATGAATTGGCCTTAAAACAATACATGTAGCACAATATTCTGAAAGGGGATATATCATACATATTATAATTGTACATTTGAAAGGGGATATATCATATATATTATACATTGTACATATGAAAGGGGAACCATACATATAAGAATTGTATAGTAATAATTTAATTCACTGAATGTTAAAACATTCAACATGTAACTTTGTACAGAGTTATTTGTAAGCAACGGGCGCGCTAGCTACTTGAATTGGAATTCCTGGAACTCATAACGACCGTGCCTGGCTCAGAGTGGTACAACGCTACATGATGACCCTGAAGCGCAAGGTTCTGAAACCTGATATTTTCATACATGCTTGGGTAACGCGGCCTGAAGGCCAATGGGAAGCATCGTTACATTTTTCAAACGAGGAGGACAGCGTGGGTAAGCCGCCCTATATAAGACCAGATTTTGCCGAAGGGGCACTCTTACTTATTACCAGTTCAGCGAAACCAGAAGTCACGCCAACGCAAGGTGCTACAGATGCACGTGAGTGCATATAAGGGTGGGGATGCGTGTGAAGATAGATAGGCTCCTGATAAATATTCAAGTGGTGGGATAAAGTAAATGGGAAAAGCTAGCCGCCCATATTTATTTAAACAAGGAAATAAACATCAGTTATAAAGGGAAAACTTGCAATGTACTTTTTAACTTGCCTCACCCACTAGAACCTGAGATTAAAGAAACTTAGCAATTAGGTAGGAATGGAGTACTCAACTGCCGACGAGCATCACTAGCCGAGGAAGAAGAACACTACAACAGCACGCTGCAAGAGTCGACCAACCATTTCCCGCTACAAATGGCGCCAACGTGGTTTCACTAGAGGCATCATCACGTGGTAAAGTAGTCCACACACACCAGCATCGAGGGAGTCACCACCCACGCACCGAGACCTTCCAGAACTTCCAGACCTTCAAGTCTACACTGAGTAAAGTACCAAAGTATAATTTATAAACTATATCAGGCTCAATTGTTGAAATTTAACATTGCATGTTGCTCAGAAACAACAAAATTGTAACCATGGCTGAAAAATCCAACGCTGACACACATGTAGAGGGATAAGCCAGTGCTCCACCTCTGGGCCAGCAAAGTATTCACATTTTACCTGAGCCACATACTTTTGTAACACAAACCACGTCAGCAGAGGCCACAATTATGGTAGGAGATTCTGGACACAGCTCTGTGAGTTTAATGTAGATGCGGCAGTCTTTGTTAACATCAACACTGAGTGAAGCGAACAAACAATTACAGGAACAGTTACAAGATAAAGTCATAGCAAATAGCCAACAATTAGAACAAAAAATCATAGCAAATAGCAATCAACAATTAAATAATGTACAGGAAATGTTAGAACAGATCCGTTTAGGGCAGGAGAACATCAAATCAGAGGTTGCAACATTAAAACAAGAATTGCTTGTAAATAAAGGCGAAATAGCCACTTTGTCAGAATTTGTCACTGCTCAGGTAGACACATTAACAGCTCAGAACGAGGCCATGCAAAACCAGTTAGGGCAAGTAAAAGACACCTTAGCAAACAACCACCAGGCATTAGCAGCAAGGGTAGATTCCGAACTAAAAGCGGTTAAGACATTTGTAAATTCATCCCAAATAGCCAATTCATTTGAAATTAATGAACTCAGAAATGTGGTCCAAACAATGAATACAGTGCATGACAAAGTCATGATTGAATTGAGGAATAATGTAGAACGATTAGAACTGAAACTTACTGCAAATCCAAGTTCACTTAGTGAATGCCAAAGATCGGCGGACCCCGGCAGCACTTCATTGTTACCGGGCGAGGCCACCAACAATGTACACAATTTATGTAACCAGGATGTGCATGCTAGAAGTGTAACACCTTCGGTCACCTGCTCTCATTCTAACAGTAGTCTAAATTCACACTTGCTTAATGAGTTAACACCTCCAATATTTGATGAGGTTAAAGGGGATCACCCTAAAGAGTTTATTAGTGAATTGGAGCAATATTTTCGACTTAAAGCCACTCCAGACGAAATTAAGTTAATTGTTGTGCGTAAATGTTTAAAAGGGCGTGCACTAAACTGTCTGCGTCTCACGTTGGGGATTCTTTATCCTACAGTGAATTCAAACAAGCTTTCCTACTTCGTTACTGGGGACCAACAGCAGTCAACAAATTAAGGTTACAACTTAACAATGGCCGCTACAATCAGAACATTCACGGTAGCTTGATCGACTACGTTCTAAAATTGGCGCAGAAGAGCAAAAAAATAGAGCCGCCACTGTCAGGCACGGAAGTAATTGCCGTACTCATAAACCACTTTGATCCGCAAATCAGAAACGGTTTAATTGTTGCACAACCGCAAACAACTTCCAAAATGCTGGAGCTCATCACAGCTTTCGACCAGAGGCCCAGCACAAGCACCACGTGGTACACACCGAGGAGCAACTACACGCAAGATGGCCGCCAGTTACCGCCATTTTCGGGGACCGGGGCAAGAGCCCCGCCATACAACAATGAACGGCACCCGACGTCACCAAGGACAAGGAATAGATTTCAGCCACCAAGATATGGGAGGAGACAGCAACCATACCAACCCAACAGACAACAAAGGCCACAGGAAAGAGCAGCAAATATAAATAACATTCACTATTCAGGACGGAGCCATTATTATCCAGAGAGCCGCAACAATGGAGACAGAAACTCAACCGATAGAAATGTGCACCCAGGAAACCGTGACGGACGCCGGAGGTATTCAAATGGCTCAGGAAGACACAGTCCGATACCTTCACAGGTCATTGAGAACACAAGCATCGGGAGAAGATGGGGATCAAACCCGGAATTAAACAATGGACAGCCTAACAACAGCAACAATCAGAATCAGGGAAACCAAGCACAGGTGTTTGCAGGGGCCAGGTAAACACCTTAAATACTACGGACAGAACAAAACCGACAAACTCAGGGCCCATTGCTTCTATTAAAAATGCAACAATGACATGGACCACAACAATGCCAACAAGAGCTCAGGAAATCAGAACAACAATGAATCGTCAAGAATTACGGTGGACATAATGGATATCACTACAACACTACTATTAGACACTGGAGCAAATATTTCTGTGTGCTCGGAACATTATTTTCAACAATTGCTAAACAGAAAAATTAAAATAATGTCGTTACCCATCAAAAATGTGTATTGTACTGTGGCAATTTCAAAAAGGGCAGAACGCGTAAAGCACCAAGCCATGCTTTCCGTTAAATTAGGAAACAAAATCTTTAATGTCATTTTTCTAATAGTGCCACGGCTTCAACAAAGTGTAATTATTGGAGCAGATTGCTTTTATGCCTGGGGAGCTGTTATAAATTTTGAGGACAAATGCATATCGTTGGAGCAGGGAACCATCCAAGTACCGTTTGACGAAGAAAAGTTAAACAAATACAGCGGTCCCACAGCCGAGGAAAGACAAATCGTTGATGAAGAGTTCTTTGTGGAAACAATAGCAGTACAAAATGAATTTATGATCGACATTATCAATGCAAATCAGGAATCACAGAAAATTATCATAGAAGGCGACGATCGGGAAGAAACACTATGTCCACACGCAAGCAATTAACGAAAGGTCGGAACACTTTAACCTGTATACAATGCACGCCAACCGCTTGCCAGGGGAGGAAACACCGGTCCAGTTCCCGTGTCAAGAAGTGGTAAAAGCCGACAAAGAGCTCGCGGCTCAAATAAGACAAACAGTAGCAGCTGCACAAAACCTGTCGGACCATCAAGAAAAAACATTTGTCACTTGTTCTTTGGAAGAACAAGGAAGTCTTTTCATCGCAACCAGGACGTTGCTCAGCTTACACACATTCATTTGAAATCAAATCAATTGCTCCATATACACATGAGTGCCGCAACTTAACTTTTGCGATAAGGGAACAAGCTGATGATGCTATCGCAGAAATGCTTGATAATGATATAATAGAACTCTCCAACTCAAAGCATATAAATCCATGTTGTTGGTGAAAAAGACAAATGTAAAATTACGCATGACCTTAGATGCTAGGAAGCTTAATTCAGTCACACTGCCCGACCATTTCAGAACTGAAGGCATCGACCAAATACTGGCGCGTGTAAAAAGCGGTAGATATTTCTCAAGTTTGATCTCGTACAGGCCTTCTGGCAGATTCCGCTTCACGAACACTTAAGACCATTTACTGGCTTCCTTTACAAAGGGAAAATATTTTCTTTTAAAGTCGTCCCGTTTGGTTTGTCTACAAGCAGCGCGGCACTTCTAAGAGCAGTCCACGCCATGTTTGGCGAAACTACAGCCAACTTTGTTGTACAGTATGTGGATGCTTTTAATTTACGATTCGGATATTGACCAACACATACGTCATATTGATTATGTATTAGCTACGCTAAAGAACCATAGGATGACAATCAACATTGAGAAATGTCGTTTCTTTGTCACGGAAACGAACTTTCTGGGATACATCATATCCAAAGACGGCATAAAATCAAATCCAGAACGCACAGAGAGCATACGCCAGATACCTGAACCCAGGAACCTGTAACAACTAAGAAGATTCTTCGGCATTATTCAATACCAAAGTAAATTTTTAGTGAACTTCGCCAAGGAAGCCGCGCCACTTAGAAGACCGCTGCAAAAGAATGTAAAATGGACTTGGAAGGAAGAAGAAAAAGAAGCGTTCCAAAGAGTAGAAGAATTGTTCGCTAAAACGGTATTAGAACGACCAATAGACGGTATGCCCTTCCACATATATTCGGATGCCAGCGTGGGAGGTTATGACAGTGTATTATGCCAGATAGACAGAGAAGACAACATGCACGTAATCGCCACTGCATCAAGAGGACTGACCACCACAGAGAGAAACGCCTGTGTCAGTGAACTGGAAACTGGAGCCATTTACTTCTCCTTGCAGAAATTTAAGCAATTTATTTACAACTGCAAGATAATCATACACACCGATCACATAAGCCTAGAGTTTATCAAACAGTGCAAGTTGACAAGTAGCAAGATTTCGCGCTACATACATGAAATTCTGTCGTACGATGTTGATATAATACACGTACCCGGGGTCGTTAAGGTTTTCAGCGATGTGCTATCTCGACTCCCACGGTGCAACTCGCTACCGGAAAGCAACAGCAGGCCTTTCCATGAAATCAAACTTATGACCTTACAGATCGAGAGCAAACAAAATATCAGAAAAGCTCTAAGGGACATACAATTGTGGCAGGAAAACGACGGAGATACAAATACAATGTTACAAACGGCACAAGAAATAACAGGGAAGCCTACAGCAAGAATTGGCAAGCATAAAAACGTACTCTACAAATTACATGGTGATCCACCGAGGTGGAAAGCTTATATACCGAAAACACTCGAAACATTATTGATAGCCGCATTCCACCAATCACTCGTCCACGCTGGATCAGAGCGTACAGCACTTAACATTTCCGAACATTTTTGTGTAAAGAAACTTCACCAGAAAGTCAGAAAGTTCATATCAACCTGTAAACTGTGCCAATTAGCAAAACCAATAAATATAAATTTTGACACACAGATGCAGCCGGTAATCCGGGAAGAGCTGAGAATGCTGATTTGCATGGACATACATGGCCCGTTACCAACTAGAATATTTGGCACAATATTCATTATGGTATTTTTAGACGTTTTTTTTTCAAAATATACAAAAATATATCCCATAAAGGACATTACAGCCAGGACATGTGCCGGAAAGCTAATTAAGGATTATATTCCAGAATGTGGAATGATAAGCTCCCTCTTGTGTGACAATGCTACGGTTCACAGGAACAAGTTATTTAAAAAGGCGCTTAACGACAAAGGAATAAAACTATACCACAGCTCCAATTATTATCCACAAGGAAACATGTCGGAACGCATTCTAAGGGACATCACTGGGTATTTCAGAATTTTGAACCACAAACGCCACACAGGATGGTATGAACATTGAGTTCATCATAAATAATTCGGTGAACGCTAATACAGGCTACGCACCGGTTCAACTACAATTTGGAAGAAAACCGGAACCCATACTCAAGAACACGCCGGAAACCATACCAAAGGACCTGGAGGAAACACCGCTGGAACAATGCCGGAAAGCCCTGGAAAGGATACGCAAAAAGGCAGACCAGAGAAAAAGATCAGGAAAAAGTGGACACCACAACTTGGGGACCTCGTACTTGTCAGAAATAAAAAGAAATCCTCAGCCTGGAGCAAGGAGTATCACCGAATGCATCTACTGTACAGAGGGCCAGCGGAGATAACAGCTCAGTTTGGTCCACACACTTATCAGTTAAAGGGTTTAGATGACAACAAAATTTGGGGTACTTATCATCGACAACTTTTAAAGCCGTTCAAAACGTAACCAAGTTGTTCCAACTCGCTAAACTTTCATAAAAACAATTCTCATAATTTGTATGTATATAATAGGAATATTTTGTGTATATTTATATATTTATGTATTATGCCATTGATCATTTTGACCAGTCTACGTTTTGTGTTAAAGTAATAAATTTGCCACGGGCGAGTGAAACGAATTTGAAAATACGAATAAGATGACATTTAAGCGAACAGTTGCGCTTATTTACGTATACCAATAACTTAGATTTTTGCAGGCAATAATAATATGTGAATTTAATATTTGTAATTTGTAAATTAATTTTGATATTCTAAGCATAAGGGTCCATTTCCATAATTTGTACGTCTGAAGCGGTCAAGTAAGAAAACAGTAAATTTAATGCGTTGTGATAAAGTTTGTAACATCCAACAAAAACAAATAATGAACTTAAATTTGAAAGTTCATTGTAAGTGATTAAACATTTTCTTTCGTTTGTTACACTTATGATGTATTGTCCATGTCACCTCAGAGAGCAGGAACCACGGCTGACACTTTACATCGTAATTAGCTAAACAATTGTAATTAGCGATAAGCGAGCCACCCAATATGCGTGTGAAGTGGCCTAGAAATACAGGCAAACTAAGGGCTAGTGGAAGTGAATCAGTGCAACAGTGAAAAAGAGCCCAAAATACCGGTTTTCGGTAAAGTAGGAACAGCAGACTATAATGAAACTACTTCCGAAAACGAAGAGCAAAAAGTGATTTCTTTCTTTCCTTGTGCAACTTACACCGCACACAAACAAACACCAGCCGTGCTGGACACTTAAAAAAAATAATGTGAAGATACTTAGAATTACAGCACAAAGGAAATTATCAATGTCTTAATTATTGTACATTACTTCTTTTCGTGTTAGCTTTAAGCAGTTTATTTGTACATTATCTGTTTATTGTGTTTTTTTCGGGGACATTCATTTATGCTCCGAAAATGTCCATGGGGAATTTTAGCAACATAGCTGCGGGGCATTTGAAAGGGGATATATCATACATATTATACATTGTACATTTCAAAAGGGATATATCATGCATATTATACATTGTACATATGAAAGGGGAACCATACACATAAGTATTGTATAGTAATAATTTAATTAAATGAATGTTAAAACATTCAACATGTAACTTTGTACAGAGCTATTTGTAAGCAACGGGCGCGCTAGCTACTTGAATTGGAATTCCTGGAACTCATAACGACCGTGCCTGGCTCAGAGTGGTACAACGCTACATGATGGCCCTGAAGCGCAAGGTTCTGAAACCTCATATTTTCATACATGCTTGGGTAACGCGGCCTGAAGGCCAATGGGAAGCATCGTTACATTTTTCAAACGTAGAGGACAGCGTGGGTAAGCCGCCCTATATAAGACCAGATTTTGCCGAAGGGGCACTCTTACTTATTACCAGTTCAGCGCAACCAGAAGTCACGCCAACGCAAGGTGCTACAGATGCACGTGGGTGCATATAAGGGTGGGGATGCGTGTGAAGATAGATAGGCTCCTGATAAATATTCAAGTGGTGGGATAAAGTAAATGGGAAAAGCTAGCCGCCCATATTTATTTGAACAAGGAAATAAACATCAGTTATAAAGGGAAAACTTGCAGTGTATTTTTTAACTTGCCTCACCCACTAGAACCTCAGATTAAAGAAACTTAGCAATTAGGTAGGAATGGAGTACTCAACTACCGACAAGCATCACTAGCCGAGCGAGAAGAACACTACAACAGCACGCTGCAAGAGTCGACCAACCATTTCCCGCTACAATTCCTAAGGCTGAAGTGCGTTCGGAGCAATGATGGAAACCTGTACCGTATAAGACAAGATAGATACAACGAGGATGGGTACTATAAACTGTGTAACTTTGCCAGCCACACGACGAAGCTTATCCTATACTATGGACAAAAGCGTGAAGCGACTAAGTATTCTACAAACCGCCTCAAGATGCCTTCTTGCTAATCTAAACGAGATCTTGAGCCCTGGCGGGTATTTGTTTATAGTTGACCAGATTTTTCAGTGTTGGATAGCGCCAAACGACCCAAAGCGCAGCTTATGTACACGAATAGCCGCCCGACATTCATCAATCCACCAAGGGATCGGAAAACGTCTGGGATGTGAAGACGACTGGGAGATAGAATGTTCGGCGGTGGAAATCATAACAGATGTGTGGTCCACCATCTGGTAACATCTTCGAAAAGGTGGTCTTTAAAGACAGCTAAGTTGCAATAAAGATCCCAATTCGCCTTGTTCGTTTACCAGGTTGGTACACGTGACGATGTGGCGTGGTAAGAAAGGAAGGTAATGGCGCAAAGAATTAATAATCACTGGAGTAGGTGTCAGAGTAATTGGATAAATCCAAGTAAGAGAGAGTGCCGAAGGAATATGAAACAAATCTTAGTTCACCGGTGTTTAAAACAACTGCTTCTAAAAGAAGAAATCAGCAAGAAGCGTTCCTCTCGCGCAAGCCCAAGGCGAATCCCAAAGGGAGTCTTTGGCTTTAAAACCTCCCAACAGAAGGAGTTTCGGCACCAGATGTTCAATGTCAGCGATGGCGAACGGAGATGAACGTGGTATATAGACAGTACAGATGGAAAAAGCAAAACCAGATATTGTTATAGTAATAGCAACAGCTTACATTGTAGTGGGAAGCACGAGAGGATGGTAATAAAATTGTCCCAAATAAGGAGCATGACAGCTTCATGTGCAGGATTGACCTCCTTTGGTGCAAGATCATGGCGCACCGGAATATGAATTGCGTTCCATCTGGTGTTTCATCTTCATTATTCGCAGATGATTTCCAAATTTACTGTCGTTTCAGGCGGAGTTGTCACTTAGAATGGAACTACCACGAAAGCTTGGCTACCTCCACACCTGGAGAATAAAAAATGACTGAACGAGTGTCCCCATCCGGTGGAATATCACAGGGCACCGGGGTATAATTTCGGATATCAAAGGTAGCACGAGAGCACAGCTTAGTATCTTGTAAACAAAAGATCACAGGAGAAGAATGCAACAAGTGTTGGAGTTCCGCCCTATGCATACGTACATCACGGGTTAAGCGCATAATGTGGACCAATGTGTGCATATCTCAAGCAAGGAAGGCCGGCAGGAAAAGAATAAAATGACGAAGTGAGGGTGCGCATAAATGGTATGGTCAGGAATAGAGAGGAATAGACAAGAAAAAGTGATGTACAGCGAGAGGTGGAACATGAAGCGAAACAGCAGAGAATGCACGTTCAGTACAAGGAACAACTCACTTCGACCAATCAGATCAACTTGCGTGCCGCCTTTTGATGGAATGATAAATGTCGGGGCACCCATATTGCATAAGCCTTGCGGAAGGGTACATGCTTGTAAATGTTTGTCTGCTCACTGCCAACACTGATGCTGACTATATGCGCTATGTCACGCACTGTTACACGTTAGTCTAACTTGCTCAACAAGTGCAACATTACCGAAGTAACTACAATTGGGAGAACGCGTTCGTGTGATTCATTTGTTTGGAACTCCCTCCCTTCACTGTACTGTTGGCATCATTCGTAAACTCCTGCCCATGATTTTGTTTGTTCCCATAGTGTGGCTCCAGTCAACACCAAATTTCTGCAGGTTTCACCCTCTACTTTACAAGAAATTTCATTATTCACTACTGTTCCACAGCAACAGATGCACTACTTGCCATCATCTCTGTTTTGTGCATGTGCCAAATGCCATCGTAAGGGAGCATGGTTACTCTTCTCGAGGAGTTAAGGTCTGTTAGGCATAAGTTATACAGGGCTACATACATTCATTAATATTTTACACACGAAATCTACAGGCAAATTAAATGTATATAAGTGACGTAAGGAGAATGCGCAGTATTAGCAGAAGGGTATGATGGTTCCCTTTCTATAATTAGATGTGGTGGCAGTGGCGGGGGCGTTGGCTGTGAATTTGCTTAATGTATCTCAATTCTATACTTACTGTTGTTTCCTGTATATTGGTGGAGATGATGAAGACAGATGTCGGGTGTACATTGGCGGGGAAGGTCCAAGACTTTTAAGTTCAGGAAATGTTTGCAGATCTTCAATATTAATGCAAGCATAGGCTGCTGTATCACATATATTTTGCTGCTCCTTTAATTGTGTAGTTAGCTTAAAAAAGCATACTGGTGTAGCGTCAAAGTCACTTGTTCTTGCAGCAGATGCTAACTTAAGACGAGCTATCAGGATATTCTGCTGCTGTTCGGAAAGTCCTTTTGGTATCAAATATGGATACTTATGTGAAGAAGAAATGTGGTCACCAAGGCCAGGCTGATGTACATCCAGCTCACTTCTGCCAGAGGTTTCTGTTGCTGTACTGCTGACTGTATCTTGCTCACATTCACTTACATCCAGTGCATCATTCAGTGTTTTTTTATTTATGTCTTTTTCTGTGCCCTGTTTTCTACTTAATTTCCTTTTACTTGTTACAGTTCCCTTCTTCGGCAGTAAACCATCTAGAAGGAGATTACAAAACATCAAAGGTATAAATTCATGTAAATAAATAGCACAAATGTATTTAATGTTTAACTCAGCTAAAATCTTATCTGCAATACAAAAATCCAGTCTTTCCATATCCTTTTGTGAATTTGAGTGTTAAAGTTTGATTAGTTTCTTCCATATATTCATATTTTACTTACATTCCCAATTATTTTCTGGCTCATCAATTAGTGAAAGGGTGACTTGAAAAGCTTCACCAATGGCCCTCACCAAATATTCGGCTGGAGCACTTGAACTAGGTGTAATTACACGATAACTCATCACGTGGATGTTGTTTATGTAGTTTGTGCTTAACTCCTGCAGCAAACTATTGCTGGCAACAGCCAGTGACCTAGTACAAAATATAAAATGATCCTTTATTACTCGTAATAATGTTGATAGCCTATATTTGCTTAAAACTTAAGCATACTGCAGTAAACATTCCTATCAAAATGGTACTAGTTGAAAAGAAAGGTTTGATCCATAACCAATACTGCACTAAAGGGGAGAGACATACAAAACAAAATTAAAGATTGTAAGTGAAATAGCAAAACTCTGGATATTATTGTACAAAGAAATTGATTCTCCTTCTTCACCATCATCTTTACTAAATGTACATGTCCACCCCATCTATATGATAGCTTCAAAACATACGAGTTGTGATTGATCGTTCATTAATATTTCATTCTCTTATCTACTGTCATTCAGTGTAGAGAGTGTACTGTATTTGATTCATCAATAATTTTCTACAGAGTTTTGTGCCAAAAATTATAAATGATGTAAATGCCATATTTGGTATCTAAGTCAGGCTTCCTTCTGGGATGCAAAGGTTTTTGGGAAATCTCCTGCAGTGAAGCCTACTCTTTACTTAGAGAAGTTTCACTTTTTCAAATGCGTTTCAAAATGTTGATTAAAATACCATATCCTGAGATAATTGCATTAAAATGAGGGTATATTCATCTTTGTATTTAAAATACCAGCTAAAGCACTTTTAATATTTAAGGTACTTCATATAATTTCTAAAAAAATATAATGTAGCAAACCATAGACCCTATTAATCATTTATAACAAATAATTTATTTGTGGTATTAGCCATTTAAGAACTATTCACTGTAACAATGTAAAAGCATTACAGGTTTTTAATATATTTTGAAGAGCTACAAAAATGTTAATTTTTTGTGTCTTGTGAACTAATGGCTAGCATATACCATACTACTTTATACACGTTTACTGTTCTCTCATTCCTGTGCATGAAACTCAATGCTCACTGTCGTTATATTATGCAACTGACGCCATATTTCTGATAATTTATGTGAAGGGGATTAAAAGCAAAGGCAATTCGTTAGAAATAAACCTTACTTGCCCACAAAATCATCATGAAGTGGAAGGAAACATTTGTAGGACTGCTTCTCGTGGGATATTTGCCACTAACCCGTATGTGCGCACATGCACGCACACACAGTTTGTCAGAGAAGTCCCTGTACCTCTTGGTACTGTCAGCATCATATGAGTTGTAATATCGGTAACCCTCCTTTGAAAGTCACAGAAATATGCCCGCATTTCTTTTCAATTGTGAAGACAGTGATGTGAGAGGACAGTAACATGCTGAGGAAATGTTAGCGGCAGTGTGCGGTTCCACGAACCACACACTTCGCAAACAATGACACGGATAATGAATGCATTTAGAGATTACTTTTGTAAGGTCCACCTCGTAAAGCAACCTGCTTGATTTGGAGAGATGTGCATTTGTTTCAGTCATGTCAAAGTCAGGCCACGAAAACGGCGTAAGAAAACACGGGAGTAAACATATACCACCCTCACTCAGTCAATTGAGCACTCTACATTAATTATTTTCGAAAAATATCCACTGATATTAAAATACACGTTCAACCTTGCATTACCATATGAAGAAGCATTTGCAGATGAAATGCCTTAGACCGACTTCCGAGAATGAATTATCTGACGACATAAAACAGTGTGTCTCGCACAGCCTGTTATTTTTGATGAGTGTATGATATGTCGCAGCTCACACAAGAGGAGGAATTTGGTTTTTGGGCTAAATAGAATCCTCATTATGTGCAAAAATTGGAAAGGATCGCACCTAATTTCATTATATGGACATCAGGATAACAACTTTTTGAAGGGTTCGTGAATGGACATTCCTATTTTCACATGTTGCACACGTATATATCTCAGTTGCAAGATATGGGAATAACTGACCGTGTGCAATTACTGCAGCACTGCTGCAGCCTACATTACCATCCAGGTGCGTGATTACCTTAATAAATAATTCTCAAGCCGCTGGATTGGCTGTGGTTCTTGAATAACACCAGCCCCAATTAAAATATCCCCACGAAACCCTGACATTAACGTACCAGACAACACACTTTGGGGAATACATGAGTCCCACGTCGATCGGATCGGTACAGGGCCAGTGAAGAATTGCGTGAAAATGTGAATGAAGCTTTTCAAACATAACTCCTGAGATGCTCCGGAAGATGTGTATGAGGACATAGAGACACTTGGATCTCTGTGTATGGCACGATGGTGCACATACAGATTCATTAGAGGCAGAGTTAATGTATGTGAGTTATTCGCTGTTACACTATTATGCCATGATGTAATGCTCAATAATATTGAATACGGGCTACAGGTACATTTTAACAAAATCTTACAATTTTGATCAAGAAGTAAAATATATAAAATGAACTACAGTGTTGAATTATAATAATAGACAGGTACAATAAAACACCACCGCAGCACACAAATTTAATATTTCGGACAAAACTCTTCTTCGGAAGCACAAAAAGAAATAAACATACAATGGAAAGAGTGTCTACTGAACTGCCTTGGTGCGATTATTTAACAACCTGATGGAAATACACTGCTGGAGTCTGCATTACAGGAAATAAGTCCGCAAGTATTACAGTAAATAGCAAAATCACCTACAAAGAATGAAGAGAAAACACTATGTGGAACAATGTGGAACAATCTCCATGATAGAAATGACGATTACAGCGAAAAGTATGGCTGGTACTCCGTTCTCTTATGTAAAAACACGCAATAAAACTGAGACGACTGTCTCATTTTGAGAAAACTAAAAGAAACTGTTTCAATGCTTGGCATTGTTTTTAACAGACCTGCAAAAGATATATCAGGTTAGTCATTTAAAAAGCCACCTGAATAACATGGCCATTTGTAGTGATAGAAGAAAATAGTTCAGACAAAGGTTATTTGGGATGAAGGAGAACATATTGTCATAGAGATAGTTTTGTGATGAGTGCAGGTGTAGTGGATGACAACTTCATAATTTTAGATGGATATATATGATTTATTATTTACCATTTTATAGTGTTTGAAGACGCATACAACTGTGTTTTGACGGCTATTGATGGTAGATGAAGGTAAAAGGTTACGAGAAGTTTGTTTACTTCAATGAACTGATGAGTTGCTCCGTTGTAAAGTTTGGACGTACTAATCGAATGTAAACAAACATTCAACTCTGTACCATTTCCTTTGTGAACTTTTATCTGTGGGGTAAATTAAAACATGAAGTGTACCAGAAATACCAACGACCCTCAAAGACATAAAAGACTGTATAAACGAGCATGCTCGCAATAAGCTCTGATGAACTTCAACTTGCACTGTTTTCCTATCAGAATTGCTTTCCATCATGTATCAATGCTCAAGGTCCCCACTTTGAACACATGATGTAATTCTGAACTTCTGGTGTAAGTGACAGAAATGATGCGGTTGTCTTTATCATAAATTGTTCATAACTAACCCTCAACTATCTTCAATGGCCATCAAAACGCAGTTGTTTTATGTGTCTTCAAACGCAGTATTAAATCGTATCAATCCACTTAAAGTTATGAAGTTAGTATCCGTATCACCCCTATACATGCACTAATCATAAAACTATTTATAAAATATGTCCCCCTTCAGCCCAAATACATTTTGTCTGAAGTATTTTCTTCTATTACTACAAATTGCCATGTTATGCAAGTGGTCTGTTTTAAATGCATCACCCGGTATATGTTATATGATATAATTTCTCTTTGTACTGACTCCCTGTTGTTATTCTTTAGTGCATTCTTGACTTTATAACAATTCTTAAAACTTTTGCACATGTGTTGTTTCTGCATGAAACGATCTTTATGAACTCTAAGTAATAGTTTTCTTTATTTCCACGGAAAAATGCCAGAAGAAAATGCACTTCAGTTATAGAAAGGCAATCAATATTTCACATATATTGGTCTTAGAGTATGAACAGAACTCTAGAATAGAAAAAATAGCAAATCGTAGGTATTGCGTGTCATTAAGTGCACCAGTCATTTCGTAAATCTCACAATATGTCACTTTTAACTATTCCAGTCCTCACCTTATGCATCTGAGTGAAGAACGCCGGTTATTTCGGTGCCGATTGGCCAATCGAGAATTTCCCTGTAGAAGGATTCATAGCCTTGACTGTAAACCTCCAGCATCTTCAAGTTCTGTAAGACTTGCATTCATGAGAGGGACTTTGGATGAAAGTAGGGATTCGAAAGTAAGGAATTATCACTTTGTTATTCAAGAACGAAAATTTCCCTAAAGATAGCCTGGATCAGGACTTTACTTCGAAGTCGCCGATACTCTAGATTCTCATCCTGGCTTTACAGAGAAAAAGCGAGAATGGCAGCCATTCTGGTAGTAGATGGTATTGCCGAAAATATGCAACAAATCCAGGAGGTTATTGACAATGCTTGCATTCCTCAGTGCGTTGAAAGGTATGCATAAACTCCGGTAGAATTCTATAGGGACAACAATTCAGATCCGGATACAAACTTGATAAACAGGCCATGGATAAAGTAGCCTTATTATTTTTTTGCATGCATCTTGCTAAAAGAAACATCAACACTTACTCCACCCATCATATAGTTATTAAATTCGCTGCGGTATTACGCCTCAGTTCTGAATTCGTTTATCTTCTATTATAGTGTAACACCTTAGTAAAATTCCTCATCTACACACTGCGCGAGTATTCAGGAGGGATAAATCGTCACCACTCTACTTGTCTTTTGCCTTTAACTACTGAGTTGTCCAATGAGGTGTCTTAAAGAGGAAGTGGGCTGATACGCGGGAAACGAGTGTCACGTCACTGTTATGACCACAGCAGTTTTATAGTGTAGAAAAATGTAATAGGATCTTGTTTACATCGTGATAGCTGAAAAACTAAAATCCTTATTCCAGTTCCATAAATGTTAAGAGCACAGTTTCGAGACGATGATGATGTGTGATTGATCTCCCTGAAAAAACAATTACAGCCACTAGTTTTCTTAGTAAAACTTAAATTGAAATCATTTGTAATATGAAAATCAATCAGCGAGGAACTTTTTTTATTGAAGAAATAGATGGAGGAGTGAACACTATGAAATACCCTAAAAAGTATGAAGTAACTTTTATAACTCTTGATAGTACCGCATGTATGTGAAATCCTTAGTTATATGCAAACACTTGTTTTCACACCCGCTGCACCTTGCTCTTTGCGTGGATTGTCACATCATTTTTGTTGCAATGCTCTTGTGTCTTTAGTCCTGCCTCTAGTTGGATAGTTACAACAGTGGTGTGATTAAGTAATAAACGATTTTGTAAGAATAAAATAAAATAAAACACGGGCTAGGCGAAATTATAGTGTGTGGTGCTTAAGCAGCGACTCAGTCAGAGTACGAAAGGCATGCCCGCACAAGGCAGATAGAGAGGGGGAATACATGACCAGGTGATTTACCCCTCCCAAAGCTTTTTTGTAAGTTGCTGAACTATAGCTTACAATAAATAACGATATCATTAGATTATCTTACATTAGTAAAACGAGGTTAGTTGTGTCTTTGTAATTTGAGGCACTTTTCTGCTGCACAATGAATTATGCAAATTAGATTATTATTCAGGACTACTCCTGGGAGCGGCTGAAAATCTTAATTCGAGACTTAAGTGAAGTTTCGCTTTAAAATGTTCAGGTTAGAACTATGTAATTTAGAGTATAAATAACTATCTCAATATCGTCATACCCATTGAAGTCCATTATTTTTTCTCACATTTAGGTGCACTTTATAATAACGACATCGTTTACATAAAAAATTGGGTTTCACATTCTGAATGCAGAATGCCAGTAATTTCTCCTATCGATAGGTTCTTTTATGCGTAATCCAAAATAGGTGAGGTATTTATATGAAAATGAAGGTGTAGATGCAATATTTGCTGTTTAAAATCTTACAATTATTTGTTATGGTTGCTGTAGGCAAAAAAAGTATTGTAGCTCGTCCAGAAAAGGAAACATCAATGGTAAGTAACAATTTTCTAAGCAAAGGTTTGGAATTTAAGTCGTCGTTTATTTGGCAGAAGTATCGAATTCAACAACATGCCATGTTAATACTGACTGAAGTACCCAAGGAGAGAGACGTCCTAACCCCTGTAGTTATGCCTCGACATACATAAAACGCAGTGTGTTTGTTTGTTTGTTTTTTATTTTTTACAAATGAGCTAGAAACACCTCCGTTTTTTCAAGAGACTTTTACATTTTCCTACCTTTTGCATTTACATTGTAAAAATCATTACCACTTACATGATACTTTCCAAAAACAAAATAAAAAATGCAAATATAAGCAAACAATATCTACCTCACAGATCTAACCTAACCTCAACACATTCAAGTTTTCCTATAAACATGTGTTGATTAAAGCCGCGAGGTTGGAGGGCAGGAGCGAAATGCGGACGCTTCGGCTAACTATACCAACATTGAGTTGATGTTAGACCTTGTATATGTATCGATTTTATTGCTATTGAGGGCTATGTGTTTGGAAATTTGTTAGCTATCACTGAAACGAAATCTGAACTTTCCAGAGCCAAAGTTAAAGTATTGAAACTGTCGTCTATGAATAAGACTTTCAGTGAAGTTAAGCTTTCCTAATAAAGCAGTCTGTGAAAGGTCGTCACTGAAAGTACCATTTATGAATACAAACCTAAGTTGTTCTGTTAATGGGGACTCCTCCTTATGGATAAGAAGGGGATTTGGCTGTTTTTGCAAAACTGAAGGTATTCACAACTAATCCGTTGATGTATGAGCTAGTGACTATTTTTCCCTTCTTCTGATTGCTGTAACGAAACTCCTTGTATGTGGAGATCATTAAAGTTTCCCTTTCCTTCTTAGGGATTCCCCGACCAGAATATTCATCAGAGGTTGTGGTCTTCTTGTAGAAAGGGAACCACCAATCTCTGAATGAAAGAATATCACCACTCACTATTTCCTGAATGTTGAATTTACCTTGAAGACTTTCTCGTTTAATGAGTTCACAGTGCCATTCCGGAGTGTAAATCCTATGCAGCCTTCGGAGGACTTGTTTGATGTTACCAAAGTCACGATCGCATGCTAGAAAAGAATGTCCTCGAACAAATGATAAAAAAATTATTGTTACATACAATTCTCCACTTATTATTATTATTAAATAAAAATATAAAACAATAAATAATACTAAAACTCGAACAGGGAAAAAGTACTTGTATCAAATCTATTATTGTTAAAGAAACTTAACAAAAACCCTACTACAGTGATGTTTTTGCTTTGATCTCTGCCGCCGTCACAGAAAAGCAGAGCCTTCTTTACTGTACGAGGTAGGTCATCCTCGAAGTGGTGTAATAGGAAAGGTGTAATCCTCATTGGAATATTTCTGAGCCTGACCCTCCTGGTATACAGAGAATTTAGGTGTATTTGTCTTCATATTGCGGATACAGAAGATGCTGACCCATAGTGGCTTAAGATAAATCACTTCTGGTACTGGGATCGTAGGCAGGGGTAGGTTTTGCATGTAGTCAAAGGCTAATGCCACAGTATCATCCTCTCCATTTTTAGATGCTTCTTTTAAAGTAGTGTAGAAGTTCTTAGCACATCTCTGGTGTGTGGTCATTTCTGCAGTAACATTTCTTTTGGCATTGTCACTTAGAGTAGGATTTACCAACTTCTTTAAAACCTTTGGATTTACTGCATACATCCACTTGTGGCCTGCGAAACTATAATCAAAGTTTTCTAAGAAGTACTTTCAATAAAAACTGTATTTAACCTTGTTTGTGTATTGGGTAAAGCACATCTCATGCAAATCTTAACGTTTAGCCGTGCATCTAAATACTACTTAGATTAACCACCATAGTGAGCTTCCTTAATGTCAAATATTGAGATCTGGCCATGAATGTTTGTACAACTTTCGCCAGAAATGGCATTACCACTTCGTTTCTTCCCTCGTAGATCTTTTGGGCTTTTTCCAAGTACAAGAACATTATAAAGCCTGCTTACTCTGCTTTGATTTATTGCATGTACCTTTATAAAGGTTTACATAGCTTTGAATTTTCCCACTTACCTTTATGTGTAAATAAGAGGTTGTTCTTAATCTTCTTATTAGAGACTGCAGAGCCTGCTTGTGGTTCTTCTTTTTCATGTTCATGTGATTTTGACACATTACATTTCTTATGCACTCCTTCGTCTCAATCAGGCTGTGTAAATATGTATCTTATTTATTTTTACTATCCAGTGAATTTAATAACTCCGCATATAATTTCTAGTTTTGTCAGTAATGTTTGCAAAGCATTTCTCAGCATGCTTGTATAAGTAAATATCTCTCACCCTTTCAGAAACTTCCTTGCCTTTATACGACTTATAAGCTATTCCTTTAACCCTGGCATTTCGAATTACATTTCTCTGATACTTGTAATGGTTTGTAACACTCTTCTTTTTGAAAACAAGTTGTGCATCAGACTCGTTGTTAGACATCTTTTAAACTCCTGCTTTTCTTTCTCAATAATACAAGATGCAAATTTACAAACTGTACATTTCATAAGCCGTTTATTTGACACAGGTCAGGGGAGATGACAATGAAAACATTATTTCCATTTTACGATAGAAAGAACACAAGTGCTTCACATGTTTTTCTGCACCACCCAGGAACTTCTTAGCTCTTTTACACAAGTTTAGAGGTGCCGCACATGATTTCTGTGCTAAACAATGTGTTTTGGTGCCCTCTCTACAAATCCATGTCAAAACTCAAAACCACCAAAAATGTCACATGTGTGGATTCTGAAATAACCCATTCAACTATTTAACTAGAGTGACAGGGAAACATACATTACAACAAACAAGGAATGAAAATTGTAACTTACTTGGACAATTTGCAGACAGGAACAATAAGATTATTAAAAGTACATGCCTCCCTCACAAGAAATCTCAGACATAATAAATCAAATCGACCATGTGGTTATTAAAGCAAGAGATACCTCCTCTATTATAGTTATAAGAAGCTGTGGGGGTCCAAAATGTAATTCAGATCACCTTCTGGTTAAGGCGAGAAAGAGAGTAACATAAAGGAAATGGAAAGCATTCAAGAAAATAAACAAATTCGATGGAACAGAAGAAAATAGAAAACGACCATGAAAGAAAGAAATATCAGGAACTAATGGACAGTAAACCAAAGAAAAAAGGAATAAAAGAACACATGGAAGAAGAATGGGAGTATGCAAAGGAGACAGTAAAAGAAGTAGCAAAAATAAGTATACGGGAAAAGAAAATGGAAAGAAATTCAGAATGATTCCATAAGGAATGTGAGCAACCAATAGAGAAAAAAGAAGAACATGGCTAGAAAAAATATACTACAGAAAGTAACCAGAAATGCTTATGAAGAATACTATCAAAGAAGAAGAGATGTTAGTCATCGTAAGATAAAGCAAAAAGTATACTGAAAAAAATAAAGAAATAGAAATACCAAATCAAGAGAGTGAGAGAAGGAAATTTTACACAGCAATAAAACAAGTAAAACAAGGGAAATACAACAGAATGACAGAATGCGTAAGTAAAGAAGGTAATATCCTAGGAGTAGTTCAATATATACTGGAAAGATGGGCTGAATACTTCGAAGAATTGCTAAACAAGAACAAATAATAACTAATCAGGAGCAAGGAAGGAATGAAATGGAAATGAACAAAGAGCAGAAGAAGAAGATGATCTTTGGGGCATTAAAATAGCAATACAGAATTTGAAGAATAATAAAGCACTAGGAAAGATGATATAATATCTGATTTAGTGAAATATGGTGTGAAGGAAATTACTAAAGCAATACATAATCTGAATAACAATATGAAAGTATAAAGGAATGCCTAAAAGCTGGAAATCAGGTATAATTTCTGCAATATACAAATAAGGGAACAAAGATCAATGCCACAGTAACAGGGAATTACATTAGTAAATGTAGTATATAAAATATTTTCAGGTATACTAAATGATGAAGTAAAGAAGTATGCAGAAATTATTTTAGGTGAGTACCAGTGCGGATTTAGAGGTGGTAAGGGCACAGTAGACCAGATATTTACAATATGACAAATGATGGAAAGATTTTGAGTATGGTGTAGATTTGTGTTTTATATTCATTGATTTTAAGTATGCATTCGATTCCACTGATAGGGAAGTCTCTATAAACTCCTGGAACATTTTAAATTCCATCAAAAATTATAAGAGTGATAAAAATGACAGTAGAAAAAACTATAGCTAAAGTACAGCAGTGAAAAGCTAAGTCCAGATTTCAAATACAACAATGTAGTAAGACAGGGAGATGGGCTATCTGCAGCACTTTTGAATTTAGCCATGCATAGAGAAATAGACTTTAAATGGATTATATTCCTTAAGTCTAGCCAAATGTGTGTCTATGCAGATGACGTAGTTATTGTGACAGAAGATAAAAAATACTAGTTGAGTTTTACATGGATCTCGAAAGAAGGTCTAAAAAATAGGATTACAAGTAAACGAGAAAAAAACTAAATATCTGAAAATGAGAGCAGATAAAGATAAAGGAAAAATCACAAGTCTGGTATTTGAAAAAAAATTGAAAGATTACCACAATTTAAATATTATATTCCTTACGTCTAGCCAAATATGTGTCTATGCATGACATAGTTGTTGTGACAGAAGATAAAAAATTCTAGTGGAGCTTTACACGGATCTTGAAAGAAGGTCTAAAGAAATTGGATTAGAAGTAAACGAGAAAAAATTAAATATCTGAAAATGACAGTAGGTAAAGATAAAGGAAAAATCAGAAGGATATTTGAAAAAAAAATTGAAAGATTATTACAATTTAAATACCTGGAGGCACTTATAAACAATGATAATCTAAACGACTGTATATAAGAAAGGATTCAAATTGGGAATGCAGTTTATTATGCTAATATACAATTATTTAAAAACTGATTAACTAATAGAAGTACAAAATATAGGATCTCAATACATTAATAAGACCAGTACTAACATATGCTACAGAAACATGGATCCTGAACTACACAAATGAGGAAATGCTGCGAAGATTTGAAAGGAAAATACTGAGATGAATCTAAGGACCAGCAAAGCATAAACACCAACTGATAATAAGATATAACTATGAATTAGAAGAACTAATAGATAAACAAGACATTGTGAGGTTTATAAAGGCAACAAAGAATAATATGGCTAGGACATATTGAGAGAATGACGGAAGAAAGAATCCGAAAAATAATATTGAAGGGGAGATTGTATGCCAGAAGAAAGAAAGAAAGAAAGAAAGAAAGAAAGAAAGAAAGAAAGAAAGAAAGAAAGAAAGAAAGAAAGAAAGAAAGAAGGAGGGCCCAAATCAAGATATTTAAAAGATGTAATAGAAGATTTAAGGAAGATTGGAATTAGCGGGTGGAAAAGTAAACCGGAAGATTGAGATTTGCGGAGGAAGATTGTCCAAGAGGTCAAAGCTCATCAAGGGCTGTAGAACCAGAAGAGAAGACTGGTACCCGAAATACCCTACCCATCGTGAACTCTCGAACAAAGAAGGGAAGATGACTACGATTTCCCACTTACGGAGGGTAAGAAGAATACCTGCCCTTCTGCAAGTGTCATAGATTCTAAGGTCAAAAAAATAACATTCATATGTCACTTTCTAAGAAATGCGTCAATGATATTCTGCGGGAGGTTTTTAGCTTACGTAAATATTATTACGTATTATTTGCAAAAATGTGTGCTGTTATGTAATTATTTAGCTCCACGTTGAGGAACGCCACTTTGAGAATGTTGTTGAGCCTCGTTGTATTTGTTGCCAACATTGAAAAAGTTATTTAGGTGGATGCTGGATATGAGATGTGAGAATTCCCGTGTATGTGCGTCACTTATGAAGAAGTTATTTAGGTTACGTAATGAAGATACACTTTGATGTTGTTTGATACTTAGGACGCCAAACTTTATAGTGAAGATGATGTTTGTGTTACGTAATATTATTAAAGTTATTTGCCTCGGCTGCTTTCAGTCGCACTATAGAAACACGAGTTCTTGTAGGCTTGTGATAAGACAGGAATAAAAATACGTCACAGAATTTACTTTTTAATTTCACTTCTTTTTATTTCTCTTTATACTTTCACATTTATAAACACAACAATTTATAAAAGAAAAACTGTGAGCACTTTATATATATTCTAGCAGAGAACACAATTCTTACCCGCGACTTTCACGTCTGCTCTGTATAACATCTTGTCCGCGACTGACTGAATTCAACGGTAAAAATCTTATAGCTTCGGTAATGCCAGTCTCTTATTGGCTAATTCTAGTCCAATAGAATTTAAATATTCAAACTAAAATCTTTTCTTTACTTTTGATTGCTAATTCCAAACTGTGAACGAAATTACGTTATTACCGTTATTTTCATAACCAGTATTTTTTTACAACTCGACACATTATTGTCACCAAAATTACATTGTTACCTCATTATTAACATCCTAAAACATATTATTCTCACACTTTTTGCACTATTAGAGTATATAAACATCTACATATCACTAATAAATACGTTTACAATAAAAATAAATATTAAAAATGACTTTACATACAAAATAATGATTATATACATACTGTTTTAAACGTGGGCTGTTATTGACTTTAATTATAACAAAATACAATAAATATCATTTAGGCATTAAAATACTGCCTCAATTCGTGTATAACGAAACTAACAATTGGTGGTGGACCGTAGAACGCGTAGTGACGAAAACAGTAATGGATGTTACGCAAAAATTTCGAAGACTGGTGGTGGTACTTTGGGGCGCACAGCTTCTGAAGCCATTATCTCACGGATAAGATAGTGTAGGTAAAAGGCAAGTACTAATCCTCCATTCTAAAACTTAAAAGCATTAATAAAAACTCAGGCTAAAACAGTGTAAGCAACTGTAAAATCCTCACAGGCAAACTCTCACGCCCTTACACCATCACAGAAAAGTAAAAACCGCCAAAAAAGGACATGCCATGCTAATAACATTTGAAAAGAAAAACTGCTCTAATTACACACTGTGGCTCATACAGCTCCGACCAACAAAATCTCGCACACGTCTCACACAAGATAAAATATCAGCGAGCACTTAGGACGTGGTCACTAGCAAGCCCAAGGACACAAGTAACTGAGCTAAAAACTGACACTGTATGAAAACATGATGTACAGTCAACGGCTCATTATAATGAGCACAGAGAGGTGCAGGTCTAGAAGAAAATAAGTGACGGTGATAAAACGGCAGTATCTTATACGCAATCTCGCTAACATAACCTCCTCACGATGACAATCAACCCTACGTGGAAGTGGATCTCGGCGCGGTGCCATGGAGGAAAACGATTTTCCCCTGATATGCAGTTTGGTAAAGCGATGTCCAAGAGCCGAAGGAGCAAACGAAAACGAACATCAGGAGAAGTAAAACCAGTGAGTTGGTTCCGCGCTGTCGGTCCAAAGTTCGTTAAAAAGAAGTTAAAAGACGGATATCCAGACAGACCAGAGAGTTTGTATACATAGCTACACAGAAGATTATTGCGCTGATTAAGACAGCGGTGGTTCACCAACTTCCGCACACAGGCGGAAAACTGCACATGTGAGAAAAATGCCAATACTCAGCTTAATACCACGAAGATGTATAAAATTTAAGCGACTTAAACTAAAAGGTTACGCCAAAGAACCGTAATCATCGACCGGAGCAGTGAGCGATATAATCTTAAAAGAAGGGTCCGATTACATCCCCAGGATGTACCCTTTAAAATGCATTAACGAATAAGTGTACGTTGTTGCTTCGCGTTTAATTACAAAATATGAAACAACAAGTGACACTTTCTGGAAAAAAAAGAGGAATTCTAAAAGTTTCTTTCCCCTCTGCAAAAGGAAAGTAATTTGGTGTGAGATATAAAGAAGGCGAAGGGAATGCCTGCTGTCGCCAGAAGTTCACACAGATAGTTTTCTCGACGTAGAAGTAAAAGCCATTTTCTATACTGCACATGTAGAGACAGTCAAGACACCGTTGTAGTCGGGTTGTAGAAGAACCATTCCGCCGAGAACTAGAGTACATGGGAGAAATTATGCACGAATAATGAAGGCGTGGAATGCACTTCGTAATAGGATTGATGGCAACAGCGAAAAGTGTGAGGTTGTGTACCAAGCCCTGTGGTTCTCTATTCTCCTGAATTAAAACATTGAATAAAACAGAGCCCATTCATACCCGACATACTCTAATCCCTCATGAAATCCCCTAAAAAGAGAAAAACGACCACCAATGCTTTTCATATGGAGGCTCGAAGAATGCCTGCACTCCAGCAATTGTCATAGACTTTATCGAAGTAAAAAAAGAAAAACAAACAAGCAGAGAGCAACCTTCTGAAACTTTCTCAGAATGCATCCTAGATCTGCATGGATACGAAATTAAGTGGTCGACGTAGAACGGTAGCGAGGAAAACCGCACTAGAGATTCGATAGCAGTTTCTGGGACTCAAGACACATGTCAAACGTCCGTTGTTCATGCACCTCATTGCCTTAAAAATGCAATTGGTGAGGAAGATAGGCCGGTAACTGGGTAAGAGGTTTTAGTATTGTGACAGTGGACTATTGCCAAGCTGATGAAAACTTAGGGTTACCGATTTACAGTTTTGGACCTGCAAAAGAAAGAGCTAACCGGCGAGTAGTGGTAGTAGTAGTAGTAGTAGTAGTAGTAGTAGTAGTAGTGGTAGTGGTAGTAGTAGTAGTAGTAGTAGTAGTAGTAGTAGTAGTAGTAGTAGCAGCAGCAGCAGCAGCAGCAGCGGCAACAATAGCAGTAATTAGGCTATAGGTTGCACAACTGCTGATGACATTAGCACCCAGAACACAACCAGAGAAATCAAAAGCAGGTACTACTCCTGCATTCTAAAACATGAAAGCAAAATAAAACTAGGGTAAAACAGCGTCAGTAAATGCATTACGTATAGCAAAAACTCAGGAAACCACCCCATCCTTAGACTATCACAGAAAAGATAAAACGACCATAAGGATATGCGCCATACTTATAAATTTAAGAGTAAATATTCGCAGTTTACACACGGTAATTAAAACCGCTGCGAGGAATAAAACATTAAACACGCTGTTCAGCACCCAAAGTATCAGCCAGCACCTGGATCACGGTAGCTGGTAAACACAAAGATGCACTAAAGGAGCTAAAAGCTGACACTGCATTAAAACAGGTTGCAGCGTCAACGCCTCGTTAGAATGAGCAAATATTGTTGCAGGGTCAGAAGACAAGAAGTGACTATTACTAAAACGGTAGTGCTTGATAAGCAATCTGGCTGAAATAACCTCCGACAAGTGCGCGAGGAGGTACTCCAAGTGATAGGGAGGGACTCACCTCTCAAAGTTTGTTCCCTCCAAGAACAGCGCACTCATCGCGCCAACGCCATAGGACAGAACAGAGTACAACAGTGTATCAAAGAGCAAGTATTTTTGGCAATCACTTTCCAAAGATATATTAACTATCGAAAGCCTCAGCAGTCTGGTTAAGTTCATAACGAGCAACACACTACTTAACTGATGAAAGGGGGGATGCGCAATAGATCTTTGAGGTCGCAGTGCTCGGGCATAAAACCCCCTTTTTTAAACTAGAGTACAACAGTGTTAAAACTATCCGAAGCAACACAATTGTTAAAAGACCCGAAGTAAAATTGCAACCTCGATAGTGGAAACGGAATCTATCTACTTGTAAGGGAAGGATACTTTAGTAGACCAATGCTTTTGAAAAAACTTTAAATCGAATTGAATTGAGCATTTAATTCCTACTTCTAGGGAGGAAAACGTTTTAAAAAAAACATACTTTTTTAATAAATTAGTTTTTTTGAACGATAGGCGTGTCCAGCCACCCACACAAAGGACGGCTCTGGAGTGCACTCAAGAAAGCACTGCAAATACCGCACGGTTCTAATTATTGCCATTGAATATATAAAACACCTGCCAGGGAATACTGTAAAGCCCAGCTGTAAGGATCGAACATTGTATTGAAACGCGAAACCCAAAACCCTGATGGTATGAGTAAAACCACAACCTACTCCTCAATTGTTCTTTGAGCCGTCAGTGTAAATAAAATCGCAATTTCTAAACTCCTCTTTAATTTCGAAACGGGTTGAATGAATAACTGAACTTGCGTTCGTCGACTTCGGCGTGGACATCAACCCTAGATGTACATGGGTCTCGGCACGGAGCCATGGGAGAAATCGAGTCTCCTATAGTAAACAATGGCGGTAGGTAAAGTGACGTCCAATAGTCGAGGGAGTAAACGAAAACGAACTTCAGGAGGGAGCAGAGTCAGGGAGCTCCCTACGCACAGAGGGTCCAACGAAACGTAGAAAAACAAAGACGTAGCTACAAGCAAGATCGCCGCATCGATAAGATAGCGGAGGTTCAGCAGCTTCCACACTCAAGCTGACAACTGGACTCGTTGGAACGGCACCGATACTCAGGATGATACTATGGTGATAAGCAGGATTCAACAGTTTAATATCTATGATAGCACCGAAGAATATACAATACAACCCTATTCAAGTTTCGATCGGACCAGTGAGCGATACAGGCTTAACAGAATGGTGCACATGGTTCCATATATGCTATGTGCCATTCCATACCCACAGCTTCAGGCGACGTTTTACCAACCTTTTCAGCAGGCGCATACACAGCAGATACAGTGTATCTGAAGCGTTCTGCCTTTGCTGTTCGATAACAAAATGTGTTGACTGTAGCTCATGCGATGCATGGAAATATCTAGGAGGTGCATCGGGGAAGAATTGTGGGTTTGTGGGAAACCAATTTGCCATTTGAAGACATTGCTAGGAAAATTCCATGCAGCATTCGCACATTTCGAAGGTGGATAAACTTGGCAAGCAGGAGTTAAGGGTCTTAAGGATCACAGAAAAAGAAACCGATGGCGAAATAAAACCACGCCCGAGGAAGATGGCGGGCTTGTAGCAGCAGTAAGAGATCAACCTTTTCAGGCATGAAAGATATCGTGGCCCAATCAGGATTGCAGGTTAGCGTTCAAACAGATCACAGAGGCTCCACTTGGCACACATTCATGGAAAGAGTTCATCACCTGTCATCGAGACTGTATATAGAATTGGCTCTGCAGGAGCTTACAACTACTCGATAAATAAAGGAAACCACCATTTGGATGGACGAAAAAGTTTTTTGCTCTGAACCTAATCACCAAATGAAATATTGGAGACCTGGTGGCTCTTGAATGTTTCCAGAATTTCGACAGGTGATTAAAAAATATGGACGCTTCACATGTTCACCCTTGGAGTGAATTAGTGTTGCTAGTCCTGGTGAGCTCGTGGAGACCACTTCAAACATGAACGTTCAGATGAAGTGCCAGTTATTCGTATAGTAAGGATAGTAGTTCAGTACACAACTCCTACGCGGTACGGAACTTCCTTGCTGAGCACCCCGATATTCCCGTTCTTGACTGGCCACCTAAGTCAGCAGATCTCAACACTGTCTAGAGTGTGTTTACCAGGATGTATCAAGTTTGGCAAGCTCCACAAAGAAGAACCAGAGTAATCCTCTGGGAACACTTATGAAATGTGGGACCATTTGCGTTTAGAGCCAGAGTTGTTCCAGCACCTAAGTGATTTAGTGCCTAGGCGACTAAATCAGATATTGGACAAGAATGGAGATTGAACAGATATCAAAGTAATGCTTAGTAATTGCAATTCGCTCTTTGAGGGTAAAATGGAATAATTTACTTTAGTTTTACATTATATTGTCATTAAAATATTTGTTCATGGAGAAATAGTTCAAAACAATGTTTTATTCAATTATATAGTTAGATTGCACAGATGACTCCAATAAAGTGTAGTAAATGTGTTCTCTTTGAAAGTAAAAAGATAAAATGTATTTCAGTTTTACATTATGTTGCCATTAAAAATATTTTTCTTGGAGATATTGTTCAAGAAAGGGTTTTATTTTATTATATATTTAAACATGTTTATTATAACTGATGACGAGCAAAGTTATATATTCATATGTGAATAATCGAGAACTGTGCACATAAAACAGGACGCCACTGCATGCGAAAAGGTTAACAGATCCACACAGCTCCTATCTTCTATACATAATCCACCTGTAAAGGCCAGTAGAATACCTCCGAAGCTGCGATGACGGCATTAATGGAAGCGAGTGTACGCTAATCCACCCAACATGTGCCACCTTAGACGCGTATAAGATTAAGGGAACTTTCACACTTTGCTTATATATAGGATATATGAGCAGACCAAATGAGCTTTCTGTCTAAAAGAATCCTAAAAATTTTGTCGCGTCTATGAATGGGAGAAAATCTAGGCTCAAATGTAGAAAAGGCGAAGGGAATGCCTTCCGGCGCCGGAATTTAACTCAGACGATTTTCTCGAGAACGGGGAACTTAAAGCGGTTTTCGACACTTGAGTGCAGAGGCAGTCAAGACACCGTTTGAAGTTGCCGTTCTGAGAGACAGGTACGAAAGGAACTGTAGTAAATGGCGAAATCATCAATGAAGAATGAAAATGAATCACCAGGTGGAACAAACTCCACAATAGGGTTGGTGGCAATAACAAAGAGTGTGACATTGGGTACCGAGCCTTGCGGTACTCCGTTTTCCTGAGTAAAAATGCGGGATAAAACCGAGGCAATTCATGCCCAAAATAGCCTATCCTTCATGATCTCCCGAATAAGAGGGAAAGACGAACATGACTGCTCCACTTACGTCAGGTACGAAGAATACCTTCTCTCCAGCAAGAGCCATAAGTTTTCTTTAAGTCAAAAAGGACTGCAACCGTCCGATTCATTCTCACAAATGCGTCCATGGCGTGCTTGGATAATGAGACTAAGTTGTTGACCGTTGAACGGTAGCGTTGAAAACCGAAATGCAGTTTCTAAGATTCAAGTCACTATATTTTGCAGATGAAACTGTGAGGGAGATCGGTCGGTAACCGGAAGGTAGGTTGCTATCCTTTTCTGGTTTGTATATTGGGACGATGGTGGCATCGCGCCAAACTGATGGAAAAGTAGCGGAGAAAGAGTTTACCCTCTAAAGAGGACTGCTGTAGCATTAAAATATGAACACCATCCGGACCAGGAGCCGAGTACCTTGAGGAGGATAGGGCCTGCTGCAGCTCCTGCACGGTGAAAAACTCGTTGTAATACTTGCGATTAGATAATTTAAGAGAACTCATGCAGTTGAACCCGGTTCTTAATAGACCGAAACTAAAATATTCTATCGAAGAGGTCATCTTGTTAATCTGAATTATGAGACAGTCCCGAAGCGCATTTTTTTCTAGGAGACCAGATTTTCATGTGTGGATCTGGAAAACTCGAAGCGCAGCTCTACGTGCACAAACTGCGGCGCAACATTCATCGGTCCACCAAGGAGTCAGTAAACGTATTGTGTGTGAAGACTGGGGAATAGAACGCTCGACAGGGGAAAACGTGTCAGAGGTGAGGTGTTCCACCATCTGGTTACCATCTTTCAAAACACGGCCATCGAAGACGGCTAGGAGAGAATAAACATGCCATTTCACCTTTTTCATTTGCCAGGTGGGTATACGTGATGGTGGGACGTGGTGCGATAGCAAGTTGACAATGCAAGGAAAATTATCGCTGGTGTAGGTGTCAGAGACGACGTTCCACTGAAAGCGGTGTGCAAGCTGTGTAGAGGGAACTGATAAATACAAGTGTGAGAGAGTGCCGGAAGGATCAGAAACAAAATTGGTTCACCGGTGCTTAAAATGGAAAGCTGTTGTGTGAAGATAATATGCAAGATATGCCCCTCGTGTAAGCCCTAGACGAACTCCACAAGCGGATAATAGGTATCAAAATCTCCCAACAGAAGGTATGGCTCTGGGAGCTGCAACTAGAAATCTGAACTGTCGGCGACGGCGAAAGGACATGGTGGCTGAATGTAGACGGTGTAGATGGAAAAAGCAAAAACAAGTATTGTTATAATACAAATAGCTTGAATAATAGGGTTAAGCGCAAGCATAGTAATAGTAAGAGCGTAATAAACGTCATCCCGAATAAAAGCATGACACCTCCATGTACGGAGTGATCTCCTGGGTGGAACATTACAGCGCACAGGGGTGTAACACCGGGTATCAAAAGTAGCCTGAGGGCACAGGCTAGTCTCCTGCAAACAAACGACCATAGGAGAATGAGAACGTAACGAAAGTTGAAGCTCCGCCCTATACGTACGTACACCACGTACATTCGACGTCTGTATGGGCATTCGGGAAGGGGTTAGCGTTTTATTTATTGGACCTGCATAAAGTGGCGGTTTTCTTCCCTGTGGGGCTCGGTGATTTAGTTTGAATGGGTTCGTTATTCATGGACTCCTTGGAGGGAACTATGCCGTCTTTAGGGGGTGGAACCTATTCCAGAGCGGAGAATCGGTTGGCAATAGTAACTGGCGGAGAAACACTTCACCGGTTGCGGCTGGTTACAGGAGCATTCTGGGATTGAGAACTCCGAGGAGGAGAGGGTGACTGCATTTTGCCCTTCTTACGTGCTGGGACCTTTACAAATTTCCCCCGGGAATACTGTGTTGAAAGGTTACTCGGTGAGGCTTGATAGTCAACCACGTTTAGTTTAGACGCAGTGACGGACTGGCTGGCTTTTGACGGCTGAGTGCTGGATCTGGATGGCGACGGCGTGATGCAAGTTTCGTTAGCGGTAGTCTTGGCATATTCTCTCAAAAGAATCTGGGGCCACAATTCGAAAGAATGAGTCGCGCACTTCTTGTTTGTTCATCCCTAGCCAGTGGAGGGCGGAGCCACAGCCGTGTGCATGGTTAGGGTGCTTATCACCAAAGCAGAAGGCAACCGGGCGGTTCTTGACTTCTGCGTTCTACATTGCAGTTTTAACGCCATTACTCTATAGAATAGTAGTCTGCACAGATAGAAACTTAATTTAAGAAACTATGTTTTTTTCTATAATCACTTACTTGTTTTTATAATTTGAAATCGTGGAAGAAAGAACTGTGCACTTTTAACACAGGGCATTTATGCAATTGAAATATGTCAGACGATACGTTTCCTAATTTAATTAAGGATAATAATTGCTGCTAGGATCCTTTTTGAAGTAAATGGGCCTGTTAAGCGACATACACGGACAGTGTTGGAAGCCCAAACTCTACTAAAATTCCTTACACCATGCCGTACACAAGTGAGGAAACCAAGGGCCACATTGTAGGAATGTATGTGGCCGCACAGTGGCCCAAATATACCAAAGCAAAAGCAAGGATGGCCAAAGACCACGACAGAGCTATTCTAGAGATCCGCAATGAGAATTCCTTCCTTCCGACAATAACAAGAAGAAGTCAATGGGTGCTGAGACGGACCGTCGACGATTCCATGCTGCTGGCAACCGACATCGCAGGGTTGCTAAGATATGTTCCATACAACTTTGTCGCGTATCTCTAAACGGTCACGTGCACTAGTCACCTCTCCTTGGCTGGCATCATAGAATAGATTGTTGTGAGGTACAAGTTAGTTCCTTGTTTAACTTAATAATTTACGTTAAGATATTCGAAGAGAATTGTGAATTTATATTTTAATAGCAGTATGAATTAAAAAATATTACGTATTAGAGTTGCTGCATTTGGAATGCGTGTAAATTATCATGAAATAGATAGGAGGATCCTTTGCTTCAAACCTGTCTCTCAGAATATACAGAGCGTGCTTCTATCATGAGCCCGAAAATAAGCCGCCCTCGCATATAAACCACACTTTTAAAATTCAAAGGGAGAAAAGGGGGAAAAAAAAGTTTGCTACGAAAATCAGCCGCATCTGAATTGAGGTAAGAAAAATGGGTATACATGTTTAGTTTCTTGTACTAGCATATGATACAATTACATTGGTACCAAACACATTGCAATATTCACTTCTTGCCTTATTCTTGCCTATCCGCATTCACTTCATCACTCTCATTGTTTTCTTCATTCTCCTTCCAGGAAACGCCATCCCTGCTGCTATCCAGCTCATTGGATAGAAGCTACCGAAACAACATGCACAATTTTAACACCGGTAAAACTTTACATCGTTGCGTAATAAAATGCCGCCAGTTTTGGTTAATGTCTTGTTGCAAATGAGCATAGATTTTAACAGCAAAGGTATGTAAAAAAAAACCAAGGTAGCGAATATGAGCCGCAACCCGACTTTTTGTCGTTGAAATTTCAACAAAAATTGCGGCTTATTTTCGGGCCAATACGGTATGTCGCTTTTATCGCCTGACCTTGCAGTACACAGGACTTGCCATACAATACCGTTCAAGGGTGTACTATACTGAGCGCGAGAGTTCATAATGACATTTTGTTATGCGTGTAATTACTGTATAATAACAGAATCGTCGGAACGGTAAACCTTTACGAAGAGGGTCGTCCTCCTGCTAGTGGTTACCTTGCTAGCTTCTAGTTCCCTAGGCTGCGGGTTCAAACCCGGCGGAGGGTGATGGATTTTTCGGGCGTGAAATTCCTTAGCATGGCTTCCTTCGGTAAGGGAAGTAAAGCCGGTGGTCCCGTGTAGATTTACGGCACGTAAAAGAACCTCAAGCCTGATAAAAAGGCCTATGAGCAAAATTTCTGGTCGTTCACGCCCAGTATAGAATGGGACCACGGCAGTTAAAGAGCATCCATAAAAAAAATTACGAAGAGGAGAAAAACGAGTTGTGGTGCATGTATCTAATGTACTCGCAAAGAAGAATCCATCTTTGCCAGTGAGAAAAGTTGGGCAGCTCAGTTTTGAACTTAAAAGTGTAAGTGTTCGGTTCTAGGTACATCGCGACGAGAATTGGAGACAAGATTCTCCATAAATGTGTGAGTTGACTTTCATTATATGCCTTACTTTTACATGTCTTCACATCTTTATTCGCTTTATTTGAATGCTTTTATTTATGTTCCAGGCAATTGTGACGTTTACCGCAGGTTTCCAAGCGGTATAAAAGCCGCACCTATGGCGCCAAAAACATTAGCTATCAGCAAAACGGGGACGGGAATGGTGCGCGGAAGAATGCATATCAGCGGGGCAAGGTTATAAGAAACATGCTTTAGAAAGGGTGTCCTTAAGCAAGAACTCAGGGAAGCTCACGTGGCCTTCTGCCTCCAGCATCTGCCAGCAGGTCAAGATCTTTGGAAGATGATAATATGGTCTGACGAAAAAGATGGGAGACTGGTTTTTAGGCGATCCGTTACTCGCTTCGTCCCTAAATACGTTGCTACCACTCAGGGGGTCTCTTCCCGCACCGTTTTCGCTTGTACTGCTTTCGGTCCGCCTGCTGCATGACGTCATCGAGAGTGAAGTTTTAGCTAGCCAGTATTCTGCACCGTACTTTTCGGCATGAAAGTTCGTATAATATTCTCGTTATACGATCTGTTTCGACCCTATACTACTTGAAACAAAATCGCATCTATAACTAGACTTAGTCTTGGAAATAATAAACACAAACCTGTCTTTTTAAAGCTAAATACCGAACTGGCGCCAATTTCATTTCTCCTTGAAATATTCACTAAAAAGCTGTCGATATATAAAATTTGGTCTTGAGGGATGACTTACAGCATATATGTTATTCAAAGAAAGAGAGATATGTAGATATAAATACGATATTTGTTATATTAAAGTTTTTCAGAATCTCTAAGTTGCAAGCTTTAAAACCATTTTCTTAGTTTATGCTATTGCTTGACTTTAATTATACTATGTTAAAGAAAACCAATAACACATTATTCGGCCAATTTTAGCAACGAAAATAAAATACGTTATACGCTATATAAAATTCAACGTTATACGCCAAGGGTTGCGAAAATGCCTTCCTCTCTCGAGTCATCAAATATGCAACACGCACTACACCACTCAGCAGCAAATGGAAAACAAATGAATAGACGCTAGAAAAGGAGTTGCGCCTGCGAGTCACACTGCCTCGCGAGTCGCGTTTTCGCCACCACTGTTATACGCTATCGGGTCTTAAACTTTGATTCGAAATTAAATTGTATTGTTTGTTTATGCACTGTGAAAAATGCAGCTTAATGAGAGAAACTGTATGTTGATCATGCTATTATGTAATATGACTTAAACATAGCAGTTTTAAAAGTCATGATAGCTGAAAACTTGATATATGTGCATTTTTTCCGATACTTTTTTTGCGTCTAGGTAAAAGCATGAATAATCGACATGCATATTTAAAATATTTTTTTAAAAAGAATTTTATTAATATAACTATTTTGGCAGAAGAGAGTAACTCCAAAAATGAATTAAATTCACATAACATTCGACTACTTGAAGTAGATTATCGACACATGGTGAAAAACAGTTATCTGCACAGCAAGTCTTGCAAATATCCTCCAATTTTCAAATAAACCGAATTTACAGAGTAGTGCACATTCGAAGGATGTGTTCAGAATTTGGATATTTTGGCTTCATTATTTAGGCTGAGAATGTGCTTATATAAACCTAGTTTCTTAATTATTTCAAGTATAAAGTTGTTTTAATTTTTTAATTAATGAATAATTAATTTACATAGTTCCCATTTGATCCTTCCTACTTGAAAGAGTAAGAACAAGGATGCGTCTAGCCTTAATATTTTGGAGATATTAATTTTAGAACAACCTTTCCTGTATGCTTTACTATACGCTCGCAACCAATACCCTTAAAAGCACACAAATGTAATGCTTTCACCCACGGGAAAGTGGGTGTTGTTAAAAGGAGGTGTATTAGTGTATTGAACTGGCGATCATTGAAACATATTACACTGATCTTTTTAAAAGGAGGTAGATCTAAGGAACTTGCCAATTGTAATTAGGTGCCTATATTATTCAGCATTTATGCAGGGAAAGTGCAATAACTTACTCGTATCTTAGTTTTCATTATTTTGTATAAAACATGGACACATTTCATGCCAAACTGGCAGGAGAGGCTTTACGAAACAAATCAATATTATGTAAGCAAATACAGGGGAGATGAACGTAAATACATGAGAGGAAATAAGGTCAGAGCCGTGTTTTATAAGCAGGGCGCGGATTTTTATGACTATTTTTTTTAAATGACTACATTTGTTTTAAAATGACTTTGTAATTAAAAAAAGTTATCTAAAATGAGATTTATTTGATTTACTAAAATTAGTGTACAGAAAGTTATAAATTAATTTATATATTGATATAACTCCTATACAAGAAGAAAAAATAAGTAAAAGAGCAATGAAAATGTTCTTGTTCAAAGAATCTGAAAAGCAAAGAAAATTTTCTTACTTTCCTTTTCAGATTCTTCAAACAAGTAAGAACATTATTTTCTTTGCTTTTCAGATTCTCCAAACAAGAACATAGAACAAATATATTTTCAATTAATTTTCTAACTTATTGTGTTTTTAAACAGGTCTTACAAAAGTGTAGCATTAACTCTTTTGAGAACTCAGAATATGCAATGTTTATTGCAAATGAAGAGGATTTCACAGTCCATGTCATACATAAATAAGAGCAATACGCACTTATTAAGCAAAAAAGGGAAAACTGACCTCATCCCTAATTTTGGACATGAATTCATAACAGTAGTTATACCTGTTTCCCTGACAATAACCATCTCTTCACCCAAAAGCAACTCTTTCCAGACCAACCAATAATCTTTATATACTCTATACTTATGCAAGGAAATTACCAAATAAAGCGGCAAAGGACAAAGAAATTACAAATTAATGATGTAATATCGAAAAAAAGATTATCCAAAATAGAAAACATGAAACTACCATAATGACCTAATATATATATATATATATATATATATATATATATATATATATATATATATATATATATATTCTTAATATGGGACCCATGATAAGGATTTATGTACAGTTAAGCAATACCTTTATTGCAAGAATTACAAGATGGCATGTCATCAGAATCCGGATCATGCTTATATGATACTTGGTCTTCAAATAGCTTCAAATAGCTTCTGCTCACAATAATACGCATTCCTGAGGAATATAAAGAACTTACTTTTTGGCAGGTAGGCCGACTCATAACATGAAAACAGGAGTAATGCGGGCCAAAGGTATTCTTCCCTGAAAATGGCAAACTTTTCCAGGTATATAATCCTTTACAGAACCACAGTGAACGGAAAAAGGTTGTTAAACTTTGGCTGTAAGAGCAAACAGCATTTCCTTTGAAATAATTATGCCGCTCAACTGCGTAAAAGGCAACAGATATTATTCTGAGCTTCTCTTCGCTTTAAAAGTCACGTGCAAGTGCAATAAATCAAGATGTACTCATATATCGGAAGGGAATATATGTTTCTGGCTTTATTTTGAAAGTATAATATATTTTTATCCTACTTTATCTCGCTATGTTGGCGGAAACTTCACAAGTTAACAACAGATGTACGAAAGTGCATTGTTCCTTATCACTCAGTCATATACCCCCCCCCCCCACTTCAACAAATAAGTTGCACACACATATTTAAACTAGAATCTTGAGTATAGATTCAGTTTTCTCTGCTTTGGTGAAGAGTTTAAGTCGGTGTGCAATGAGTGAGAACGTTAAGAGTAGAATGTATTATGCTGTAGCACAATACCGTAATTACGGTTTTAAAACGGTTGGTGTGAATTATCACACATTTCCAAAAAAATGAGCAATTAAAGCGCATGTGGGTGTCTCGCTGTAAGCGTACTGACAAATTTAACGCTGATAATTCACGTGTATGTTCAGTGCACTTTCTTCCTAGTGACTATAAACGGGATTTGAAGAGTGAACTTTTAGGTATGCCGGTTAAGAAAATTCTGCTCCCAGATGCAGTTCCGTAGCAGTTCATTCCCAATTGGCATGGATATGCACTTAGTGAAGGTCCAAGTACAAGTGGAATGTTGCAGGTATGTCTTTTTCATTTTTACATCCTGTAACAGAATAATGTATTCTGGAATTATTGTTTTCATTTCTTACGCTAAAAAATACACCAACATCCATTTAGCGATTCCTTTAGAGTAGTTGTAAAGTTTCCTTTAGTACTATGTTTGAATCTCTTGTAGCGCCTACAGTTTACGTTGAAGTACTGGATGTGTTCCAGTAGTTTTGTTACGTAAATATATTACTAATGTAATGCAGTTTCCATTCGTTTTGCTTTATGGTTAGCCCACAATGTTTATAGAATGCTCTGAAATAGTATACCTTTAAAAAAAACTGGAAGAAGTGCTAATAATAAACAATTGGGAGTTAATCGGGAGGAATTTAGTGTGTTCACTGCGCTGTGTACGTATTCCGCGCGCTCGTCTTCACTCTCACTTACGTCACAGGCGGGCAGCCAATGGCAGCTCCCACCCCGGAGTGGCTCACCTTAGTTATCTAGCCACATTGGCTACCACTATAAGGAGTGGTAGGATCAGCTTAGTTGTATGGGACTCGATGAGCGCCGGTGCAGTAGGCAACCTTGCTCAAGTCTGCAACATGGACTCCAAGGAATATGCTGCAATGCTTGAAGAATGCATGCTCCCAACGGTGAGATCTATCTACCCGGAAGAGGAAATGCCTGAGATACATTTCATGCATGAAAACAACAGTGTGCACACATCCACAGAGGCTTGGATTCAGCAGCACACAGACAGTTCGCTTTTGCAATGGTCTGCGAAGTCTCTGGACCTTAATCCAATTGAGAACGTCCGGGCATTAATGGTTCGGGACTGGGTACCTCGTCAAGAACGCACCAAAGAGGCACTGAGGGGACATGTCTGGGAGAGTATGAGGAGAAGACCTCAAAGCTGCTGCTGTTTAGTTTCCTTGATGCCTAGGAGACTAAATGAGGTCAATAGAAATCAAGGCGAGTGGTCCTCCTATTAAAGAAAGAAAGAAAAAGAAAACGAAGTCACCCAAAAAGGTTTCCCATTATTATTAATTATTATTATTACTATTATTATTATTATTATTATTATTATTATTATTATTATTATTATTATTATTATTATTATTATTATTATTATAACTTATATTATCACCATCAGAAAGATACACTAAATACAATATCCATTTGGCTTTTGAGTACAACAATAATAGGGCATCGATATGAAATTACTTACATAACAAAAGCATATAAAATGAGCAAATACATACTTCTGAAAGTCACAGAGGAATCTTATTTAGTCGAAAAAGTTACAAATCCTATCCCTAAACACTCGACCTCTGTAATGCCTGAAAATGTTATTTTGTTGTAGGAGTTGTATTGTAGTTCAACTGTTGGGGAGCTGAACTTGAAGTAGTTGCAACCACACATATGGTAAAAAGTTTCTGGTAGCCTTTGCCCCAAATGTACTTTCTGGTGGCCTTTGCCCCAAAAGTTTAAAAAATATTAACTTTGTAATTTTGACTGTTTCTTTTAAGATTTATTTTATGTTTGCCTCAGCTGCGTCAGTATTATTGTTAGAGACATGGATTTCTTTGCAAGATGTAGTGCGGCTGAAGAATGTAGGCTTACACAGATTATAATGTTTACTTCACTACATTTATTAATCCTTGACACAATTTAAATAACACTTCACTGATATAGAGAGCTGTGAGATTCTTTTATTAATTACTTGCACTTTTTAACACGTAAAACTATTTTTGTCTCACACGAATACATATTAAATTTCTTGAGGACACATTTCGCGTCTGGTTAGGAACACTGTCTACAACCAACGCATCCAGTTATGAGCGCTGTCTACAAGCATGACTTGATTTCAACTGCCTATATTTGTAAATTTCTGTATTTCAAATCTCTGATTGGTTATTACTAATCCAATAGAATACTTTTATTTAACTTAAGCTTTTTTCCGGTTGTTGATTGGCTATTTTATAAACTGTCACAAAAATTACATTATTGCTTCCAAGAATTACAAGTAGTATTGTTAAACTTTCAAATTCATTATTGCCTCAAGATTACCTCATTGTTACCTCATTATTAGCAACTTTTAACCTATTATTCTCACAGCTCCCACATTATTAAATTATGTAATACATTCACATAACATTATTGAACATCTATACAATAATATAAACATATACAATGACTGTAATATACACTTTTTATATATTGTTACATATACATATTGCTTTAAGGCGAGCTGTTATTGAATTTATATATCATATAATTTGACTGAATTCATTTAAGTGTTAAAAATACTGTCTCAAATTGCCCCCTTTTAGAAATATTTAAAAGTTGTTCTTTTGTTTTGTTCTTTTTTAAATTTTTAAACATTTTCTGAAAGTCTCCTGAAAGAAAGAAACACCAACTCTTTTTTTATTACACTTTCTATTTTTCATGGTCACTTTTATTTAACACTTACTGGTTTTTCACTACACTCATGTATAGCAGAATACTTCATTTTGTTCTTTCACTTGTTCGACACTTTACGGTCAATGATCTGGTGTTCAGTGACCTGAGTGAAGTTTGTTTATTCACTAACAAAGCCACTGTTAAGGCTTTTATTTGCTATACATTTAACATTTAATTAGGCATATTACTCTTGTTACCCTTTCCTTATAACTAATTTCTTAAACATTTTTATATTTCTTACAATTTCTAACAATTAATACCATATACAATATAAACGCAGTTGCTATTTAGATTTATTATGTTTTTCTTACTAACAATGGATTTTCTTTTATTACATCTTTTTATCTAAACTCTCTTTTGTTTGTATAGTATAGTATAGTATTTATTGCGCTAAGAGTTTTACAAATTTGATTGTCTACTGCATTTTGACCCTGGTCACTTATTCAGTAGACGATCACTACAGTTTATTTACATTTTACAATCTCTTGTTACTAAATTATCTTGCTCTTTTTTTTCAGTTTTTTGTTGTTTTTTTTTCATGTCCCATTTCCACTTTTTTTTTTTTTCACTTTCCATTTATTGATTACTTAACCATCACACATTCACTATAGTTTTCCATTCAAAGTAAGATGCACTACCTCTTACTTTTCTCTTTCCACTGTCCAAAGCCATTTATTTTTTACTTTACACAAAAACTGTCCAATACTTCTAGCGTCCTTGCATATCATTTCAATTATAAGTGTATTTCTATCCCCCTTCAACCACTTCTTATTAAAAAATTCTTTTCTCCAATTTTCTGTTCCTTCGCACTTAAATACTATGTGTTCAATGTCTTCATTACCACCACATATCGGACATTGGTTCTGAAGAATACCCTGTCTTAGCCCTTTTAGCCTCCATGCTCTGGTTCTTAACCATGCAATAGATTCTCTCTCTTCTTTATTTACTATGTCTATATATTTTTCCCTACCCCATGTATTTTTCATTGGGTAGGGAAAAATATATATTAACAATTTGTTACTTTTAGTAAAGATATTATTATACATTTTTTTTTTAATTACATTGCTTTCTCCTATTATGTTCCAGATAGTTTATTTTCTTTTTCTTCTTGTGCCACAGACTGTTTACATTTATACAGCTTTAACATTTGTTTGTGGAATATTCCAATTATTTTATTTGTTTTATTGTTCCTAAGTTCATATTTATCTGTTCCAAATATATTTATTATTTCATAAGGACCATGATAGCTCAGAAATAATCGCCATTGTTCTTTATGAAACTTATTTGGCAATCTCTTGTTCTTTACTAGCACTTGATCTCCTATCTTTACTTTCCAAAGTCTTCTTTTTCTTTCTTCATGCCTTTGTTTTCTCTTCTGGGCCTTAGCTTGTATTTTTAAAAATGCTAATTTAAAAATTTCCTCTTTTTCTGGCAATTTAACTGATTGGTCTTCAATAACTTCTGGTACATTATGGATCAAAGTATTGTATAATTTTCCATGATGAAGTTCTATTGGTTTAAATCCTGTTACTGTATTTATGGATTGATTAAGTAGATTTTGAATAATATTGATGTATGAGTACCAACTGCTCTGCTTGTTATGACACACTACACGTAGATAATTTGAAATTTCTTTTATCTCTCCTCTCCTCTCATTTCATTTATTGCTTTTAGAATGCACATAATATGTTGTTGTGAAAAGTTATCTTGCTCTTGTTGGCTAGATGTGTGAGGGTTTCTTTCTTTTGTTGTTCCCTGCACTAATATATGTAAAGGTGATTGACCTTGCATGCTACTGCTATCTCTTTCTATGCCTACCTGTGAATTTACCGATAACTGTTCTTCTACATCTAACCTATTTGTTTCCTCTAGCTCTGATTGTAAATTTACATTGTAATTTGTAATGGCTGACCTATCTTCTCCTACTTCCTAATTTTCATTATTTTCTTTTTCCATTTTATTTTGTATATTTTCTTTTGTTATATCTGGTTTTGAATTGCTCAATTTTAATTTACCACTTCTTAACAGCATGAAATTATCTTAATAACAATATATTTTCTTAAATAATTTGATAATTATATGCATATATTATTGTAACTTTCTGATCTTTTGTTCTGGCTGTTTCTAGTAAACCTTTTTATTCCAGTGCTCCATTGTAGATTCTTGTTGAATTGTTGACCACGTGCCCTGTACTCCTGAAGGAATTGTTGCTGTCCTTGATGATGTTGTTGATGATTTTGAAGTTCTCTGAAGTGAAGTCTTTGTAGTTTCGTTGATTCTGGTAGTTCTATGTTGTTCGGTGATCTCTTCTTTTCAGTTATTCCCGCCAATTCTCGCCTGTTCGAGCTCCATGTTGGGCGCCAATTTGAAGATGTTATTTTGTTGTAGGAGTTGTATTGTAGTTCAACTGTTGGGGAGCCGAACTTGAAGTAGTTCCAACCGCACATATGGTAAAAAGTTTCTGGTAGGCTTCGCCTCAAATGTACTTTCCGGTGACCTTTGCCCCAAATGTTTAAAAAATATTAACTTTGTAATTTTGACTGTTTCTTTAAATATTTATTTCATGTTTGCCTTGGCTGCATCAGTATTATTGTTAGAGACATGGATTTCTTTGCAAGGAATAGTGCAGCTGAAGAATGTAGGCTTGCACAAATTATAATGTTTACTTCACTACATTTATTAATCCTTGACACAATTTAAATAACACTTCACTGACAGAGAGAGCTGTGAGATTCTTTTATTAATTACTTGCACTTTTTAACAGGTATACTATTTTCGTCTCACACGAATACGTATTAAATTTCTCAGGGACATATCTCGCGTCCAGTTAGGAACACTGTCTACAACCAATGCGTCCAGTTATGAGCACTGTCTACAAGCAACTGACTTGATTTCAACTGCCTAAATTTGTAAATTTCTGTATTTCAAGTCTCTGATTGGTTATTCCTAATCCAATAGAATACTTTTATTTAACTTAAGCTTTTTTCTGGTTGTTGATTGGCTATTTTATAAACTGTCACAAAAATTACATTTTTGCTTCCAAGAATTACAAGTAGTATTGTTAAACTTTCAAATTCATTATTGCCTCAAGGTTACCTCATTATTAGCAACTTCTAACCTATTATTCTCACAGCTCCCACATTATTAAATTACGTAATACATTCACATAACATTATTGAACATGTATACAATAATATAAACATATACAATGACTGTAATATACACTTTTTGTATATTGTTACATACACATATTGCTTTAAGGCGGGCTGATATTGAATTTATATATCATATAATTTGACTGAATTCATTTAAGTGTTAAAAATACTGCCTCATGCCAAGCCGCAACACTCCCCATTACACCAAAGCGGACAGTACTAGAACTCTGCTTATTTGCATTTGATGTCTCTGTTACCCCTTTCCCCTCTCCCATACTTCCTTCGAAAGGCTGAACAAAGTACATAGAACAGCTGTGCGTGTTACCTCCCCCAGATACACTTGAGGGACAATGTACAGGTCTATATGGCGGCATCCCCTCGCGGTACTGGCACTGTGGCAATGGAACTGAACGTGCCGAATTGCAGAAGTGATGACTGATGGGCAACGTGATGTTTCCGTGCTTTCATGAACGAAAGTTTATCCTTAACCTGAAGCTCCTGGATGGCATTTTCATCCAAACACCGCGGACGTTCAGGAACAAGGTGGCTGGAGCGCTCTTACAGTTGACGTAGACATGTGCGGAGGTACAATCACCTCATGACAGGATTTACCACACATGGTACAGATAGAAAGATTGCTCTTACAAAAGACCTGCGGATGTTTGAGATTTTGAAATTTAAAGCACCTTAACGGACGTGTTATTTATAGCCACAAATCCATACATTCGTACCCTTCCTCTATAGGTCAATGATATGAGGAACAGGTTATGTGTGGTACCAACAGTTCGCTTCGTGTTGCCATAACATGACACATTAAGGTAACCCTTTGGTCGGCAAAATATCCGAGAATCGAAGCGTCCGACATGTCATCAAAATTGGTAGTGATGACACCCCTCAAAAACCTCAATGTACAATGTTTCTCTACACAGGCAGAGTAATCGTGGAGAACAGTGGCCTGCAGCAATGTCTTAGTTGAGGAGCAGAGGTATTCTCTGGCAAAAGTGAGCCATTGCGTAAAGGCGAGCACGATTTAACAGCCACAGGAATTATACAGGTCAACAGTGATTTTGCTGTTTTAGATATTCGGGTCTTTTTATAGTAATTTCCATGTTGTGATTCCAAAAATGAAGTCCATATTGTCGCATCACATACCATTTCCTTGAAGATTCATATCTTTCATTTTTATTTATTTGTGTATCTTTTATGTGATCATGAACCATTACACTACTACAACAATGCCATCTATTGGAATAAAGCTACTAAAAGCAATTAATTAACCGTTTTATGGCAGGTGGCAGCACATTCCAAGCTGCTTACACCATTTTTATTGAGAATTCATCTTTTACAGGGCTTAATAGTTGTTGTATAAAGCAAGAAATTAGCATTTAAATAATACCATTTTGTTATCTTTAGCATATGTAACTCAGTGCAGCATAACGGAAAGAAGGTGTTGTGTAAATAATCCAAATTCATTTTATTATAATTGGGTAGTTTTATTGTGAAGAAGCAGAAAAAACATAACCTCATTTGTAAGAAAAGCGTACAAAGCTTATTTCGGAATTGACATAGGAGTTCAATCCAGGTCTTGGGCTCCTCATAATGTATGCAGTGTTTATGTTGAAGACTTACGAAACTGGACAAAGGGGAAGAAACAATCACTACATTTTGGAATACCAATGGTATGGCGTGAACCTTGCAATCACAGTACTGACTGTTACTTTTGTACATGCAATGTGAAAGGTTTGAATGCAAGGAACAAAAAGGGATTGTATATCCAAACTTGCCATCTGCTAGAGACTGGTAGTCCATGGCCTTGGTATTCCTATACCTAAGCCACCTACAGACAGTAGTGAGCTTATTTCAGATACAGACACTAACAGTAATTCATCACTTGTGTCCGAGGAGTTCTTACCTGAAACATCAAATGCGCCACAACTATTATCACAAGCCAAGCTAAATGATATTGTAAGGGATTTAAATCTTCCCAAGGATGCAGCTGAGGTGTTTCCAGACTACAGGAAAACAAACTATTTGCAGCTGATACATCAGTGACTTTCTACAGGAACAGAGAAAAGGATTTCTTCCAATACTTCAACGAAGAAGAAAATCTAGTTTACTGTAATACCACTCCAGACTTAATAACAAAACTGGGTTGTGTTACATATGATCCACATGAATGAAGGCTATTTATTGATTCTAGCAAAAGAAGTCTTAAGGGTCTGCTCTTCTCAAAGGGAATGCTCTTTCTTCAGTTCCAGTAGTGCACTCAGTGCAGCTGAAGGAGAATTATGAAAATTTGAAGTATGTTTTGGAGAGAATTAAGTATGTTGAATATCAGTGGTTGATGTGTGCAGATTTGAAAGTAATCTGTATGACTTTAGGCCAACAACAGGGATTCACAAAGTTTCCACGTTATTTATGCGAGTGGGATAGTAGAGCAAGATACAAACATTGGAAACAAAGACAATGGCTCAAAAGAGAAAGTTTAACGCCAGGTAGTAAGAACATAATAAGGCGTAGCCTTGTGGATCCTAATAAAGTTCTTTTACCACCTCTTCATATAAAACTTGCTGTAATGAAACAGTTCTTAAAAGCACTTGATCAAGATGGTGATTGTTTCAAATATCTCAGTGTCAAATTTCCCCCTCTTTCTGAAACAAAAATAAAAGAAGGAATCTTTGTGTGTCCACAAATCAAAGTTCTATTTAAAGACAGACAATTTGAAGCTACTATGGCCCCTGAAGAGAAAAATGCTTGGAATGTATTTAAAAAAGTTATAGACAACTTTCTAGTAAACAATAAACATCCTGACTACGTTAAAACTGTGAACAACATGCTACAGAAGTTCAGAACTTTAGGATGCAACATGAGTATCAAATTACACTTTCTGTTTTTACATTTGGACATCTGTCCTGACAACCTGCGGGCAGTCAGTGAGGAACAAGGAGAGAAGTTCCATCAGGATATTCGAGAAATGGAGAGGAGATACCAAGGACGATGGAATTCTTCAATGATTGCTGATTACTGCTGGATGCTGTGTAGGGATTCAATGGAAACACACAAGGGAAAATTTAAGAGACAAACATTCGATGCCAAGCAAACAAGATTTTATTGACCTGATGTTTATAAAATGAATTTAAATGTGATATTTGGCAATAAAAACCCTCAAAAATTCATTTGTAGCTCTTATACAACTCATGAGTATTTATATGTATTTTCGAAGAAAATGCGTGAATACTTCATTTTTTATTTTTAAAAAAACCTCATGTGATACAGAAACACGGAGGTTATTTTTGAAAACAGCAGTACTGAAATATTAAGAATCACCTTTCGAATGTAAAACAGCCCACAAACAATTTTTATTTGTAGACCTGTGTTATTAATCAATGCCTCCCTGAATAATAAAGGGGTTCGCCATAAGAAACGACTGGCCTTATTCAATTTGTTAATTAATAAGTAACAGCCAGATGACGGCGGTGTTAATTTCGAAAACTTTCCTTCCCTTGTGCGAGATGTTGGAGAAACATGTCTCCATGACTGGCAAAATCATCTTACCTTGCAATTTCCGATCTCGGGCTGTAACTCCCTGGGTGTTTCCCCGGCTTTGGTGGGTGACCTATCCATACCAATGTCTTACCATGGTCACACATCCCGGCATAATGGCAGAGGGACTCAAACACTATCGGAAGTTATCGGCTTATAAAATAGCCCCTCCGCGGCCTGCAGTTGAACAGTGGGTACATACGCAGCCCTACATAATGACGCAGGTGCTGGGGATGACGCCTTTACCCAATAATCGGCCACACACTAAGGTGTGTGGGAGTCCCTCTCACTGCGTACAACAGAGTTTGAAACAAAAGAAAAAGTGCAACATAAAAGAAAACGGTCAAATGCATAGTGTGGAACCAATGTGAGGGCGTTCCACATCCAAGGAAGGCTGGCAAGAGAAGAATAAAACTAACGGCGTGAGGGTGCGCATGAATGACATGAACAGAAAAGGACTAGATAATTAGAGGCTATGAATGGTAAGCGGCGGAACATGAAACGAAATGGTATAGAGTGCACGAGATACTTCCTTGCGTCCTCTGGTCACTACGAGGAAGAATCACCTCGATCGGTAACCTGCGGAAGATAGGTGCTGCAGCATTAAGATATGAACACCATCTGGTCCAAGAGCTGGGTGCCTAGAGAGGTATAGGGCCTGCTCCAGGTCCTGCATGGTGAAAGACACATTACAACACTGCTGAATAAACATGTTATAAGAGTTTATATGATTCAACGCGGTTCTTAATAGAGCGAAAATACGGTGGTAATTGAATGGACTGGAAACTGCCATGAAAGCATTAACCAGAGCATCAACCACGTGAATCAGATCAAGAATGATGTCATTATTTATCTTAATCTTGGAAACTGCAGACCGTCTCACCTTGGCAGCCACACAATGAAGCTTATCCATACCGCAGATGAAGGCATGAAATGAAATGGTATAGAATTCATGAGAACGTTTTGTTTTCCCCGGTCATGATGAGGAAGAACCTATCTCAACCGGCTCTTATAGCAACATGACTGTAAACCTGAAACATTATTGGCTTCTGATCACTCACTGTGCATACTGTCCGAAAATCGACAGAGACATAAATCTTCAACAACAGAAAAGACTGTGATTCTAAGCAGCTTCCCAATTAGGTTAACAAAAAATGGAGACATCAACTTTGGGGCATAAATGCAATTCAACGTGGCAATAACATCAGGAAAATCAACACTGGCTTAGAAATTTGTAATCTTCCACACATTGGCTTCCACTTCCTAGAAAAGTTTAGGCATATGTTTGTGGATGCAAGGATAGAAGATGACAAGCTGAAAATCTTTTATGTTAAATTCTTGACACGTGCTATAAACGACACAATTGTGTTCACTGCAATATGGCTTATAGAAACACTATGAAATGTAAGTTCAGTTCTATGCCTGGTACATAAATAAAATTACTTACAGAATTACACCACTGAAGTCCTACTGTCTAAATTTGTCAGTCAATTTAAAAACAATTTTAATTATTAGTTTTTCTGACATAAACCACTTTTAAATTTAATTCCTGAATATTTTGAAATGCTCAAGTTATTAGCATTTCAAAGCATAATTTAATGGTCCTATGTCATCTGCTACATACAACAAAAATTTCAACTTAATTTATCCTTTTATGTACATATGATTTATCTAATGACAGCACACAGCATTTAATGTGTTTTTTGTATCAATATTGGTTTAAGTAAATTATTTTAAAAATTTTTATTACCATTTTGAATGTTATAGTATCTTTATCAATTTAATAATGAATAATTAAAATATTGGAGGAAATGAAATTAAAAGAGTTTTGAGTGTTGACATTTCCCTCATTGTTTGCAAACTTGGTGTCCACTAAATTAAAAATTAAAATTTATTTTTAAATTATAGATTTTGAGTGGTTAACTACTTTAAAATCCATTTTAGTATAGTTTTCCCTTAATTTAATAAGCAAAATTTACACAAGCAAACCAAAACTCAAATAAAACACGTGGTTAAATCAAGAAATCTTATAAATTAGTGGAAAAAAATGAAAATATAACTGGTAAGGTCAGAACAGAACCTACAATTCTTTGAACAGCAAATAAGAAATTTACCAGCTACATTCACAGCCTGCTTCTCGTGATGGTCACTAAAAATGTTATTAATTGTGTGTGGCACATTCTAACATCTTCAGATTGTTTCTACAATCATTTTTATACTTCACCACTCATGTACTCTGAAGCTTAAATCAGGTTTATGGTCCTCTACTTTACAGAACCCCTTTTAGCAAAAGCAAAGTTATTATTATGAAGTCACCCTTCTGTATATTTTAAGTAAGGGATTTTGGTGCCAAAACATGTTCCACACAGTTTTCTAAGAAAATGCAACATTAATGATTTAATGCCATAAAGGGGTGCCTCTAAGTTAACATTTATGTTTAGGGACATTTTAACCATATTAAAGCTTGGTGAAACACAAAATATGACTTAATTGAACATTAAGAATTTTGCATTAGGATAGTAATGAAGGTCAGTGAAACTGACAATAAGGGGAATAATATAGTTTTGAAGATGTACCTGGCAAAGTACAAGCATTTAAAGAAAAAATTGAGTGAATAATGAATTCAAAATCTGGGAAAACTGTCTGTGGAATAAAATTGAAGAAGAGATGCAGAAAATTCAATTTGTACTTCTAGATATCCAATGTATGAAGATTAATAATGAGTCAGCTTGTACATCCAACATTTGGTTAATTTACTGGAACACCCTGATGGGTACACCCACATTATGAATCTAGCAGTATGGACTAAGTACTCACTCTAGTAGAATGATAAAACTAAAACCATGCCCCTATTAGTGAGAAGTAGATTCCAGCAGTGTACTGTGTACAATGAATCGTGGTCACATATCAGCAAGTATTGAATGAAATAGTGTTAAACTAAAAGAGAAAATGCAAGTAAATGATGGCATTATGCAGTAAGGAATCAATCTTCCAAGGTATAATTAGATCATGGTATTTTTACTGCAATTTGTCATTCCTATTTGTCAGCATTAAAGAACTAGCTCCAAATCCAGCCATTGATTTTAATCTTCTTGCTGGGGAACATTCTTGGTATAAGTATAGAATGTTTATTTCATAGGAAAAGGATTCAGGTAACTGTGCATTGAGCTTTACAGATAATCAATTTTTATATTTAACACAAATGACTAGCAAGCAGTTCTTTATATGAATCATCCTTATACATTTCATTAAAAACAAATAATGTAGATGGTTCTTTTGGTGACTGTTGATATAACTTTATTTCTGCAAAAGAGACACATAGCTATATGGTTGCGTTGTTGTTCACACTAGAAGGAAGAACTGGTCAATTTGATTGGTTAACAATTTATTATTGTGTACATGTTACATACTTTTGAACCCAGTCTAGTGAAGCTTTATGTATTCTAATGATTTTAGTAATTGTAGACACTAAAATGTTATTGTTTAAATATAATTATAAATGCTTTAATTCTGCACTGCTATCTTTTAGTACCACAGCCAGTCAATTTGACTGGTAACATATTTCGTCTTTCATGCTTCTATGGTGTTCAAATAATACTTTCATTGTTGCTCTGCAAATAAAAATTACTGATCATTGTTGTTTACATCTAATTCAAGAATCAATTTGTTATTTATCAACGTATCATGTTTCAGTGACACATGGAAAGGCCAAAAACTCATATATTAGTTTATTTGTGATACTGTTTTTTCTCTACTCTAACATGGCACGGCATCTGAGAAATGGCAATATATTGCCACATTTTTAATATTGCTCAATGTTGAATCAGAATGGGAAGATCCTTTCAATTTATGTGAAGAAGATGAGTTCCCAATTGACAATGAAAATGGTGATAGTGATTATTGTCTGTTCAGTGATGCTTTAGTTAGTAGGTGGGAGAGCCCTTCCATGCAGGTAGGGGTTTAGCTAGTGGAAGAAGGTAGTGTTTACTTGGTCTGAGGCAAGTGTGTTATAAAGCTATGTGATAGTGAAAGACTGTTGACTGTTTTCCACTAGGCATCACATGCTACATGAGTTCAGCATAATGTGTACCCCTCCCACCAGTTAAAGCTTTATCTGAGTTATAAGCCACCCCACTAGCTAAAATGTCATTGAACAGACAGTACACCCCTTTATAACAGGATACAGATGATGGTGGATATAAAAAATATTAAAAAACGAATTGTTAACCCTAAAATGATGATTAATGATAAAGATGTGATAAAGTTGTGATTAACAGTATGAACAGTGAAGTGTCATAATTTATTATAGTATTCTTGATGAAAAGAATTACATAATTTGTGGTATCTAGTACTTCTGATTAAAATAATTTTTCAATTTATTTCAGAATAATACTTATGTTCTATTTTCATAAAAACATTATTAAAAATTCTTAGCTCTAAGAAGATTAAAGTTAAATATAACCTGAAAAACAGGGAACATTATCAAGGAATGCCGTATTGGCCAAAACAATTGGTGCTGCTCTTATTAGGTAGTACAAAATTCCTGGTGCTCCTAGTGTTAGAAGCACTGTTGCTACCAGGTTTGCTACAATGATTGTATTTAAGATTCCCAAATCTGAATATCTTTTTAACTAAAGGCTGGCAGTTTCCTACTTTAAATACAGGTAATACAAATTGATACCACATTTAATATGCTGTCATTTGTTGTCATTCTTTAAGAAAAAGGTCCGTAAATTCAGTACCTCACATTTACTTTGTATATTACAATTATTCTTACAAATAGTTATTGTATCTACTAGTTATGTTAATAAGCCAATGCATAGTATACTTGAACATTGTAAAACCAATGATTCCATTCTGCTGCAGGTAGTTTAAATAAGTTTATTTGAATTTGATATATAATTAATTATCGGCTGTTGTACTGCATACTCTGTAATATAACTTATAGAAAGCAATAATACGACTAATTCCACTGGAATTATGTCAAATGCTGACACAAATTCCATGTTTTGATGTAAATTAGGTAACAGCATATAAATTAATCACTGCATCTTGAGTATTCTTATAAATATTTACAGAATATATTTCAGCTTCACAAAATATAGTGCCATTTAAACCAAATTGGCTTTAGAAAACTCAGATAATGCTATAAGTTATATCAGTATATTTCTCCTTCTGTATTTGTTTTATATGTACTTATTTAGATACAGGAGCCAATGGAATATTGTCTTGACTCAACTACAGGATCTGAGTCAAGGATAGGAGATAATAATGGTTATTCCAGCTGAACTTTGTAAAAATCTTGCTTACTTATTTGGGATCATATTATTTGCTTCTTGTAGTACCCAGAACCTTTTGAATGACAGAATAATTATAGCTAAGTGTCAAACTATATAAACTTAGACTTTCACATTGCAAACTGTCTGTCTTGCTGCACTTATGTTTCAGCTTAAAAGGATTATCTCTTTACTCATTTTGGAGCTTTAAATAAATTACTTAAAATAACATTCATTGCCTTTAATAGATGGAAGACAATGCTTTCCCTCTTCTTTATGAATTTTTCTTACTTAAACATTTTCGCACAATACAGGTCAGTGTGAGGTGATTAAACAAACTATGTAAGATACTTCTGTTATTGTTAAAACTAGTCTTTATCTTTTCAGTCTTGCCATTACAAAGAGGGAGAACATTGGAGAGATGCATTTTGTGTGATGTGTAGGTGTTGGCAAAAGTCAAAGACTGGTGACTGGTGACAGTAAAATTTGCTTCCAATCTACCAGTACATAAAAAATGGGATACTTTTTGCTACATTTGTTATCTTGTGAAGAGAAAGAAAGGGAGAGGGGAGTGTTTTAGAGAAAAGAACATTGGTGGCATAACTCTCTTACTTCCCAGCATATCCACAATAAGAAACTTTATGGTCAGTCAGGATGCACCAGCAAATAAAAATGTTATGCAATATTACACCAAACAAAATCATCCAAATGGTGATAATCAGAATTCTTTAAAAATAGGTTGCAAAATCTCTTTCTAAACAGTCCAAAGAACAAAATATTGCTCAATTTGGCAACTCTAGTTGATGCTGGTAGCTGACTGTCAAAGCATCGTGGAAAGCATTTTAATCTACCTGTGTGTAGGACAAAATCATGAGTAAATGTGCATAATGAAGCCTGTGTGACACTGTCTTTGAATAGAGATTACTGTGATTAAAGCAGTAATAAATGGCAGCTAGAAACAAGAAGTAGTAACTATAAAACTGTAAACATTATGCCACATTGGATGAGGTTATTGGAGCTGGGAATTAAGACATTTTTTGAGTGTTTTTGGTTCCAATTCAAGTTCAGAAGATGAGAGTGAGAGTGGCAAGCTCACAGATAAAAACAAAAAGATGTATAAATAAGTTAATAAAAAGAACTTGTTTGCTTCAAAAAGCAATAAATGTGTGTATAAGAAGCCAAGGAAACAAAGAAAATCCCTACTGAGGCAGAATCCAAGTAACACTAAATGTGAAGTAGGTGAAACTTGAGGCAACATTAAATGGTCTGAAGTTGGTGAAAAGATTGGTGATCTGTCAAAGAAGAGGAGGAAGGTTAAACATTGTAAAATGATTAGAAAACAGAAGAAAGCTGCAGGATAGCCTTAAGTGGGTAGCATTATGTTGTTCAAGGGAAATTCATGGGTCCAGACCTATGTAATAAGTGTAAATTGCAGTTTAAAGATATTGGTGATGAATGTATGCAAAATTTATTTTCCTATTACAATGCAAAATTAACAGCTCAGCAACAGAGCAATTGGTTATGTGGTAATGAACTCAAACATGCTATCACAGAAGAAGAAGAAGAAGAAGAAGAAGAAGAAGAAGAAGAAGAAGAAGAAGAAGAAGAAGAAGAAGAAGAAGAAGGTTGGCTGGCTGGACCTGCAGCTCAATCAATAGAGCACATTTTTGTTGTGCGAGGGGTCCCAGATTCGATTCCCGGGTGGGGTGGAAATTTTTCTCTAGCCAAGATTATTCCCTATCCTCCCCAGAATCTGGAAGTATGAATAAGAGTGTGAATGTGTGTGATCTAATGATTAAAACCCAAAAAGTACAAGAAACCAAACAACAAGAGAATATGGGTTAATGGTATTGCCAATAGGCAATATGTTCCTATATGACCAATGTAGTTACAGAAAAACAGAACTAAAAAAAAATTCAAACAAGGTTAAGCACTTACAGATACCATGTGGATATTGGGGGAAAGCAAGTCCTGTATGTAAACGTTTCTTTCTTGCAACATTTGGCTTGAAAAAGAAGTACATTAATATGTAGTTGATCATGTAGCTTCTATGAATAGAGCAAAGATTGATGAGGGAATCAAATTATGAAGCCATAACAAAATACCAGATGTTATTATGAAGAACTTATTTATGGTCTTCCAGGCATGTCATCACAGTATTTCAGGAAGGATTCCATCTGCCAAATTTTCCTTTTCATTTGAGTGATACAATTTATAAAGGTTACGCTAGCCTATGAATTTACACTCTATGATTATTGCCTAAAGTAAACTGACTTGATATAATTTTGATATGTTAAATCTGGATTTTTAATCTCTTTACTTCTATCATGTCAGGTGTTTTGCAAAATCATCTTAAATAAATTGTATAATTAAACGAATTTCATCACTAACTTTTTCATTTAAACATGCACTTTTTTATTTAAGATGCAAAAAATATTTAAAAGAACACATCACCTAAATTCAGTAAAACACAACTTCTTAAAATTAAGTATATGGTTGTTCAAATGTTTCACAACTTACTAAAGGAATGTGCAAAAATAAGTAATTTACAATATTATATCTGTGGTACTAAGGCAGAACCCAATATAGTATAACAAAAATTGATATTGCATTTATGATGCCAATATGTAGAGATTTTAGTAGAGAATACAATGGTAAAAGCAGATATGGATGTGATTATTTTTAATGATCAAAATATTGAATAGAAGATTCAGATATATCCAAAGCTTTCTAGTTGTTGGATGACTAAACCTGATAAGCCATACATATAAGTAACTGGCATCTTGTCTTAACAAATAAGTTAGGCAGAATCCTGAAATGGTTGACATTCGATTTATGGTGACTAACAATAACCAGTCTGTTTCTATTTGATAGCAATAATGTGCTGATATGTTAATTCCTTGTGATTCTTGTTCCACCCTGGACATTGTCAACTTCGTTTAGTACTTTGTTGTGTGGCATGTGCTCATCTGCTTTTAATGTATGAAAATGGCACAGCTGCCAAGCTCGTCAGAATGAGTTTAGCTGGTAAAGTATTATTGTCACTTAATGCAGGAGAAATACAATGCAATGAATTGTGTTTTTGACTGCTATCATGAAATAACTTTATTATTATTATTATCACTATTATTACTGCTGTTGTTACTGTTATCATCATCATCATCATCATCATCATCATTATATTTAAGAAACCTTGAACCTGGAGATGAATTATTGTAACCTCCACCCCTAACATCATTGGTTGAAGAAATACAGCAGAACAGAGCCATTGCTGGAAATAGTGAAACAAAAGATATCAAATGATAAACTGGAGTAGCTACATTTGCTTTCTTTCAAAGTTAGTTTTGAATTTTTTTTACCAGATGTTGTCTGATAATTGCTTAGGGCATAACATTTGAAACATTATTTGAGCAATTGAGGATGAGGAGCATTTTTTCAAAATCTGATAACTGGCAGGTTTTGATAAAATTAAGATGTATATTGTTTTGTATAGCTTAAGTAGCTGCCTTTCCAATGGTTATGGTGGTTCTTTCATATTCCAATTTCTGTTGCACTCAGAGGTGGTAGAAAAACAAGAGTTTTTGCACAACACAATATCTACAATTAAGGTGCTCTAACAAAAGCCGATATCTGTGGTGAACAAAAGACTGGTGCATTTTTTCGCGGGGTTACACTGTAGTAAACACAGTGCCAAATAAACCTCATTAATGACAGATATAAGACAGACACAATGAATGAAGGTGGCGAATATTCCAAACCATTTGAAGAGGTTGAGAGAGGCAGCAAGAGAAGAAATAATGATTCTGTGAACTGAGTATGGGAGATGAGAATTCCACAGTTTTTGAAGAGAACAGATGCGAGACCTAATATAGGATGCAAACATGGTATACAACAGGTAACCATTTCAGGTATGAGACCTGTAGAATGTGAAGCAGGGAGACTAACACATAATGACTTATAAGGATAGTGATATAATAATTATGTTATACTACAGTACCTATGATGTATGATGAATAGCTCCAGCCAAATATACAATTTCACAACTTTCTATTTCAGGTTCAACATTCACTTCGGTAGTTCTCATAAAGACGTATACTTTACCTGTAAAAGACTGGATATGAAGAAGAAATATCCATTGCTCACTCAACAAGAGAAAATCTCTATTCATGGTTAGAAACAGCCTAATGAAAACAGCTAGTAAATCCTATAAGCCCCTAAAAACTGAGGACCATAATAACGTAAAAGTCTGTTTAGATATTCAGCAAAATCAAACTACTAGGGGTGATAAGAAACTAAGGTTACAAGGCTGATATTCCCTTAGTTTTGGCCATAATAGAGAAAATAGTGATGTGCGGTAGTTGTAATACATGCTGTTGGTTGCTCTGCAGAGTTTCAGAAGCCTGCCACCTACAGTACTAGTTATACATAAACACAAATGGTGAATCGTTTGGAAAACTGGTCTCGTGAAAAAAATCCGCTCCGTTATTGGATTTCTGTGGACGAAACATGTAACCGCGGCTGAAATTCAATGTCAGCTGGTAGAGATTTACGGAGAGATGGTAATGTCTCTTCAGCATGTCGTAGAATGGTGTCAAAAGTTTGCGGCCGGTAGAGAAAAGGTCACCGAAGAGGATCGCAGTGGCGGACCCAGCACGGCATCAACAGATTTGAACACAGCTCGCATGGAGGAGCTGCTTCAGGATAACAGGAGGATCATGTTATGGCATATGATGGTAGAATTGAGAATGTTGTTTGGAAGTGTTCATCACCTTGTTCAAGATATTCTGCAATACCGGAAAGTTTGTTCCAATGGGTTCCACGAAATCTGTCCAACCAACACAAGAAAAAGTGCATGGGGGCAACTCTGCAATGGCTCTTCACAGAAGCAAACAGTTTTTTTTCACCACATTGTCACGGATGACGAAACATGGATCCACCACTAACTACAGCTGTGAGCTGTCGTCAATGAAGTGGAAACACCTCTCTGCTCCTAAGACAAAGAAGTTTAAGGTGACGTCATCTGCTGGGAAGGTGGTGGCCACAGTGCTTTGGGAAAGCGCGGGTGTCATACTCGTGGAGTTTTTGGAAATAGGGCACACAATGACTGCTGACCGATACTGCGAAACCTTGACACGATTGCATGAAGCAATCAGGAGGAAACAGTCAGAACTTCTCACCGAGGGCGTCATCTTCCTTCACGACAATGCGCGACCATATACAGCCCACAAGACCACCATGATGTTGAAGCAGTTTCACTGGGACATCATCGACCACCCTCTCTACAGCCCGGACCTCGCCCCAAGTGACTTTCACATTTTTTCTCGCTTGAAGGAGCACCTAGGAGGCCGACGATTGCTTCAGGTGAGATGAAACACTTTGCTACAATGTGGCTGAGCACCCAAAGACAGGATTCTTACCAGGAGGGAATACTCAAACTCATCCCACGAAGCGACAAGGGCCTAAACCGATTTGGAGACTATGTCGAAAAATAACCTATTGTTTGTATTATCAGTTAGCTGTATTGGTTGTATAAAATCAAATGTACACGTTTTATTTCAATGTAGCCTTAGTTTCTGATCACCCCTCGTGTACATAAACTTTCTGTCACAGATGTGTTCTGCAGCAGGCAAGTTCGGCTCCACAATGTAATGGTCATGATACATAAGAACATTCAGCATCCAGAAGAAACCTTTAGCTATATCTGTTTAGCGACAATCAGGTTGAGGAGCAAATGATGTATGCTTGCGTTATTCATTTTTTGGGCATCTTGAACATGATTTTATGGAGAAGGGGTTCAAGATGCAAAAACTTCTGCTGTTTTCTTATTATGATGCAACTCACTATAAGAATTCTACAGTGCTTGCAGCACTGATGCATTTTTTAGAGAAGAGCAAAATGTTCAAGGAGTTATCTCATGTTGGGTATTTGGGAGGATAGAGAAAGAAATGCTTGGTCAAGATTGGAACATCTGGGATTTTAAAAAGGCTTCAAGTCTGGCACTGAGATTCAAATTGCCATTTCAGATTTCAGCAGCAAGGGTTCTTACACTAAAAAAGAAACATTTGAAGTGGAAATGAAATGTATTTGGATCTAGTTATTTTGAATCAGACATTGAATGTGAGGTGCTAAAACAAGGTGTTAAAAACCTAAATGTGTGTGCTGAAAACATTGAATTTCCTAAAGTGTATAATGTGTAGAAAAAGAATGGGATGTTGAAAAACTGATGCAGTGTTTTAGAGTTCCTAATGATGCGAAAGCATTTTATGCCAAAGCGATGGCTGCAACAAAGAAATAAATGTAGTACTCATAGTATGTTACAATATTACCCCGCATTTACGTTTATGATTTTTTGCATTTTCCTGTCGTTTATGACACTTTTGTTGGTCCCCTCAGATTTCCTATGTTCACAATGCATTAAAATCCTCAGGTTTACTTTTTTGAAGTGTTATATTTCCTGCTGTTTATGTCATGCCAGACAGTTCGAGCGAGAAAAAAATGGAAGTAAAATGACCAATCAGAAAGCACAAAGCTTCTGCGTTCTCACACAGGCAGATGTGATGATGGAAGCACCCACTTTTGCAATCTGCAGTGCACAGTTATCATCCATTCCTTGAGAAGTACATTAGTACATCGATGTTAAATTATTAAGCGAATCCGCGTTTATCATGCTGAAGTTTTTCGTTTTGTGTTTACTGACTTTGTTGCTGCAGTTATTGAAGTTATTGTTGGCGATTCATTAATTTAGTTTTACGTTTTTCTTGTTGATTCATTTCATTTATTTTTTAAAGTTTTTCTTGTTGATTATCTGTTATCCAAGTCGAGCGGCCAGTTATTTGTTGCAATCTCTTTGTTATGTTTTGTTAATCCTTATTTGCTATTGTTTTATCGTGATAATTTAATTTTTGTGTTGATCATGGAAAAAGAAAGAACTTTCACCACTCAACAGAAGCTTCAGAACTTGGAGAGGGTAGATACATACCGGGGATCATGGGTTGCACTTGCACGTAAGTTGCAGCTTTCTGTGTCCTCATTGGCTACGATAATTAAAAAGAGATCAACTATAACTTCCAGTGCTTCAGAATGTGGGCCAAACTCCAAGAAACGAAAGTATGCAACATATTCAAAATATGCGGAATTGTAGAAAACTGTGAACAGCTGGTTTGCAAATACAAGAGCAGCAGGCATCCCAGTCGATGGAGCTTTTAAGGGAAAAAGAACCAAAGGTGGCCAACACGCTTGGAATTGAACATTTCAGTATTTCTAATGGCTGGATCGAGTGCTTCAAAAAAGGCTACAGTATAACCTATAAAACTGTCTGCGAAGAGTCAAACGTAGCTAATAATGATACGGTGGAAGAATGGATTGGTGGAAAATTTCAGGAGCTTACCGGGAAATACGAACTCTGGGACATTTTAAATTTGGATCAAACTGGGCTTGTTTTTTAGTTTGTTGCATAACAAAACTTTAGCATTCACTGCCATGGTGGGAAGCATAGTAAAATGAGGTTAACGGTTTTATTGGGAGCCAGTGCTGATGGCTCTGAGAGGCTCCACCCTTTTGTGATAGGGAAGGCCAGGAAAGGGTTTAAAAATGTGTGTTAATTACCAACCTTTTATGATGTCAATCAAAATGATTGGATGATTTCTGATCTTTTTCAACAGCAGCTGGCTGCTCTGAATGCAAGAATTGAGGCACAAAATAGGAAAATCCTGCTTTTCATTGACTGTTGCCCTGCACATTCAACAAATGTCTAACCTAAGAATTATCAATTGTGGTTTCTTCCAGGTAACCGTACTACTAAGCTGCAGCCAATGGATTTGGGGTGTTGTACACTCTTTCAAGGCTCTTTATAGAAAACACTTGGTTTGGAGAGTTTTGTGCCTGAGGAATGCCAGAAAGGATCCTGCATCTTTCAATGTGTCAATCTTGGATGCACTCCATTTCATTACTAAGTCGTGGAAGACTATGAAGCAGTCTACCATCTCAAACTTCTTTTTGGAAACAGAGTTTTTCAAGAGCTGCAGTTACTACCAGCTGCCAGCAGAGAAGGAGGAGGAGGAAGAAGTAGAAGATGACCTGCTACCTGGGAAATGTTGCAGCCAAACTGCACTTTTCAAGACTTTCTGCAGGTGGATGATGCTACGGTTACTACTTAGGAAAGAGATGTGGAGGAGTTTGTCATGGAATGAAAGGCAGCTGAATCCACCATCAATGACGAAGAAGAAGAATGTGAAAGTGAAGTGATGTCTACCAATGCTGAGGCATGTATAGCGGTAAAAGTTTTATCATCTGTTGAGGGGAGAGAAAAGAATTTTGACAATCTGTAACAACCTGAAAGAGAAATAGAAGTAATAAAAAACAGGTCCATTTTGGATTATTTTGGTACAAAGCAGTAATTGTTTTCATTCTGGTATAAAAAATAATTCATGCTAATTCTATACTATGTACATAGCTATTATGGTTTAAATGTTTCATGCAGAGATGGAATATTTATTACATTTTAGGTAATTCTACACTGTGCCGGTTGGTCTCGAAACTTTCCGCGATCAGGTTGTCTACCTGCCCGCTGTTTTTTGCCTTGGCTGTAGCTGGCTGGGGCAGGTGGTAAACTCCCGGTGGGCAGGCAGTCACTGCGATACGAGCGGAGTGTGGTGGAGCTTCGCCGAAGCTCTTCGTTTCAGGACGAGTTTTCTGGCTTGCTTGAACTGAATTTTCTTATATAAAAGAGGCTATTTTATTCTGATTGTCCAGTGTCTGCCTTTTGTTAGCTTTTAAAGTATTTTGTTATTTCTGGTGTTTTAAGCTCGAGACATCTTTGGGTGGCTACACCGTGGATTTTATTGCAGTTGTGAGCCAAGTTATATTGTGGCATTTGGTGTGGTAATGCATTTGTTATATTGATGGTTATGGTAATGTTTGTTTGGGTGGTTCTTGGGTTGGCAACACAGACCGGAATGATGTAATGGTAGTGGGGGTAAAAACGGTTATCAGTGGCAAGCGTCTGACACTCTCTCTTCTTGTGAACATCGAGGAGTGCAGACATGGACTAGGCTAGGAGACGCCCGTCAGCAGAAGGTACTCTGTATCTTTATTAATCTTAATATATACTGACAATCTAAATTTATGTCATGTAGATTATTGAAGTAGTTTGATCCTTCTTTCCTTCCCCACAATGATCTAGGCATATTTTTAGGAATTTTCAGGTGTTTTAGGAAATTTGTTGAGCTCGCCCCGTCGGACCTCATGCAGTTTGTGATGTCTTAATCTCCGGTACCGTGCTCTACCCCCCCCCCCCCTGTGTGTTTTGAAAATGTAGAGGTTACGACAAATTGGCGTGAGTCGTCGGGTATAATTGGTGGAGGGCCGGGAATAATGAGATATTTTGTAGTGCAACATTTTTTCCTCTCTTAGATTTGGAAATGTAGTTTGCGTAATTTGGTCCTCCACGTGCTTGTTGGAACATGTAACTGCTTAGTTTTGGCTTAATGGTAAGGGTTTCTATTTGAAAATTGTGGTTTTATGTTCTAAATTCATGTAAAAGTATTTTCTTAAAAGTCCCGTCTTTGTATCTTTATTTTGAGCTCACTTTAAAATTTTTACATTGTCTTGCTGTTGGCGGTGCATCAATTTTGCCTTCATTTTTCCCCTTACCATTGTTTAAATTCTGTTTCTATGACAAAATGTTTGCACTGTTCTTCTAAATTTCTTGTTTTGTGTGAATTGTGGAAAATTTAGTGATATTTGGAACTTTAATAATGTGATTGCCGTGTGTTAGCTGGTGTTGCGTAATGTTGCATCATCTTTGCATGCTCTTGCAATTCATTAACAATTCTAGAATGTGAAGCAAATTTTTTTTCCAGTTCACGTGTTTCGTGTCTGAAGTTGCGTGTATGTACAAAAAAAGGGAAATAAAGAAGAAAAATGAAGATGAAGTGAGGTGCATCTATTTAAAAAAAATCATATTTGTGCATCATACTCGTACGTTTGCCGTGAACGCTTAGTGGTAGTACTGCTAATAATTTTGCTTCACCGTTGTCATGTTTGGTTTTATCTACTTACGCATTTATTTTTTTTTTTGATAGTATTTCAAATGACTAATTTGAGTGAAAGTTTCAGCTACCACCAGCTGTGCCAGTACCTTCACCTATATAGGTTTAACGAGCATCCAATATGGACCAGCAGGAGTTATCCACCCTGATGGTGCAGCTATATGTGTGTTACCAGAATTTGGAAAGTTGCACTGGAATTTTGTGGTAAAAAGAAAAGAAAAAGAAAAAAACCTGTAAGTATGTGCACATGGTATGTACCAAAGTGTGGTATGTATATTTTGACCAACTGAAAAGTTTCACAATGAAGACAGGTATGCTAAATTTTTATTTTGCTTCACTGACCAATGCTTAATTAGGCTTTGCTTTTCAGGAATGAAGTGTGCTATGTATGTCTCTGTTAAATTGAAGGATTTGTCACCATTTTGTGTACTGAAAATTTTGGATTTTGTTTTGGGCAATAGAAATTATTTGGGTTGTTATGTTATGCTGCAGTGTAATTGTTTGATGTGTACTGTATGTTTAATTACCTTTGACTTCCAGGAATGATATGTGAAAGTGTTAATTCGGTAATGATGTGCTTTGTTCTGTTGCATTCTTTTGGTTTGATTTTGTGTTTCAATATGATGCTGTGATCTTTCTTTGCAGAAGTAGTTGCATAAATTTTGTGTGTTTGTGTGAGGTTATGTGAGTAGTATATGGAAGATTTGCCTCGGTGGGAGTGCCAAAGAGTAACCCCGATGGTGGTAGTGAGATGTGAGGAGATGAGTTAATGTCAGCTTCGATGGGATTGCTACAATGTACCCTTGAAGTTTGCATGTTTGAGTTTTCAGGAGGGCTAATATGTACCTGGAAATTCATGGTGATAAGTTGAGAGATGTTCTGCATATTGGTTGTGCTGAAATGTGCCCAGTATAGTGTGTGTGATGTGTTCACAAAAGAGAGTAATGCAATGAGAACAATTTTTTTTTGAGTTTATGCAACAAGCTTTAGTAACATCTATTTTCCAGCTTCATCTTGATTCGGTAGATGTGGATGCAGCAGTGTGATGCTATATTATTTGTGTCATTCCTGAAATGTTAACATGATTTATTCAGTTTATGCCCATGTGTCAGGTATCTTTGATTTTGCAGCTAGTTGAATGAGATACATAATATTTTCTTTTCTCAGTAATTACTGTGTACGATGAGAACTAGGATGATGATGATAGAAATGATGATAATAATGATCATAATGAGGAGGATAAAGATAGTAATGCGAAGGAGAATTTGTGTTATTGAGAGTAAAGCATGAGTGTTTGTAGTTTGATGCATGTAACGAGGTGTTGATTTTGAAGCATGTAGTAATGTTTACAGTAGCTTTGGTAGTTATTCAAGTGAATGTTTTGTATATTATTTGAGCCATGGTTAGTATGAATGATCTTGTTTTTTCATATGTATGTATGAATTAATGATAAGTGCACTTATTTATTTTGTTAGTTGTACCAGCTGGTCAGATTTAATATTGGGATCCTAAATGTTTTGCTATATTTGTGTTGTGTTATTATGTGTAGACTATGGATATAATTGACATAATATTCATGTATTCTGACCCTTTCATGTCTCTTTACTTTGATTCTTAAACATTTATTGTAAAATTTTGGCTTATACCCTTTGCAAAATTCAATTTTTATGTCAATATGTAAGCATTTTTTTTTCTTTTCTCAATACTAAGATTAAATGTTTGTAAATTTTTGCAAAATTTGTGGCATTTCTGTTCATATTATTTTAAATGACATACTATTTTCTTATTCTCTGTATGATGATGTTTTGGGAGTACAAGTTATAGCTGTTTGTAATTCATGTTATAGTGATTTTGCTGGTTTGGGAGCTCGAGTGTCCAGAGGAGTGACCCCGCTGTACAGAGACATGCCAGAGGCTGCATATATATATATATATATATATATATATATATATATATATATATATATATACACCATGGAGAGCTGCTGCCAGTTAACTACATTGCATGTGGCAAAAGGAGCCACTGTTCGAGGGGCAATCCAAGTCAGTGATTGCTCCCCACAACATCAGCAACTTGCATCAACAGTAAAAACTCTGCGGCTGAAACTTCATCGTTGTGGGTGACGTGATAATTCCATCCATAAACAGATACGTCGAGACTTGGTGCAGTGTAGTGTGGGTGTAACAGTGGCAGCAAGGTATAATGTGCGTGTGCAGGGTTCTCTTAATTACACAAGACATCTTCATAACTATCGTCGGTGGCACTCAAGACTCCCTTATGTTTGTATTAGCTTCACATAAATATAAACAGGTATATTCAACTTCTTCTTTGAGAGACATTTCGGCTCCATCTTACCTTTGTAAATATCCAGATAATGTTTTTTTAATAATTTTGTGAAGTATGTCATTTTCTTTTCTGTAATTCTGTGTAAAAAACAAAATCCTTCTTGCTTAGATGGGGACATCGATTTGGGGAGCCAGGGAGAGATGCGGCATTTGTTGTGGTAATGCATTTGTTATATTGGGGGTTATGGTAATGTTTGTTTGGGTGGTTCTTGGGTTGGCAACACAGACCAGAATGATGTAATGGTAGTGGGGTAAAAAACCGGTTATCAGTAGCAAGCGTCTGACGCTCTCTCTTCTTGTGAACATCAAGGAGTGCAGGCATGGACTAGGTTAGGAGACGCCCGTCAGCAGAAGGTACTCTGTATCTTTATTAATCTTAATATATACTGTCAATCTAAATTTCTGTCATGTAGATTATTGAAGTAGTTTGATCCTTCTTTCCTTCCCCACAATGATCTAGGCATATTTTTAGGAATTTTCAGGTGTTTTAGGAAATTTGTTTAGCTCGCCCCGTCGGACCTCGTGTAGTTTGTGATGTCTTAAACTCCGGTACCATGCTCTACCCCCCGTGAGTTTTGAAAATGTAGAGGTTACAATATTTTGCTAAGGGTATATTGTGATTCCGTATGTGGGTCTGGCCATGTTGGGGGAAAGCTGATCTTAACCATTTTAGTTAATGGGGTATGCAATTTCAGCTCAGGTCGAGTAAATAAATTTTGCAGCCGCTGAAAAGCATTCTGCTTTAACATTATTTATGGCTTCCATTTGGTTTTTAATACATACTAATGATTTAGACACACTCTTCATGCTTCAGGTTAATGGAATCTGTAGTAATTTGTGCCATTGAATTAATTCGCTATATAAGCCTGATAATTTTGTCAAATTTTAAGCTACAGTGTTAATCAGTTTTGTAGTCGTTTATAGTAATTGTGCCATTAATTTAATTTATAATAGATTGCCTAATAATTTAGCCACAGTTTTCATGCTTCAGGGTTAATTAGTTCTGCATGCATTCACTATGCCTAATTATTTAGGCACAGTCATACTGCGATTTTAATCAGCTCTGCAGCGTTTTGCAGTAATTTGTGGCATTGATTAAAATCATTAAGTATGTTTAATAATCCAGCCACCGTTTTCATGCTTCAGTGTCAATCAGGCGCGGAGGGCTTTACAATAATTTGTGGCATTGATTCAATTTATACTATATGCTTAATACTCTAGCAGAGTTTTAATGCAGCAGGATTAATTGGCTCTGCAGTGCTGTGCAGTAGTTTATAGCATTCAATTAACTCATGATATATGCCTAATAATTTAGCCACAGCTTTTATGCACCAGGGTTAAGCAGTGTTCTATCGTGTCTAGCAGTAATTGGTGGTTATGATTTAAGTTACGATATATGCCCAATAGTTGAACCATAGATTTTATGCTCCAGCGTTTACTGGTTGATCTGAAGGAAAGAAATTTGGAGTAAACCTCCTTAATTGGTTAAGAAACCCATTTACCATCTTGTGCTTTACAGGTTAAATCGTTTACTCTCTGCTTAATAGTCTACCCCGGTGCTTCAGTTTGTTGTGACACCTAATGATACTTAGTAACTTTGTGCATCTCTGCTAGGGCAATATCCGCTCATTTATGCGTTTAGTTATCTATTTCAAAGGCTTAAGCCCTCTAGTGTGTGTTAAAGTAGTGTTTTGGATGGGGCCTGCTTCATGATTTGTGTTATTGTATGTTGCCCATTGTGGGATCAATTGCTTACATAAAAGTTGTGTTAATATAGGATCTTGAGTTCCACTGAGCTCTCCTGAATCCTTTTCTCGAGCTGGTAAAGACCCTCTGGGCGTGTACTCATCAGTGTACGTATCCCAGTGGTTCAGCTCTGGTAGCAGAGCGTGGTTACGGTTCTGGACTACCTCAGCTCGGGTGGGCGTCCCTTGAGTTCCTCATTTTGGTACTACTGCCTTGGTGTTAGGAAGGCAGCTATGCCTCCATGCTAGCTTCTAGTTCCCAAGGTTTCAAACCCGGTGGAGGACGATGGATTTTTTTTGGGCGTAAAAATCCTTACCACGGCTTCCTTCCGAAGGGAAGTAAAACCGATGGTCCCGTGTCGTAGATTTACGGCATGTAAAAGAACCTCACGTCTGAAAAAGAGGCCTTCAAAAAAATTAACGGTCTTTCACGCCCAATATAGAATGGGACGCTAACGGCCATAGAAGTTAAAGAGCGTTCATAAATAGAAACTCAATTCAAGCTATGCCTCAGGTGGGTTATTTACGTATGCCGGAGTTGCTATTTGAACTGCTTATTGGGGGAAAGCGCCTCAGCCAACTAAGGTACCGGCTATTATTGCGGCTATCAGGGCAAGCAAAGATCAGGAGTTAGTGGTCTTGCCTGGGCGGCTGATAATTTTTCTCAGGTTTGGTCGGAGTTTCTAGAAACAGCAGATGATTTCGATAAGGATGGGCGCCCTTCCATAAACAGCTTAGACGCTTGTTGGCATGCCTTAACCATTACGTTGGCCAGGTGGATTATTTGGCGCGGCATTATCCGTCCTTACCTAGGCTCGGAAAATGCTTGAAATTTAGGCAGGATATCTGGGCATTAAAGCCTCGGTTGGCGGAGTCCTCAAGTGTGAGCGATCCAGGGGACCTGCCTCAGGAGAGGGGGAGAAGTTTCCGTGCGGGACAATTCCGTCTTGGGTAATCTTAAGGTTATGCATTCTTTACAACAGCTCATTACGCAAGCAGCTATCTTTGACGTGGTCGACGCCCCATCACCTCTGGAACTTTTGGATTTTTGGTTGGAGAAGGTTGACATAGCTAACACCTATAGCGTGGATTTGCATGTGGTTTTGGAGATGGTCAGCACCCGCTTAGGGGCCTCGTTTTGAGTTTACTCTTATAAGCTAACGTCACTTCCGATCCGATTCGTGGTTTTCACGCTGTATTGCATCATTTCATATCAACGAGGGAGAGGGGGAGTGGTTACCTTAGTCTTTCTTGAGCCCTCAGACAGAAAACAAAAATGTTGGGGGCTATGTTACGCAAGTTTGGCGTTATTACCGACTCTTTCTAACTGGAGACACCGAAGAGGAGGTTGTGGTTTGGTCTTTGCAACCAAACCTACTTTCAATGAATTGCAAGCTTTGGTACTACTTATCATTGAAGTCTCTCTTTCGGAGGGTAGACTTTTGCGAACCTCCGCCTCGGAATGTTTTGCGCCCAAACACACGTCACAGTTCCCTGCGTTCGACAGCAGGAATGGTGTGATGCCACGGAGTGTTGCGGGCTCAGAGAGGACGGTGGTGGTGAGTTTTCGGTGTAAGGGTTCGGATCCCCTCGCCAATGCCTGTCCCGTTAGACAAGTTCAATCTGCTGCCCGCCGAGGTGGTAGCTCTCATCCTACTGGTGGTCCAGTAAATAAATGACACGAGAGGTCAAGGCGGAGCCAGCCTTTTCCGGCTTTCGCCTCTAAAACTGTCGCCCAGCCGCGGTAGGGTAGACCCATGGTTGAACACATAGTGGGTACAGCCCCTGCTTTGACTCCTTTGGACTCCGTGAGTACTTGCTCGGTGATCGCTCCAGACTTCTTTCAAAGTTGTTTGAATAAGCGGAATGGTAGTATGTTGGATTCCGACCTAGACTGAATGGCAATTAATGGGCAGACATTTACGGCGAATTCGCAGGTGGCTTGTTGTATACGTTTTCCTCATTAAACTTGCAAGTTTTCTTTTTCGAGGTTTGCCTCATCCGGTTATCCTTGGAGCGGATTTTTGGCACGTACCGGCTTAAGACTGGACTTTAATAACAACAGTATTTCATTTTCTTTTGCCCCCGATCACTTGTATCCTTTTCAGCGCGCTTTGCGTCCCTCTGTTCCTCGGTTGCGTTTATGTGATACTCCGCCTTTGGGATTTATGGAGGATCAGGGGCTTCTGAATCACTTGCCGCCGGAACAAGCAGCCCAGATCTGTCTTCTGATTAGACTTTGACCAACACTTTTTGGATCGCCCTGGTCTCATCCACATGATAACCTACGACATTCTTCTTGCAGATTCTACTCTGGTTAGGTTATCCCCGTATCGGCTTACCCGGCCGAAGATGGCTGTCTTGAAGGAAAAGATACAAGGATATGTTAAATAAGGGGATTATTAGGTCGTCGCAGTTGACATATAGTAGTCCGATATTTTTGGTTCTCAAGGGTTCCGATGACTTTAGGCCTGTGGTCGATAAGCGTGATTTGAACCAACGGATATACATATGGGTCTACCCGTTTACTGGATTTGCATACCGCGGAAAATTTTTTCGGAGTGAAGGTCTATACATCTTTAGATCACAACAATGCCTACTATCAGATCTAGTTTCCTGAAAGTAGCAAACATGTCACCTTGGAGACCTTTTGAGTTTAACGGAGTGCCATTTTTGCAGGCCAAATTGTCGCGCCTTTTAGATCTGTTTTCTGAGTTTAAGTTTAATTTTCTTTATCAATATTTAGATGAGCTTGCCGTAAATTCTCCTGACTTTAACACTCATTTGTTACATCTGCGTGAGATTTTTCCCGGTTGGCCAGGACAGGCCTTACCATGAATCTGAAGTGGAATTCACTACATCGCAGACCACGTTTTTAGGACACTTTGTTTTTCCAGCTGGCATTACCATCGACTCCGATCGCATGGCAGTTTTGCGGAAGTTTCGTGCTTCTCGTAATTTGAAGGAGCTGAACCGTTCTTTGGGCATGGTAATTTTTTTCTAAATTTATTCCTCAATTTGCCAAGCCCTTAATTGTCACCGACGCAAAGGGGTTAGGTTTGAGTCGGGCCCGGAACCATATTGTGCATTTGAAGATCTAAAGCTTGCCGTTTCCTACCCTCCGGTCTTAGTCTTCCCGGATTTCTGGGGTAACTTTATTTTGCAGATGGATGCTTCGGCGCATTTAGTTGCGGCGGCTTTCCTTCAGGAATTTCCACAAGAACTCGTCCCGTTTATTATGCCTCCCGCACCCTGTCGGACGCCGAAAGCAAGTTTTTTTGTATGAACTGAACACTTTGAGCGTATTATTTGGCCTTGGGAAATTTCGCGGGTATCTGGAACATGCCCGTTTTTCCTGGAGTGCGATAAACAGGCTTTAACTTGGGCCCTTGACATTCCTAGGAAGACTGGGAGACTTGCCCGTTAAGAGGGTTCGAATTTCCTCTTTTAAGTTTACTCCGATTCACATCAAGGGTACCGTTCTTATCGCTGATTCCCTGACCCGGATGTTTGGTGAGGGGTCTCCATTCGAGGTCCCTGGTAATTTCGTGCTGTCAGCCTTGATTTGTAGCAGATTACCGCATTTGTTTACCGGTGTCGGCCAATATCAGCGCCAGAACCCGAAGTTGGCTGATTTAATTGAGAAGTTTAAACGAGAGGGAGGAGGTTTCGCCTTACCGTTTACGAGATGCTATGACCGCCCGAGCTAATTACAGGGGCAAATTTCAGGATATTGCCCCAGCTCTTGATACCCATTATTTTTCATTATTTCCATGATTCCTCTGTCGGGGTCATTTGGGGCGTCCTCCGTGTTAGTGGTTACCATGCTAGCCTCCAGTTCCGGAGGTCGCGAGTTCAAACTCGGCGGAGGGCGATGTATTTATTTTCGGGCGTAAAAATCCTTAGCATGGTTTCCTTCGGAAGGGAAGTAGAGCTGGTGGTTCCGTGCCGTAGATTTATGGCACGTAAAAGAACCTCAACCCTGCTAAAGATATCTCTGAGCAACATTTCCGGTTTTTCACGCCCAATATAGAATGTGACGCTAAGAACCACAGAAGTTAAAGAGCGTCCACAAATGAAACTCAATTTAACTTTAACTTTGGAGACATTTGGAAGTCCTTAAGACCCGGGAGAAAGTCAGGGATAAATTCACTTGAAAAGGCATGGATAAGGACATCGTCGCCCAGGATAAGGCGTGTCATTGTGTCTTGTCTAAACCGGCGCAGTGTACGACCTTATTATGCTACGCCACCATTGGAGCTCTTTTTGGATTTTGTGGGTACCTTCCCTCGGTCTGTTTTGCGAAATACTTACGCTGTTGTTCTTACTAATCCTTTCACGAAGTTTTGCTGGGTTTCCGGGTTTCCTCAGCTACGGCTGGCATTGTGGGTAAAGTTTTGGTTAACGTTTTGTCCTCTTAGGGTCCTCCGAAGATACTGGTTTCGGACAACGGCTCCCAGTTTACTGCTAACGCGTTTCGGCGTTTTTGTTTTAGTTGGGTGATCAAACACGTCACGACCACCCGTTACTATGCCAAACCGTCTTATGTGGAAACAGTTAATAGGAATCTTAAATCCGCGTTGACTGCCTTTCATCACGAGCGGTACAACGCCTGGAATGCCAATCCTCAAGAGCTGCAGTTCGCCTTCAACACGCCTAGGCATGAAACCCACATGACCACACCCTTTTCACTGATGTTTGCCTATGCGCCAGATTCACCACTCTCAAATTTATGATCTGTTAATCTCTCCAATGAAGTCACACCAAAGAAGATCAAACAAAATTGGAGTAATGGCCTGAGAAATTTGAAACAATCTCACCAAACACTGAAAAGACGATGTGATGAATACAGGAAGCCTTTGCCCTTTTGTGTAGGTCAGTTGTTTATGTGTAAGAATTACCCCCAAAGCTCTAAACGTGGTGATTCTATGGCTAAGTTAGTCCCACGTTACGTGGGTCTTTATTTGATCCTACTCATATCCAAAGGTGTTATATACAAGCTTGGCATTCTCGCACCCAGAAACTGCGGTGGGCATATGTCTCCCAACTGAAGTCCTTGCCAATGGGAGTGAGCGGTGATTAGGGTGTTATTGTATTTTCTTTGCTGTGCATCTAGGATCGTCGGCGGTGGTTTGAGCAGCTGATTAAAAGCTAGCTTGTCTATGTTTCTTGGCCTTGGTCTTTTATTAACACACATATATGTGTGTGTAATTTCCGGTGGCTTTTGTATGTTTTATATTTTAATGTGTGCCGGGGAGCCTCTCTATATTGTGTTTTTGCTTATAAAAGTAGCTTCGGCGTTATTTACTGCTCTGGGCTTTGTTTTTTTCAGGTGGGATATTTCTTTGCTCCATGTTGGCGCCACCACCGGCATGTCCTTTCTGTTCCAGGTGTGTGGGATCTGGTGTGGCACTGGACTTCTTATGGTGGTTTCACCAAGGGAGTATGTTGGATGCTGTAACTGCACCTCTAGATTCTCCGCCTCTGGTGAATTTTCTTTATTCTGCTGAGATCGCCAATTTGGCCAGCTTCCTGTTCTCAGCTCCCTGTGGACGCTGAGTTGATGGTGCGCGTCCTTGCATTGGTTATTATGCATATTGCTGCTGCGGGGTTCTAGGTACGCCAGTGTTCTGGTTCCGCTGTGGGGAGCGTGGTGTGTCTGGAATGCTCTGATCCAGGATTTTATTCCTTCGCTTATTCTTATGTGCTGGATAGCCTGTGGTCGTCTGGACATTCCCATTCTGTCTCTGATCATCTCCCGCGAACTTTAATCATCCGCTGGGCGCCTGGTGCTGCACGCGCTGGTGGGCGTCCTGTTTTCTCTGGGCGTTCTGGGAGCTTCCGTTCAGGCTGCACTGTTTCCTCTCCTGGTAGTCACCATGGGACATGGCTGGAGCTATTTCATTGTGATGTGCTGCTTTCCTGTCTGTTTCATCTGCCTGGCTCATCCCTTTTTCATTTCCTTTTGCCTAATCTTTAAATTAAACACCTCTTTTATTTATTCTTTGGGGGCATTGTGTTGTTTGGTTTCGAAATTTTCAGCGATGTGCCTGCTGGCTGCTTTTTGTTTTCGCCATGGCTGGCTGGGGCAGGTGTCGGCTTATGGTGGGCAGGCAGTCGCTCTGATATGCACAGTGGCAGTGCTTTGCCATTGCTCTTTCACATTTCTGGGTCAATGAACTCTGCAGTGCATTGATTAAATTGAGGCATTGAATTAACTCACTATATATGCCTGACAGTTTATCCACAGTTTCCATGCTTTAGTGTTCATCAGATCTGCTGGGCTTTGCAGTAATTTGTGGCATTCAGTTTAATTTATAATATATGCTTAATAATTCAGCCACAGTTTTATGCCACAATGTTAATCATTTTTGCAGTGGCTTGCAGTAGTTTGTGGCATTGATTTAATTTGTTATAGATACCTAATAATGTAGCCACAGTTTATTTGCTTCAGGGATAATTAGCTCTGCAGTGCTTTGCAGTAATTTGTGGCATTGAATTAATTCACTATATAAGCCTAAACACTTAATAAAAATGTTCATACTTCATGTTAATCAGCTCTGCAGTGCTTTGTTGTAGCTTATGGTATTGATTTAAATTGTAATATACATTTACTGATCTAGGCACCATTTTCATGTCTCAGTTTAATCAACTCTGAAGGGGTTTACAGCAAATTGTGGCATCAAAATAATTTATAATATACGACTAATAATCCTGATACAGCCATCATGTTTCTGGGTTAGTAGGCTCTGCAGTGGTTTGCAGTATTTGCAGCATTGCTTTAGTGTTCATCAGATCTGCTGGGCTTTGTAGTACTTTGTGGCACTGAATTAATTCATTATATATGGCTGGTAATTTAGCCAAAGTGTTATGCCACACCGTTAATCAGTTTTGCAGTGGCTTGCAGTAATTTCTGGCCTTGATTTAATTATTTAATAAATGCTAATAATTTAGCCACAATTTTCATGCTTCAGGACTAATTACCTCTGCATTGCTTTGCATAATTTGTGGCACTGAAGTAATTCCCTATATATGCCTAATGATTTAGTCACAGTTTTCATAATACTTTGGTATTAATCAGTTCTGCTGTGCTATGTAGTAATTTATGGTATTGATTTAAATTATAATACATGTATAATAATCTAGCCACCACGTTCATGCCTCAGTGTCAATTAGCTCTGGATGTCTTTACAGTAACTTGTGGCATTGGTTTAATTTATAATATATGCTTAATAATTCTGTCACAGTTTTAATGCTTCAGGGTTAGTTGCCTTTGCAGTGCTTTGAAGCAATTTATGGCATTGAATTAATTCACTATATATGCCCAAAGGTTTATTCAGAGTTTTCATACTTCAGTATTAATCAGCTCTGGAGGGCTTTACAGTAATTTATCGCATTGACTTAATTTATAATATATGCTTAATTATTTTGCCACTGTTTTCCTGCTTCAAGGTTATTAACCCTGCAGTGCTTTGCAGTAATTTGTGGCACTGAATTAATTCACTGTATATGCCTGATAATTTAGCCACAGATTTATGCTATAGTCTTAAACAGTTTTGCAGTGGCTTGTACTAATTTAGGGCAATGACTAAATTTCTTAACAAATGCCTAATAATTTAGCTACAATTTTCAAGCTTCAGGTTTAGTTAGGTCTGCAGTCCCTTGCATAATATGTAGCATTGAATTAATTCACTATATATGCCCAATGATTTGGTCACACTCTTCATACTTCTGTGTTAAGCAGCTCTGGAGGGCTTTTCAATCATTTGGGGCATTGATTTAATCTGGAATATATCCTTAATAATCTAGATACCGTTTTCCAGCTTCAGGGTTAATTAAGTCTATGGTCCTTAGCAGTAATTTGTGATACTGAATTAGTTCACTACATATGGCTGATAATTTAATCACAGGTTAAGCTATGGAATTAATCAGTTTTGCAGTGGTTAGCAGTAATTTGAGGCATTGATTTAATTTATAATAAATGCCTAATAATTTAGCCACAGTTTTCATGCTTAAGGGTTAAGTAGCTCTGCAGTGTTTTGCAGTAGTTTGTGGCATTGAAATAATTCACTATATATGCCTAATGATTTATTCAGAGCTTTCATTCTTAGGTGTTAATCACCCTGCAGTGCTTTGCAGCAATTTGTGGCGCAGATTTAAATTATAATATATGTTTAATAATCTAGCAATTGGTATGCTTTACAGTAACTTGCCGCATTGATTCAATTTATAATAATGCTTAGCATATCCTGTCACAATATACATGCTTTAGGGTTAGTTGGGTCTGCAATGTTTTGCAGTAATTTGTGGCATTGAATTAATTAACTATTCAGTCTGTTTTCATACTTCGGTGTTAAGCAGTTGTGGACGCCTTTACAGTAATTTATGGCATTGATATAATTTATAATATATACTTAATAATCTGGCCACAGTTTTCATGCATCAGGGTTAATTAGCTCTGTAGTGCTCTGCAGTAATTTGTGCCACTGAACTAATTCACTGTATATGCCTAATAATTTAGGCACATTTTTATGCCACTGGGATAACCAGCATTTCAGTGGCTTGAAGTGATTTAGCACTTACTTAATTTTGTAATAAATGCCTAATAATTTAGCCACAGTTTTCATGCTTCAGGGTTAATTAGCTCTGCAGTCCCTTGCGTAATTTGTAGCATTGAATTAATTCATTATATATGCCCAATGATTTAGTCACATTATTCACACTTCTATGTTAAGCATCTCTGGAGGGCTTTACAATCATTTGGGGCATTGATTTAATTTAGAATATATGCTTAATAATCTGGCCACAGTTTTCCAGCTTCAGGTTAATTAAGTCTGCGGTCTTCAGCAGTAATCTATGGCACTGAATTAATTCACTATATACACGTGATAATTTAGCCATAACTTTAAGCTACAGTGTTAATCAGTTTTGCAGTGGTAGTGGTAATTTGGGGCATTGGTTTAACTTATAATAAATGCCTAACAATTTAGCCACAGTTTTCATGCTTAAGAGTTAAGTAGTAATTTGCAGTAATTTGTGGCATTGAAATAATTCAGTATATATGTCTAATGATTTAGTGAGAGCTTTTATTCTTAGGTGTTAATCAACTCTGCAGTGCTTTGCATGAGTTTGTGGCACTGATTTAAATTATAACATATGTTTAATAATTTAGCAACTATTTTCATGCTTGAGTGATAATCAGCTGTGGTAGGCTTTACAGTTTCCTGTGGCATTGATTCAATTTATAATAATGCTTAATATATCTTGCCACAGCATTCATGCTTCAGGGTTAGTTGGCTCTGCAGTGCTTTGCAGTAATTTGTGGCATTGAATTAATTAACTATATATACCCAATTATTTAGTCATAGTTTTTAATCTTTGGTGTTAAGCTGCTCTAGACCACTTTACATTAATTTGTGGCATTGATTTAATTTATAACATATGCTTAATAGTCTGGCCAAAGTTTTCATGCCTTGGGGTTAATTAACTCTGTAGTGCTCTGCAGTAATTTGTGCCACTGAACCAATTCATTATATATGCCTAGTAATTTAGGCACAGTTTTATGCCACAGAGTTAAACAGTGTTGCAGTGGCTTGCAGTGATCTGTGGCATTTATTTCATTTTGTAATAAATACCAAATAATTTAGCCACAGTTTTTGTGCTGAAAGGTTAATTAGCCTTGTAGTGCTTTGCAGTAATTTGATGTACTATGTTAATTCACTATATATGGCTGAAAATTTAGCCACAGTTTTATGCTGCAGTGTTAATCAGTTTTGCAATGGCTTCCAGTAATTTGTGGCATTTATTTAACTTATTTAACACCATTTTCATGCATCTGTGATAATCACCTCTGGATGGCATTACAGTAACTTGTGGCATTGATTTTATTTATAATATATACTCAATAATCTTGCTACAGCATTCATGCTTGAGGATTAGTTTGCTTTGCAGTATATAATGTAGTCTACATAATGTATTCATAGTTTTCATACTTCATTATTAATCAGCTCTTAAGGGCTTTACAGGCGGCGCCATGGCCGAGTGGTTAGACCGCTCGCCTCCCACCGAGGCGGCCTGGGTTCAATCCCAGGGACCTGCATGTGGGATTTGTGGTGGACGAAGCGGCGTCTGGGCGGGTTTTCTCCGGGTTCTCTGGTTTCCCCCGTCGTTCATTCCACCAACTGCTCCATCATCACCTTTCCTTTCATCCATTTCACCATTTCGTTTCCTCTACTTCCTTCATCCCATACCAGGCATCGGGCTGATCACCCATCCTGGATGCTCTGCCTGATCCATGAGTGTCTACTCCTCGACGGACCTCTGACCCCAGACACCCGCTTGTAAGTCCTGGGGGGTGTAAGTCCTACATAAGCGGAGGGTAAACAGAGAAAGAATGAATGAATGAATCTTAAGGGCTTTACAGTAATTTGTGGAATTGATTTAATTTATAACACATGCCAAATAATCCTGCCAAGGTTTTTGTGCTTCAGAATTAGTTGTCTCTACAGTGCTTTGTAGTAGTTTGTAGCATTGAATTAATTCACCATGTATGCCGAATGATTTAGTCACAGCTTTCATACTTTGCTGTCAATCACCTCTGGAGTGTGTTACAGTAATATGTTGCTTTGATTAAATTTACAATATATGCTTAATAATCTAGCAACTGTCTTCATGCACCAGGGTAAATTAACTGAGCACTATTTTGCAGCAATTTTTGGCACTGTATTAATTCATTATATATGCATGAAAATTTAGCCACAGTTTTGTGCTATAGTGTTAATCAGTTTTGCAGTGGACTTGCAGTAATTTATGACAGTGATTTAATTTTTTAAATCACTGCCTAATCTTTTAGCCATACTTAGAGATGTCATGCTTCAGGGTTAATTAGATCTGCAGGGCTTTGCAGTAATTTGTGGCTATAAATTAATTCCCTACATATGCCTAATGATTTAGTCACAGACTTAATATTTTAGGGTTAATCAGCTTTGCAAAACTTTGCTGTAATTTGTGGCAGTGATTTAAATTATAATAGATGTTTAATAATCTTGGTACCATTTTCATTCTTAAGTGTAAATCTGCCCTGGAGGGGTTTACGGTGACTTATGGCGCTGGTTTAATTTATAATATATGCTTAATAATCCTGCCACATTTTTCATCCTTTGGCATTAATTAACTCTGCAGTCTTTGCAGTAATTTGTACAACTGAATTATTCACTATATATGCCTGATAGCTTACACACAGTTTTATGCTACAGTGTTAATCAGTTTTCTCATGGCTTGCTGTGATTTGTGGCATTTATTTAATTTATACTAGATGCCTAATAATTTAGCCTCAGTTTTCATGCTTCAGGGTTAATCAGTTCTGTAGCGCCTTGCAGTAATTTGTGGCATTGAATTCATTCACAATATAGAACTAATTACTTAGTCACAGTTTACATATTTCGGTGTTAATTTGTATGCAGTGCCTTGCATAGATTTACGGCACTGGTTTAAGTTGTAATATATGTTTAATAATCTAGCCAGAGTTTCATGTTTCATTGTTAATCTGCTCTGGAGGGCTTTACAGTAACTTGTGGCATTAATTAAATGATAATACATTAATAATTCTGCAACAGTTTTTATGACTGAGGGTTAGTTTACTGTGCAGTGTGTTGCAGTAATTTGTGGCATTGAATTAATTCACTATATATGCCCAATGATTTGGTCACACATTTTATACTTTGGTGTTAATCAGCTCTGGAGAGCTTTACAGTAATTTGGGGCATTGATTTGATTTATAATATGTATTTAACAATTTATTCACCGTTTTCATGCTTCAGGGTTAGTTAACTCTGTGGTGCTTTCTTGTAATCTGTGTCAATGAAATAATGCAATATACATACCTGATAATTAGGTACAGAGTTATGTTACAGTTGTAATTGGTTTTGCAGTTGCTTGCAGTAATTTGTGGCATGGATTTAATTTATAATAAATGCCAAATAATTTAGACACAGTTTTCATGCTTCAGAGTTAATTAGCTCTGCAGTGCTTTGCAGTATTTTGTGACATTGAATTAATTCACTATATATCCCTAATGATTTAGTCACAGTTTTCATACTTTGGTGTTGATCATCTATGCAATGCTTTGGAGTAATTTGTGGCATTTATTTAAACTATAATATGTGTTTAATAATCTAGCCACTGTTTTCATGCTTCACTGTTAGTCAGGCTTGGAGGGCTTTAGAGTACCTTGTGACATTGATTTAATTTATAATATATGCTTAATAATCCTGTCATAGTTTTTGTTTTTCTTTCTTCAGGGTTGGTTGGGCTTTCAGCACTTTGCAGCAATTTGTGGCATTGAATTAATTCACTATATATTCCTATGCGTTAGCCATAGCTTTCATACTTCTGTGTTAATCACCTAAGGAGTACTTTACAGAAATTTGTGGCATTGATTTAAATTATAATATATGTTTAATAATCTAGCTACCATTTTCATGTTTCAGCGTTAATCAGCTCTGGAGGACTTTCAGAGTACCTTTTTGCATTCATTTAATTTATAATATATGTTTAATAATCCTGCCATAGTTTTCACCTTTCAGGGTTAATTGTCTCTGAAGTGCTTTGTAGTAATTTATGACACAGGGTTGATTCACTATATATGCCTGATAATTTACTCTCAGTTTTCATATTTCGGTGTTATTCAGCTCTGGAGGGCCTTACAGTAATTTTTAGCACTGATTTAATTTGTAATATATGCTTAATAATCTAGCCACATTTTCATTCTTCAAGTTAATTAACTCTGCAGCGCTTTATAGTAATTTGTACCACTGAATTAATCCACTATATATGCCTGATAATTTAGCCACAGTTTTATGCTACAGTGTTGATCAGTTTTGCAGTGACTTTAATAATTTGTGGCATTTATTTCATTTAGAATAGATGCCTGATGATTTAGCCACAGTTTTTATGCTTCAGGGTTAATTAGCTCTTCAGTGCTTTGCAGTAATTTGGAACATTGATTGAATTCACTATATATACCTAATGATTTAGTCAGAGTTTTCATACTTTGGTGTTAATCAGCTCTGCAGTGCTTTGCAGTAATTTGTGTAGTTGATTTAAATTCTAATATATGTTCAATCATCTAGTCACCATATTCATGTTTCAGTATTAATCAACTCTGGAGGGCTTTATAGTAACTTGTGTCATTGATTGAATTTAAAATATATGTTTAAAAATCTTGCCGCAGTATTCTTGTTTGAGGGTTAGTTGTCTCTGCAGTGTTTTGCAGTAATTTATGGCATTGAATTAATTCATTGTTTATGCCCAATGATTTACTCTCAATTTTCATGCTTTGGTGTTACTCAGCTCTGGAGGAGTTTACATTCATTTCATCCATAACATATGCTTAATAATCTAGTCACAGTTTTCATACTTCAAGTTAATTAACTATGCAGTGCTTTACAATAATTTGTATCACTGAATTAATTCACTATATATGCCTGATAATTTAGCCACAATTTCATGCTATATTGTTAATCAGTTTAACAATGGCTTGCAGTAATTTGGGGCACTGATTTAATTGATAATAAATGTGTTTCAATTTGGCCACAGTTACCATGCTTGAGGGTTGATTAGCTGTACACTTTTTTGAAGTAATTTGTGACATTGAAGTCATTCACTATATAGACCTAATTACTTAGTCACAGTTTATATATTTCAGTGTTAATTTGTATGCAGTGCCTTGCATTGATTTACAGCACTGGTTTAAGTTATAATATATGTTTAATAATCTAGCCAGAGTTTCATGTTTCAGTGTTAATCTGCTCTGGAGGGCTTTACAGTAACTTGTGGCATTAATTAAATGATAATACATTAATAATTCTGCAACAGTTTTCATGACTGAGGGTTAGTTTACTGTGCAGTGTGTTGCAGTAATTTGTGTCACTGAATTAATTCACTATATATGCGCAATGATTTGGTTACACTTTTTATACTTTGGTGTTAATCAGCTCTGGAGAGCTGTACAGTAATTTGGAGCACTGATTTGATTCATAATATGTATTTAACAATTTATCCACTGTTTTCATGCTTCAGGGTTGGTAACTCTGTGGTGCTTTCCTGTAATTTGTGCCAATGAGTTAATGCAATATACATACCTGATAATTAGGCACAGATTTATGCTACAGTTGTAATTGGTTTTGCAGTAGCTTATAATAAATGCCAAATAATTTAGACACAGTTTTCATGCTTCAGAGTTAATTAGCTCTGCAGTGCTTTGCAGTATTTTGTGGCATTGAATTAATTCACTTTATATGCCTAATGATTTAGTCACAGTTTTCATACTTTGGTGTTGATCATCTATGCAAAGCTTTGGAGTAATTTGTGGCATTTATTTAAACTACAATATGTGTTTAATAATCTAGCCACCATTTTCATGCTTCACTGTTAGTCAGGCTTGGAGGGCTTTAGAGTACCTTGTGACATTGATTTAATTTATAATATATGCTTAATAATCCTGTCATAGTTTTTGTTTTTCTTTCTTCAGGGTTGGTTGGGCTTTCAGCACTTTGCAGCAATTTGTGGCATTGAATTAATTCACTATATATGCCCAGTGATTTGTCACAGTTTTCATACTAGTGCTAATCAGCTCTGGAGGGCTTTAGAGTATTTTGGGGCATTGATTTAAGTTATAACATATGCTTAATAAACTAGTCACAGTTTTCATGCTTCAGGATAGATTATCTGTGCAGTGCTTTGCAGTAATTTGCTGCACTGAATTAATTCACTATATATGCCTGATAATTTAGCTACAGATTTATGCTACAGTGTTAAATCAGTTATGCAGTGGCTTGCAGTAATTAATGCCATTGATTTAATTTTTTAATGAATGTCTTATCATTTAGCCACAGTTATCTTTAGGGCTTAGAAGTTGCAGACCTGTAAGTTGCCTAAAGGACCTTTAAATAGACCTAAAAGTATCCTATAAAGAACCTTAAGACAAGAAAAAAGGATGTCAAAAATGATACAGATTATTTCGTAGTTTGGGTTTCAATTATATAGCTAATGAATATAACATTTCAAAAATAAAACAATTATATAGAATGTGAAGGAAACCTCATAAAAGACGATGCAAATTAATTCATAATTTCAGTTTCAAATATATATTTAACAAATATAAAGTTTCAAAAATACAAAGTTATATACAGTATGAGAAAAAGACTACACGAAGGACGATCCAAATTAATTCATAATTTCAGTTTCAATTATATATTTAATGAATATATTATTTCAAAATACAAAACTATATACAGAAGAAAAAAATATACATGAAAAATGGTCCAAATTAATTCATAATTTCAGTTTCAATTACGTATTTAATGAATATAATGTTTCAGATATACACAACTATATACAGATTAAAAAAAAATCTACATAAAGGAAAGGTTTCTTCTGAATTCAGCAAACCTGCAATGGACATCCTGGACAAAGAAATTGAAATAAGTATATCTAGAATCATATGTGGTTTAACCACACAGGGTTATAGAAATTTGAATTTTGGAAACCTTACCTCAGTTGGCATTGCAGTATATCAGATAGTCATCTCCTGGTTCTTAGATGTAGAGGAATGTCGGTTTTCTGACAGCACATTACAAAACATTGAGAAACTTCTCTCCACATCAACAGAAGTCATTGGTGCATATTTGAAGCAAGTAAGATCTTGTGGAGAAAATTCCTCTTCAAAAACACTCACATCACAATTTTCTCCATTCAATATTTCAATTATCTTGTCCATGATTTCATATCCTTGGTTTTTTCAGGCATTAGTTTCATCTTCTGGCTTACCGCATTTCCAGCTTCACCTTCACATTGTTCCAATTGTTGCTAATACATCACTCACCTCTGAAAACACTGAATGAATGGTTTCATTACGTTTCTCAAGGTAGTCTATGGCTATCACTAATTGAGCAAAATTGCTGTTAATGTACACCAGGCTCCCTTCAGCTGAGGTTTAGCCATTAGATCCTTGCGACATGGCAATATAAGCAGCATCTTCTCTATCCAAGCTATCAATTACAGGTTTAATCACATGAAAGAACACTTTCTTAACACTGGATACAAGTTTGTCAACATATAGAAAATGTTTTCGCACTTCTTCACTCACTCGATGCAAAGCATGCACGAAACAGGTTACATGAACCAACTTTGGATAAATTGCCTTTCCTGCCTTTACCATGTATGGTGCTGCATCAGTTTGAAAAAGCAGAACATTGTTGTGTTTTATTCCCTGTGGCCACAAGGGAAAGAGGCTTTAGTCAAACAGCTGGCAAATACTTTAATGACTCACTCTCTCCAGGATATCCATTGTGAGGAGAAATATTTTTCTAGGTTTGTCCTCCTCTAACATACCAACAATCACATTTGCAACGGAGCGATCCACTTCATTACTTGTTTTGTCAATAGACACAAATATTAACTTATCCTCAACACAGTCACAGACTTTTTCAATCGTGTCTTCATAGCAGGGGTGCATGTACTCCTTCTGAAGGGTAGACTCGTACGGGATGTTCCAATTAATATACCGTACTAAGAATGTATTGAAGGATTCATTGCATATCTTTGCTAAAGGAATATTCATGCTAAATAAGGCACTGCAAAGGACTTTGTAACACGGAGATGATTTAGATTATTCACTACCACTTTGTCACAACAGAAGTTGTGATTCCTGTTTATCCGCGGCCTGGGAGGCTGCTCTCAGGTGTTTCTCATGCCTAAGATGCTGTTGGACAGGGAATCGCTTTTCTGCACTAACTTTTACCTCATAATATTTGCAGAAAAGAATACTTCTATCATGAAACAAATTGAAACTGAGACTAGATTAGATTCTACTTGACAGAAAAGATGCAGTTGAAAGAGGTAAAGTTAAAAAAAGCTGTTAAAGAGCATAAAAACAAAAAGCTAAAAAAGGTCCCGTAAGGCAAAAAAGGCAAAAAGGACAAATAAAACCCACCATTTTCTGACTTACAATGACCCATAATGAACATATTTTCTGCTGGACCCATTTTCAGACACTAAATAAAAAAAGGGTTTGTCCTACTTCCTAACTCTAGTTATCCTGCTTCAGGATTAATTCATTCTGCAGTGCTTTGCAGTAATTTGAGGCATTGAATTATTCACTATATATGCCTAATATTTTAGTCACCGTTTTCACACTTTGGTATTGCTCAGCTCTGCAGTGCTTCACTGTAATTTGTGGCAATGATTTAAATTTCTAATATATATATGTTTAAAACTCCAGCCACCATTTTGATGCCTCTGTATTAATCAGCTCTGGAGGGCTTTACAGTAACTTGTGGCATTGATTTAATCTATAATATATGCTTAATAATCCTGCCTCAGTTTTCATGCTTCAGGGTAGTTTGGTGCTGCAGTACTTTGCAGTAATTTGTGGCATTGAAATAATTCATCATATAAGCTTAATGATTTAATTAAGCTTTTCATACTTTGGTGTTAATCAGCTCTGGAGTGCTTTACAGTAATTTGTGGCATTGATTTAATTTATTATATATGCTTAATAATCTAACCACAATTTTCATGCTTCAGGTTTAATTAGCCCTGCAGTGCTTTGCAGTAATTTGTGACACTGAATTAATTTACTATATATGCCTGATAATATAGCCACAGTTTTATGCTGCAGTGTTAATCAGTTTAGCAGTGGCTTGCAGTAATTTGTGGCACTGATTTAATATATAATATATGCATTGGTTTAAATTACAATATATTTTTATAATAAAGCCACTCTTCTCATGCTTCAATGTTAATCAACTCTGGAGGGCGTTCAGGTAACTTGTGGATTTGATTTAATCTCATATATGCTTAATAATCCTGCCACAGTTTTCATCTTTCAGCACTAGCAGGGTCTGCAGTGGTTTGGGCATTGAATTAATTCACTATATATACCCAATGATTTAGTCACAGTTTTCATACTTAGGTTCTAATCAGCTCTGGAGAGCTTTACAGTAATTTGGGGCATTGATTTAATTTATAAAAAATGCTTAATAATCTAGCCATAGTTTTCATGCTTCAGGGTTAATTAATTCTGCAGTGCTTTACAACTATTGGTGCCACTAAATTAATTCACTATAAATGCCTGATAATTTAGCCACAATTATATGCTACAGTGTCAGTCAGTTGTACAGTGGCTTGCATTGATTTAATTTATAGTATATGCCTAATAATTTAGCCACAGTTTTCATGCTTCAGGGTAAATTAGCTCTGCAGCGCCTTGCAGCAGCTTTGTTGCATTCAATTATTTCACTATATAAGCCCAAGGTTTTCATACTTCGGTGTTATCAGCTTTGCAGTAATTTGTGGCACTTATTTAAATGACAATATGTGTTTAACAAGCTAGCTACTGTTTTCATGCTTCAGTGTTAAGCAGCTCTGGAGTACTTTAATGTAACTTGTGGCATTGATTTAATTTATAATATATGTTAAATAATCCTGACACAGTTTTCATGTTTCAGGGCTAGTTGGCTCTGCAGTGCTTTGCACTAATTGGTTGCATTGAATTAATTCTCTATACAGGCTGTAACAAAAATGTACGGCAAAAATTTCAGGACACATTCCTCACACATAGACAAAGAAATTATGTTATATGAACTTGGGTCTGGAAACACTTTGTTACCATGTTACAACTCATTTTTCCCAACTCATTAATCATGGGAACACACAAGAATGGAATGCACCAGCCTACCACATGCAACTCTTTCTCGCAGGAGATGTTCAATATGCCCTCCATGAGCAATGATACATGCATGAACCCACCATTGTAGTGAATCCCGGATGTGTTGATGTATCTCTGGAGTTTTGCTTATGGTTTGGCAGCCTTCCATAATACGGGCACAGAGACTCTGAACATCTGGTACTGGGGTTCGATACACAAGAGCTTTCAAATGCCCCCAGAAATAAAAGTCCAGTGGCTTTAGGTCCGGGAAGCATGGAGACCAGGCAATTGGTCCACCTCTACCTATCCATCTGTCACTGAATCTGTTATTTAGAAGTCGATGGACATTAACACTAAAATGAGGAGGTGCTCCATAATGCATGAAGTACATGTTTTGTCGCACAGCTAAAGGCACATCTGCTAACAGATCAGGTAGAACATTCTCTATGAAATTATGGTAACTTTATCCATTGAGCCTGGGTGGAAGAACGTGATGCCCTACCAAACAGTCACCAACAATGCTGGCACAAACATTCACAGAAAATCTTTGTTGATGACTTGCTTCAACAGTTGCGTGAGTATTGATGTCAGCCCATACATGCTGATTGTGATAATTTACAATCTGATCTCATTGAAAAAACACCTCATCTGTGAACAGCACCATTGCACCAAAATTAGGGTTGACATTTGTTGCATAAACCATTCACAGAAGCATACCCGTGCAAGAAAATCAGCTGCTGATAGTGCCTGTACACACTGTAAATGGTATGGATACAGCCGAACCTCGTGTAACACTCACCAGACAGTCATGTAGTCAACATTCATTGTTGCAGCTACTTGTTTTGTACTGACACTAGGGTCGTCATCAACTGCCTGAAGAATTGCTGCCTCCTGTTGTGGTGTCCTCATCCTTCTAGGCTGAAGTGCCCCATGTTCCCTAAGACAATGATCAATGGTTTCAAACATTTTCCTGTAGGGGCACCTTCATCCGGGAAATCTCTCCCGGTACAAACATTGAGTGCAAGCAACATTGCCATCTGCTAATACATGCATCAAATGGGCATCTGCCATCTCTGCATTTGTGTATACTGCCTTGCACGAACCAAGTCTGTGATCAACTCTACTAGTGTGCTTGCCAAGGTCGTACTGCTCACTGGAACAGTTTATGTTACCTGTAAACAAGCAATGATGTAAGTCACATTGCAACAGGGACATGTAAAACAAAACACTGGCGGTGCACCTACGATACTGACAACGTAACCAGACATAACCAAGAGTGCATGTTCCTCATGATTCTAACGTTCTGTTTGTGTGTGTTTCCCATGATTAATGAGTTGGAGAAAATGAGTTGTAACATGGAAACAAAGCATTTCCGGACCCATGTTCATGTAACATAATTTCTTTGTCTATGTGTGAGGAATGTGTCCTGCAATTTGTGCCATACATTTTTGTTACATGCTGTATATGTCCAATGATTTAGTCACAGATTTGATACTTCAGTGTTAATCAATTCTGGAGGGCTTTACAGTAATTTGTGCAAATGATTTAGTTTATAGTATTTGCTAAATAATCTATCCATAATCTTCATAATTCAGGGTTAATTAACTCTATGGTGGTTTGTAGTATTTGTGCAGCTGAAATAATTCACTACATATGCCTGATAATTTTTGCCAGTGTGTTAATCCTTATTGCAATGGCTTGCATTAATTTGGGGCATTGATTTAAATTATAACAAATGCCTAATAATTTAGCCAAAGTTTTCATACTTCAGGGTTAATTACCTCTGTTGTGCTTTGTAGTATTTTTGGCATTGTATTAATTCACTATACAGGGTGAACCATTTAAGTTGAGACTGTACAATATCTCCAAAGCTAAGGATTACAGAAGGAAATATCTTGAATAAAATGTGCATCATATATGGGGAAAAGTAAATGCCATTAGTCTGTTTTGTTTAGAGGACATTATGATGGTGATTTTGGTGCAGTTTAATTTTTGTAATTGTGAACTTACCCTTTTTATGATGTTTTCTCACTCCTCATAAAAAACTAAACAGCATTTGTATAAAGCACTTTGCAATTGTACTTACACCAACGTAACTAACAACAAAAATTCTAAATGACTGCACGAGGAGTGCAATGAATGGCTGGAGCATCCATGGATGCTCATTTGAGGGACCAGTTACATTTCGTAATTGGGAACCAACATATTTTATTTTGTTTCCTTATTCCGCATCACAAAATAAACAGTTTTTTATGAGCCATTTTCTAATGAGACAACAACATTCAAAATGTAGGTTCCCATTTACAAAAATTAAATTGACTCCAAAATGACCATCAAAACGTCCTCCAAACAAAACATAACTAATAACATTTACTTTTCCTTATAATATCAAGTAACTTTTATTCAAGATATCTCTTTCTACAATGCTTAGTTTTGCAGATATTGTAAAGTCTGAACTTAAATAGTCCACCCAGTAAATACTGAATGATTAAGTCACATTTTCATGCTTCAGTGTTAATCATCTCTGGAGGGTTTTACATTAATTTGGGGCACTGATTTAATTTATCATGTAAACTTTATAATCTAACCACAATTAGCATGCTTTAGGGTTAATTAAGTCTGCAGTGGTTTGCAGTAATTTGTGGCACTGAACTAATTCACCACATATTCCTGATAATTTTGCCACAGTTTTATGTTAGTGTTAATCACTTTTGCAGTGTCTTGCAGTAATTTGTGGCACTGATTTAGTTTATAATAAATGCCTAATAATTTAGGCACAGTTTTTATGCTTCAGGGATAATTAGTTCTGCAGTGGCCTGCAGGAATTTGTGGCATTGAATTAATTTACTATATGCCCAATGATTTAGACAGTCTTCACACTTTCATGTTAATCAGCTGTGGAGGGCTTTACAGCAATTTATGGAATTGATTTAACTTATAATATATGCATAATAATCTAGACACAGATATCATGCTTTAGGTTTAATTAATTCTGCAGTGCTTTACACTAATTTGTGGCATGACTTAAATCACTATACCAGGTGAGTCAGCTGCACCTATTTATTTTTTTATTTATGCAACGTGCTAAGTGACATATGTGACTTACGCCTTTCTTGAATGCCTTCTAATGGCTGATTTGCATAACACTTTGTAGAGGAGGGATACATAACTCAGTGCATAAGTGTTTTATAGGACAGAACGCAATTGCTATGTATGTCAATGCAGAAAACATCCCACCCTGACACTGAGAGCTTCAGTAGCACATTTAGCCAATTTTACAAATTTTTATTCTTTAGTATACATCCATGAACCCCTTTTAAAATGCCCCTGAAGGAACAACCTATCATATGCATTGGTTGACAGAACCATTTGAAAAGAAAATGCCGGATCTACGCGATGCGACCAATTGGATTTAAGCCGTTAGTCATTGTACAGCCTTGTCAAAAAATGCTTAGTATTAGGTAGATAATTTCTCTTATTTCACAAACTATGGAGTATTTCAGATCATACAGTAATTGTAATGACTGATGCAGTTTATTTGTTTGAATTAAAACTACCAAACCGAGCTCAAAACACTGAATGATGCTGCAAAAAGCATGTAAAGATTCGAGGTGGGGTTTAGTTCTGCAATTACTAATTCGTATAGGAACCTCTGGTTGCAAGGTAGCATTGGCCGAATGGTATTATCATGGTTGCTCTAATGCTGTGCCACTTTTAATTCTGGTTCAAATCCTTTGGGATAATTTCAAACTTTTTATTACCTTTTGTTTTATCTCTTTGGGCATATAATTTGATATTATGATATAAATAACATTTTAATAACATTATAAGTGTGTACAAAATAGAATAATCATCATGTTTTCCACTGGCAGGTAGATAATTTGTACATCGTAGGTGTTTTATTGTGGTCAGTATTAGCTTGACCCACTCAAACAAGTTTAAAACACTTCCCACATGCCAAGTGGCTTTAGCTATTTGCACCTGCGTCAATGCTTGGCATCAATAAATAACTCTCTCTCCATAGTCTACTCAGTATCTGAAACCTTTCTATGAGACATGGCTGCTGTCATAAAGTATACAAACGACGAGTACATTAACATGCTGTTAATCTATGGAGAAACAAGGTGTAATGCACTGTCAGCAAAGCGCCTGTATGAAGAACGATTTCCAGGAAGAAGGGCACCTACTGCAGACACTTTTCGAAAGGTTGAAAGACGCCTTTGTGAAACAGGATCATTTGGAAGAGCACTGCCTGCTCGCAATGCTCCAGTAACCTCTGGAGGCAATGAAGAAGCTGTGCAAAACGCAATAGAAAACAATCCACATGACAGTTCAAGAGTCATAGCAGAAGATCTGCACATAAATCAGTCCTCAGTGATGCGCACATTGCATCGTAATAAATATCATCCATACCATCTACAATTACACCAAGTGCTCCATAGACGCAACCTTAAGTACGAGTGATATATGCCTAATGGCTACAGCAGTGAGCGCAAATGGATGCCGAGTTTTTAGGAAGTGTTCTTTTCAGTAATGAAGACACATTCCAGAATAATGGAACTGTTAACTGCCATAATGTGCACTACTGGAGTATAGACAATCCTCACTGGATGAGAGAAGTTGCATTCCAGCTACAGTGGAGCATAAATATCTGGTGTGGAATAATAGGAGATCAGCTAATTGGACCATACTTTCTTGAAGGCAACCTCACAGGACCATGGTACCTTGCATTTCTGCAAGAAGAATTGTCATTGTTCCTAGAAGATGTGCCACTAGTGAAACAGACAGGAATGTGGTTACAGCAGGATGGAGCTCCACCACACTGGTCATTGATTGTAAGGAATCACTTACATAGAACATATCCACAAAAATGGATTGGCCGAGGGGGCCCAATCGCATGGCCACCTAGATCACCTGATCTCACCCCACTGGATTTCTTTCTGTGGGGTCATTTAAAGGAGCGGGTCTAGGCTCAAGAGCCGCAAGCCCAAATCATACGGGAAGTCATACATGGAGAATGCAGCCAGATTACACTGCACATGTTACAGCATACAAGAAGGTCTCTCCGGCAATGTACACAAATGTGCATTGATAAGGGGGTCGTCATTTTGAACATTTACTTCCTTGATGAAATCCATGCTCTTTAACAATTTATTATTCTGTTTACCCATGAACTTAGCACATTTACAACTCCTTTGTCAATAGAAGAAGTGAAACATAGGATTTAAACACGAAACAAAACTGTTATATTGAATATCGCCGATATGCGCCCAAAAGAATGAAGGCTAACTACGTAACATGGTTTACAACACCAGATACGGTACAGATTATTAGGGTAAACATGATACACAATTATCTGAATGTAATTCCTATGTCTTTGGCTCACAGGAGAGCCAGTAACAAAAATAAATAAATTAGTATACTAAAATACAGAAAATAAACACAAGCAGCGAAAAAAATAAAACAATTTGATGTTTGTATCAGATTCGAACCTCCGAAGCTAACCTTTGCTTCACCACATTCTGGCAGCTAATCCACTCGGCCAGAACCCACTTAGTCTATCCTGCTATTCGGGAAAACATTCCTCTATCTCCTTGCAAGCATTATAGCCATAAAACGCCTTTTTTTTAAGGCTTTCGCAGGTCATTGGCTCTCATTCAGACCTTTAATCATTAATGCTAATTGCGTATAGTACTGAATAGAAGGACAGAGCTGCAATAACAGTTTGTTTGCTAAGAGGATCAATGTTTTCACATTAGAGTATAAACTGTGGGTTGCATAGATACCAATAACTAGGGGCAGCTGACTCACCTGGTATATGCCTGATAATTTAGCCACAGCGTTATGCTAAAGTGTTAGCCAGATTTGCAGTGATTTGCAGTAATTTGTGGCATTGATTTAATTTATAATAAATGCCTAATAATTTACCCACAGTTTTCATGCTTCAGGGTTAAGCTTTGCAGTGCTTTCTGTAGCTTGTGGCATTAAATTAATTCACTATATATGCCTAATGATTTAGTTACAGTTTTCATACTTTGGTATTAATCAGTTCTGCAGTGCTATGAGGTGAATTGTTGCATTGATATATATCACAGTATATGTTCAATTACCTAGTCACCATTTTCATGCTTCTGTGTTAAACATCTCTGAAGGGCTTTACACTAATTTGTGGCACTGATTTAATTTATAACAAACGCCTCATATTTTAGGCACAGTTTTTATCCTTCAGGGATAATTAGCTCTAAAGTGCCTTGCAGTAATCTGTGGTATTGAATTAATTCACTATATATGCCTAATGATTTAGTCACACTTTTCATACTTTGGTGTTAATCAGTTATGCAGTGCTTTGCAGTGATATTAATTTAAATTATAATATATGTTTAATAATCTAGCCAGCATTTACAAGATTCCATGTTAATAAGTTCTGGAGTGCTTTAACATAACTTATGGCAGTGGTTTAATTTATAATATATACTTAATAATCCTGCCACACTTTTCATGTTTCAGAGTTAATGGCTCTGCAGAGCTTTGCAATAATTTGTAGTATTGAATTAATTCACTACATATCCCAATGATTTAGTCACAGCTTTCATACTGAAGTGTAAATCAGCTCTGGAGGACTTTACGGTAGTTTGTGGCAGTGATTTAATTTATAATATATGCTTAATAATCTAGCCACAGATTTTATGCTTCAGAGTTAATCAACTCTGCACTGCTTTGCAGTAATTTGTGTTGCTGAATTACTTCACAATATATGCCTGATAATTTAGCCAATGCTTTATGCTACAGTATTAATCAGTTTTGCAGTGGCTTGCAGTAATTTGTGGCATTGATTTAATTTATAATAAATGCCTAATAGTTTAGCCACAGTTTTTATGCTTCAGCATTAAATAGCTCTACAGTGCTTTGCAGTAATTTATGGAATTGAATTAATTCACTATTTATACCAAATGATTTATTCTTTAACTTTCTTTAAGTGCCTCATGGCACTAAAATTTAGCATATTTGTTTTGTATAAACCATTATTTATGCTGAAGTTACAAAGTTGCAGTGGCTATGTAGCTGACCACACACATATGCCCTACATAACTGTAATCTCTCTTACTTACTTGGTACCGTTTATTTATTTATTTATTTATTGTGCTAAGAGAATTACAATTTGATTGTCTACTGAACTTTGACCCTGGCCAATCATTCTGTAGATAATCACTACAGCCCATTTACATTTTACAATTTCCCGTCAACTCATTCTGTAGACAATCACTACAGTTTATTTACATTTTACAATTTCTCGTCAATAAATTATCTTGTTCCAGTTTTTCATGTCCCATTTCCACTTGTTTTTCACTTTTCACTTATTGATTACTTTACCATCACACATTCACCATAGTTTTCCATTCAAAGGAAGATACACTACCTCTTAATTTTCTCCATCCACTGTTCAAAGCCATTTATTTTTGACTTTACACAAAAACTGTCCAATGCTCCTAGCGTCCTTGCACATCATTTCGATTATAAGCGTATTTCAACTACTTCTTTTTAAAAAATTCTCTTCTCCAATTTTCTGTTCTTTGGCACTTAAATGCTATGTGTTCAATGTCTTCATTACCACCACATATCGGACATTGATTTTGTCTTAACCCTCTTAGCCTCCATGCTCCGGTTCTTACCCATGCAATAGATTCTCTCTCTTCTTTATTTACTGTGTCTATATATTTTTCCCTACCCATGTATTTTTCATTGGCCTATAACAAACCAATGAGCTCTTTTCGGCAATCTCACTGAACATGATTTGTATTTCTACATCTTCCAGTCTTTTCCTCGCCTTTTTCCAAAAATTTTTCATGTTATTTTCTCTCCTTCTCCACATGTCTCCTAACCCATTTTTCTCCAAAAAGTTCCATAAATTACTTACCCATCCATCATTCATTAAACTATTCTCTTAGTATTCTATACATTGTCTTAACACATTACGTTTTCCTAGATTTAAGGTTCTGAACCAAAATTTCACAGCTCTTTCCATTAACTTCCCTTTAGTTGCCACCCTGCCCATCTCTAATTGTGCTACCTGTCTTACAATTGACTTCGGTAACCCTAGTATTTCTCTACAAAACATCCTGTGCACCAAATCTATACTTCCCCATCCTCTATCTAATCCCCATATTTCTATACCATACATCATTTTTGCCTCCACAACCATCTCATAAACTTTTTCCAGCCATTTAACATTTATATTAGGTACTTTATATTTGCAGCTTCTAATTGCTGCCATCGCCACTTTACCTTTTGCCAATGCAAACTTCTTTTGTTTCTCCCATTTATTAGCTCCATCTACTTTTACTCCTAAATAAATACAGTCACACACCCCCCTGTAATCTTTATTCTCTCCCTTCCACTTTCCATATTTGCTTAATTTTCCCCCGTTTTTCAATACCACAATCGGTGTTTTCTCTTGATTCACTTTTAACTTCCATTCTTTACAATATACATCAATTGCTTTTAATGATTGTTTTAAACCACTTACTGTAATAGATCCTACTAAAATATGGGGATTAGATAAAGGATGGGAATGTATAGATGTGGTGCACAGGATGTTTTGTAGAGAAATACTAGGGCTAGTGAAGTCAATTGTAAGACAGGTAGCACAATTAGAGATGGGCAGGGTGCCAACAAAGGGGAAGATAATGGAAAGAGCTTTGAAATTTTGGTTCAGAAGTTTAAATCTAGGAAAAAGTAATGTGTTAGGACAATGTATTGAATACCAAGAGAAAAGCTTAATGAATGATGGATGGGTAAGTAAATTACGGAATATTTTGGAGAAAAATGGGTTAGGAGATATATGGAGAAGGAGAGAAAATAATGTAAAACATTTTTGGAAAAAGGCAAGGAAAAGACTGGAAGATATAGAAATACAAATCTGGTTCAGTGAGATTACCGAAAAGAGCTCATTAGTTTATTATAGGCCAATGAAAAATACATGGGGTAGGGAAAAGTATATAGACATAGTAAATAAAGAAGAGAGAGAATCTATTGCATGGTTAAGAACCGGAGCATGGAGGCTAAAAGGGCTAAGACAGGGTATTCCTCAGAACCAATGTCCGATATGTGGTGGTAATGAAGACATTGAACACATAGTATTTAAGTGTCAAGGAACAGAAAATTGGAGAAAAGAATTTTTTAATAAGAAGTGGTTGAAGGGGGATAGAAATACACTTATAATTGAAATGATATGAAAGGACGCTAGAAGCATTGGACAGTTTTTGTGTAAAGTAAAAAATAAATGGCTTTGGACAGTGGAAAGAGAAAAGTAAGAGGTAGTGCATCTTACTTTGAATGGAAAACTATAGTGAATGTGTGATGGTTAAGTAATCAATAAATGGAAAGTGAAAAAAAAAAGTGGAAATGGGACATGAAAGAAAAAAAAAAAACTGAAAAAAAAGAGCAAGATAATTTAGTGACAAGAGATTGTAAAATGTAAATAAAGTGTAGTGATTGTCTACTGAATAAGTGACCAGGGTCAAAATGCAGTAGACAATCAAATTTTTAAAACTCTTAGCACAATAAATACTATACTATTATACTATAGATCCTACTACTAGGTCATCTGCAAAAAGAAGTCCTGGGATTTGGATGTTGTTAATTACTGGTGCACAGTTATTATTCCTTCCAATTTCTAGAAAGACATCATCTATGTATAAATTAAATAAAACTGGGCCTAACTTATAACCTTGCCTGAGGCATTTATTTTGCTGAATTTCTCTTGTTACACAGCCTGTCTCCACCCTTACACAGAAGGTGTTCTCAAAATACAGTGCTTTAAGAATATTCACCAATTGCTGCCTTACTCCCTTACACACTAATTTATGCCACAGAAGTTGTAACTCAATTCGGTCATAAGCTTTCTCTAAGTCTACAAAAGTCATATACAATTTACCCCTTTTTTCTTTTAAATATTTGTCTGCTAATGTTTTTATAATAAATAAATTATCAGTTGTTCTCCTTCCCTTGTGAAAGCCCATCTGGAATTCCGAGAGGATATTATATCACCTGGCTTGAAGCCTGAGAACGTCTAGAGGATATTATATTCTTCAACCCAAATTTATAGTCTAGCTGCCAAAATGCCCGCAAAAAGTTTTCCTATATTAGATAGTAATGCAATACCTCTGTAGTTATTAGGTTTATCGACATTACCCTTGCCTTTATATATAGGATGGATGATAGCTTCCTTCCATCGTTTAGGTACATAACCCTTTCTAATAAAATTTTCACTCTTCCTGTTTCAGTACACCACTCCTTAAGAAACTCTTTTGGGATGCCATCAATTCCAATAGCTTTATTTTTCTTCAGTAACTTAACTTGTTTTATTATTTCCTCATTACTAATTCTCTACAAACATTCCCTATTTCCAGAAATCCTGCAATTCCTATACTCCTGTCTTCCCCATATAATGTTTTAAAATACTCCATTCATTGTCTTGGCTCAATATTGGGTTTAGTTACACATTTATTATAGGTCGACTTAAGAACTTGCCATACTTTATTAACATTATTTTCATTTACACACTTTATCAAATTCCTTTCATTACTTTCTCTCCAGTCCCTTTTCTTTTGTTCTAACAATAAATTATCTGAGTTCCTCCCTTGCATATAATCATCCCTAGATTCTCTATCACCTAATTCCCTCCACCTAACCAACAGTTGTTTTACTTGCCTTTTTGATACCCTGCATTCTTTGTCAAACCAGTCCTTATCATTTATGTAAACCCTCTTTTTTGTTTTCATTTCCTCTCCCGCCCTTTGCATAGCTGTATTAAGGATATCCATTGCATTCTCTATTTGATTATTCTTAACCATGAATGTTACTCCACATAGACATATCTTTCCACAATTTGAATCTAGAGTCTGTTTAAATGTGTCACAAAATTCTTCTTTCCATTTATAGCTAATATACTCTTTTTTTACAATAGCTTTCCACTCTGATATTGTGTTTTACTTGTGGTGTGTGCATCGTAAAATCCACAATCAGTGGATAATGCTCGCTAGTTGCGCTTAAATTTAATATCTTAAAATTCCTTAAAATATGCCCTAAATAAGGCCACAACACAAAAATCTATTACACTCTGCCCATTATTGCTAACAAAGGTAAATTCTCCTTGTTCATCTTTCCCATATTTTCCATTCAAAATTTCTGAAGCATTCAACTCACAAAAATCAATAAATTTTTTACACTCGTCAGTTGCAAATAGCAATATCCAGCTGTTTTTGCAATTTATTCTCTCTCCCCCCTCTCTATCCCTCCCTCCAGGGTTGGTGGGCTTTCAGCGCATTGCAGTAGTTTGTGGCATTGAATTAATTCACTATATATGCCCAGTGATTTAGTCACAGTTTTCATACTGGTGTTAATCTGCTATGGAAAGTTTACAGCATTTTGGGGCATTGATTTAAGTAACTTATGCTTAATAATCTAGCCACGGTTTTCATGCATCAGGATATATATTCCCTGTGCAGTGCTTTGCAGTGATTTGTTGCACTGAGTTAATTCACTATATATGCCTGATAGTTTAGCTACAGTTTTATGCTACAGTGTTAATCAGTTTTGCAGTGGCTTGCAGTAATTAATGGCATTGATTTAATTTTTTAAAGAATGTCTAATTATTTAGCCACAGTTATCATTAGGGCTTGGAAGTTTAAGATCTATAAGTTGGCTAAAAGACCTTTAAATAGACCTAGAAGTATCCTAAAAAGAACTTAAAGACAAAAAAAAAAGGACATAAAAATTATACAGATTATTTCGTAATTTGGGTTTCAATTACATATTTAATGAATATAAAGTTTCAAAAATACAAAGTTATATACAGTGTGAGAAAAAGACTATATGAAGAATGATCCAAATTAATTCATAATTTCAGTTTCAATTATATATTTAATGAAGATAATGTTTCAAAATACAAAACTATATACAGATGATAAAAGCTACATGGAAAACGATCCAAACTAATTCATAATTTCAGTTTCAATTATATATTTAATGAATATAATGTTTCAAATATACAAAACTATAAAACTAAAAAACAAGTACATGAAAGAAATGTTTCTTGCGAATTCAGTGAACCCGCAATGGACATCCTGGTGAAAGAAATTGAAATAAGTATAACTAGAATAATATTTGGCTTAACCACACAGGGTTACAGAAATTGGAATTTTGGAAACCTTAACTCAGTTGGCATTGCTGTATATCAGAACAGTTATCTCAAGGTTCTTAGGTATAAAGGAATGTCGGTTTTCTGACAGTACACTGCAAAACATTGAGAAACTTCTCTTCACATCAACGGAAGCCATTGGTGTATATTTGAAGCAAGTGAGATCTCGTGGAGAAAATTCCTCTTCAAAAACACTCACATTACTATTTTCTCCTTTCAATATTTCACTTATCTTGTTCATGGTTTCATAACCCTGATTTTTTTCAAGGATTAATTTCATCTTCTGGCTGACGGTCGGGATGTAAAAGAACCTCAAGCCTGATAAAGAGGCCTATGAGCAAAATTTATGGTATTTCACGCCCAATATAGAATTGGACATTAAGGACCACAGCAGTTAAAGAGCGCCCATAAATAAAACTCAATTTAATTGGCTGATGGCATTTCCAGCTTCACCTTCACATTGTTCCAATTGTTGCTGTACATCACTCACCTTTGACAGCACTGAATGAATGGTTTCATTGCATTTTTCAAGGTAATTTATGGCTGTCACTAAATGAGCAAAATTGCTGTTAATTCAGATTCTATTCACCATTTACAAACATTTACAAGGCTTCATCAGAACGAAGTATAAAAAATGTTTATGTATACATTTTAAGTGCATTAGTACAAATAGTTATAGTTATATATATACATACACATACACACACAGATTTTTTTTACTTGCATTAATACTTACAGTTATATATACTCATAGTTTATATTATTCGGACTAGCTACTTAGAAATTAGCTTCTTTATATTCTCCAATTGAGTAGAAAGCATTGTTAATCAGGTAAGTCTTTATTCCTTCAATTTTCTTCATCTCTGCATCTATTTCTTTAATCTCGTGAGGTAAATGATTGTATAAATCTTTTGCATTGTTTTCAATACATTTTGTACCTAGTGAGCCTCTTAGTCTGTTCCTAAAATAGTTCAGTTTTGTTCTTGTGTTATGTTTGTGTACATTTATATTTTTTTCTTCCCTATGCATTCTTACTATATGCTTAAGAAATTTATATATATAAAAAGGCACTGTGAGGATTCCGAGTTTTTATAAAGTACTTTTGCATGAATTTCTTGTGGAATTTTTTAAATTATTTTTATTGCTTTTTTCTGTAACCTAAGTATTCTTAACCTTTGTTTCTTTCCTGATGCTCCCCATAGGATGATCCCATAATTTAGATGTGAGTGTACAAAGGCGTAATATACTTTTAGAGCACTATCTTTATCCATGACTTGTGTTACCTGTTTAAACACATATATACCCTTATTTATTTTGTTACTGATTTTTTCTACATGTTTATTCCATCTTAAATTATTATTCATAACTAATCCTAAAAGATTTGTCTGGGTTACTTGGCAAATTTGCTCATTTTGGATTGCTAGTGTTATGTTTGTCTGCATTTTATTATTTATTCAAATTTGCATCCATCAGTTTTATTTGTGTTTGGTAACATTTCTAGCTCTGATAAGTATGTTTTAACTACCTCTATATTTTGTTTGCTTTATTTTGTACCTCTGTCACTGTTTTACCTGTTACCACTATAGTGGTATTGTTCGCATACCCAATGGCTAATTCTCCCGCATCCTGAATTTTTTTATACAGATAATTTAAGTAAAGTATAAATAGATATGGCCGCAATTTAGACCCTTGTGGTACTCCATTTCATTTCCTTTTTTTCATTTCATTTTATTTCATCCTTTAAGTTTACAAACAGAGGATACGTCATGTGATAAAAATATACATAAAGTTTATATTCGCATTACTTTGAGGTCAAACATGTCATATATTAATAAAAATCTAGTGGCAACACACTCTAACTTCACTCTTTCAAGATAATTACCTTGTACGCATTTTGAAGACAACTTGTCTTCATCATCAGCTAAGAGCCACTAACGAGCCTGTCAGTTCCGGTGTAGAGGTTGCCGTTGGGTTTCCTGACATTGACGTCATTTTTGGCTTGATGTATTTAAAGATGAAATCCTTTTCTGGAGGGAAATTGAAATTCACTAGCTGGCTTTTGTTTTCTTTTGTATGAGGAGTTTTTCCCATGTCATCAATTCTATTGGATTTTGGATTGACTTGATTAAATTTATTTCATTATGGATGTTGTGGTTTGAATTCCAGAGATGATATGTAATGGCAGATTTTTCAGTTTCTTTGTGTCTTATATTTCTAAAATGTGCTTTCAGTCTCACCCCTATGTTCCTTTTTGTTTTGCCTATATATTTAAGTTTGCAATCACTACAATTTATCTGGTAAAGGTAGTTCTAGGAATTTTATCGTTTGTGTTTGTCCTTAATATGTTATTTAAACTATGTTTATTGATGGGTGCTAGTTTGATGTTCCACTGCTTGAATATCTTTTGGAATTTTTTATGTACCCAAGGATGAAATGTGAACTTTTTAAAACTATTGTCTTCTGTTATTTTTTGTAGTGTGGTAATTTCCTTTCTATCTTTATCTTTTTTAAATTTTTTTATTTTCTTGTATACTAATTCTCTTTCAAAGCCGTTTTTGTAGGCTACTTCTATGATGTTTTGGAGCTCTTTCTTATATTCCTCATCTTTCAAAGGTATGTTTACCAATCTAAAGACCAAACTGTTGAAAATTGCATGTTTATGTGGTCTTGAATTATATCCTTTATTCTTTATGTAATTATCCATATGTGTAGGTTTTCTAAAAATTCTGAATTCTAATTTATTGTTAGTTCTGATGACTATTATATCCAAGAAAGGGAGTTTGTTGTCTGATTCTATTTCCATTGTGAATTTTACCGAGCTGTCTAACAAATTAAGTAGCTTCAAGGTATCTTCGGCAAGTTTCTTGTTATCTACTGCAAAGCTGTCGTCAACATATCTGAACCATCTTTTAAATAAAAATGGGAATGCATTTGTTATGTGGGTCTCCAGAAAACCCATGAACAAACTGGCTAGAAATGGGGACAATGGATTTCTCATCGGTATTCCATCAATTTGGCAATAGTATTCATCTCTAAATGTAAAGTGGTTCTCATTGATACATAACTTTATCAGAGCAAGATATTCCTCTATTTTTTCATTAACCATGTCTATTGACTTTAACCACTGCCTGGTATATGTAAGGAGTTTTTCTCTTGGTATGCTAGGGAACAAAGAAATGATATCAAACGATACCAGAAGGTCATTGTCCGTGAGTTCTAGGTTTCGGATATTTTCTATCAAATCAAATGTATTCTTAATACTTAGGCTGTGGAACTGTGGAAGTTGCTGAAATTCTTTAACTAACTATGTTGATATATTGTATGTGGATGAGGTTATAGTATTTATAATTGGTCTCATTTTTTGACCTGGTTTATGAATTTTTGGTAATCCATATATCCTGGGTGTAATAGGGTTGCTTGGTATGAGGAACGTTTTGTCTTTTTCATTCAAAATATATTTCATGTTGTTTAGCACCTTTATTGTAGTGTTCTGACTCCTTTTTGTGGGGTCTTTTGTGAGTTTCTTGTAATCATTGCCCTGAAGAAGTGCTATCATACGGGTTTCATATTCAGATTTATTCAAAATTACTACTTTATTGCGTTTGTCGGCTTTAGTATAAATAAGATCTTTCTCTTTCAACATTTTTAATGTGGATCAATACGGGTTCCTTTTTGGGTTATGTTCCCTCACTACTAATTCTTTCAAAATATCCTCACATTTTGCTCTTATGACTCATTTTTCATCTTCCGATTTGTCAAAAATAGTTATTTCAATATCCACTACCTATTCATCTATATTGTGTGCATAGTCAATACAGGTTTTAAACCCCTGATTTAACAATTGCATTTCCCTTTGGTTGAACGAAATCTGGGACAAGTTGACTACATCTTCCTGAATTTGCGATGATTTTTTATCTTTTTTAAATCCAATATCCTTTTATTTGTATTTTTAAGATTTGTTAACTTTTTATTTAGATTTTTGTTCTTTGTTTTACACGAACGCAAGTGTGATCAAAACGTTTTTGCTCCAGATTTATCCATCCAGTGTAACCTATACACTGTATTAAATTTAGGTGTAATCCATACGTTTTAATATCTAATTCACTTAGGTTTTTATGCTCTTTCCTCTTTTCTATTTCAATTACTTTCTTTTTGGTGGCTGTTTGCACTTTACTGTTGTGCTTATGTTTAACTACCTTACGGACAACTTTTGGTGTAACTTTCTCTTTAAGACATGCATTTAGGAATTTCATATCTGCCAATATCACTCTCCTTTTTGTTTTTAACTTTAAAAATTCTTTTATCTCTGGCTTAAACGCATTGTATGTGGTATTGAATACTAAACCATAGATACCTTGAAGCTACTTAATTTGTTAGACAGCTCGGTAAAATTCACAATGGAAATAGAATCAGACAACAAACTCCCTTTCTTGGATATAATAGTCATCAGAACTAACAATAAATTAGAATTCAGAATTTTTAGAAAACCTACACATATGGATAATTACATAAAGAATAAAGGATATAATTCAAGACCACATAAACATGCAATTTTCAACAGTTTGGTCTTTAGATTGGTAAACATACCTTTGAAAGATGAGGAATATAAGAAAGAGCTCCAAAACATCATAGAAGTAGCCTACAAAAACGGCTTTGAAAAAGAATTAGTATACAAGAAAATAAAAAAATTTAAAAAAGATAAAGAAAGAAAGGAAATTACCACACTACAAAAAATAACAGAAGACAATAGTTTTTAAAAGTTCACATTTCATCCTTGGGTACATAAAAAATTCCAAAAGATATTCAAGCAGTGGAACATCAAACTAGCACCCATCAATAAACATAGTTTAAATAACATATTAAGGACAAACACAAACGATAAAATTCCTAGAACTACCTTTACCAGGTAAATTGTAGTGATTGCAAACTTAAATATATAGGCAAAACAAAAAGGAACATAGGGGTGAGACTGAAAGCACATTTTAGAAATATAAGACACAAAGAAACTGAAAAATCTGCCATTACATATCATCTCTGGAATTCAAACCACAACATCCATAATGAAATAAATTTAATCAAGTCAATCCAAAATCCAATAGAATTGATGACATGGGAAAAACTCCTCATACAAAAGAAAACAAAAGCCAGCTAATGAATTTCAATTTCCCTCCAGAAAAGGATTTCATCTTTAAATACATCAAGCCAAAAATGACGTCAATGTCAGGAAACCCAACGGCAACCTCTACACCGGAACTGACAGGCTCGTTAGTGGCTCTTAGCTGATGATGAAGACAAGTTGTCTTCAAAATGCGTACAAGGTAATTATCTTGAAAGAGTGAAGTTAGAGTGTGTTGCCACTAGATTTTTATTAATATTTTATCTACTTCACTATGTTTCCCATCAGGTGTTATGTTAAAATGACATATATTATTTACATTTTTATACTCATCGATACTATAAAAAGCTTGCTCTGTTAGGTATCTTTTTATACACTTAATATGGCATTGTTTTACTTCTTTAGATAAACCATTATACATATCTTTCCCAATAATTTCAATAGCTCTATTATTAAGAGTACCCCTAAGTGTGGTCCTAATATAATCTGCTTTGTTTCTCACATCATATGAATGTACATTACAATTTTGTTTATATATATTTCCTTCTATTAGTATTTTATACTTTCATAAATATATATACATGAAACAGAATATTCAGATTCTTAAACAAAGATCTACAGCTAGTTGTTTCCTCAACATTTGCAATAATTCTATTGGCCTTCTTCTGTAATCTAAAAATTTTTAAAACATTTTTTGCATTTGTGTTTCCCCATAATGAGATCCCATATTTTATATGAGAATAGACAAGAGCGTAATATACATATTTTAAGACTTCCCTATCCATAATTCTTTTAGCCTACCTCATTACATATAAGCCTTCGTTAATTGTTTTAGTTATGTGTTCTATATGTTGCTTCCCGCTAAGATGCTTATCAATTACCAGCCCAAGAAAATTTGATTGAGCTGTCTCAGGAATATTTTCACCATCAATATAAATTTTAATGTTCTTTGAACACTTTTTAAGCTCAAACCTCATCCAGCATGTTTTACTAACATTTATGCTCAAGTCTAAAGCCATGAAATGTTGTTTCACTATTTTTAGTATTTCATTTGCTTTGTGTTCAACGTCCTTTTCAGAAGATCCTTTAATTAAAATTGTAATATCATCAGCATATCCTACTGCAGTACCTCATTCCTGTGTATTAACTCAAAAGATCATTTATATCAAGGGTGGCGAAAACGACTTCCTTCCGCAAGTCACCAAATATGCAACATGCACTGCAGCATGTGAAAATCAAACAGACGGTTGCAGAGAGGGAATGGGTGCCTGCGAGTCAAAATGACTCGCAAGTCACGTTTTCGCTACCTCTGATTTATATAAAGTAAAAATAAAAATGGTCCCAATTTTGATCCTTGTGGTACTCCTTGTCTAACAATTCCTGATTTTGACTCTATCTTTTCCATTTTTCTACTTATATTTTTATAATTTATTTCAACCATTTGTGTGCGATTGTTTAAATATGATTCGATCCAGTTTTGTGCAATTCCACGTATCCCATATTTATTTTGTTTTTCTATGAGAATATCCAAGTTCACACAATCAATAGCTTTACTAAGATCAATAAATACTGCAATTATTGTTTCTCTGTTATTTAATGCATTTATAATTATGCTATTTTTCTTATGTATGGCTTGTATTGTGGATTTATGTGATTGAAACCCATACTGTTCTTCCGCCATAATTTTTATTTTTTTTAAATAGTCTTGTAATTGTTTCATATAGAGAACTTCTAATATCTTAGAGTAACTACTACTTAGTGTGATAGGTGTATAATTTTCTTTCGCTAACTTATCACCTTTTTGTTTATATATTGGCCTTACAATCACTTTTTTTAAATTTCTGGGAAAATTCCTTGAGACAGTGAAGTGTTTATAACATGAGTTAATACCTCCACTGTTTCTTCCTTTATAAATTTCACTAGATATTTCATCCAGACCACTAATGTTTTTTGACTTTAATTTATCTATTTCCTTTATTGCTTCTTCTTTAGTTACCTCAGAAATTACTATTGACTTGAACTGACTTCCTTTGTATGGTTAACTGTTTAATTTGTGAAGACACGTTTTGTTTAATTTTAAGACTACTGACTACATTTAAATAATAGTTATTAAATATATTACATATCTCAATTGGGTTTTCTATTTCTTTATAGTTTTGCATTATTTTTATATTCCCATTTTGTTCACATTTGTCATTTTTTTTACTTTATTTACTATGTTCCATATCATTTTTGTTTTATTTACAGAATTTTTAACTAGTTCCTTATTGTAACTTTTTTTGCCTTTTCTATAACTCTCTTTGCTATCAAATTATAATCCTTAATGTATTATAAAGAATTATCTTTCATATTTGGTGTTTTTATTGAGTTTAAGAATTTCACCTTTTGATAGATGTTTTAATACCAGTGGTCATCCATGATTCCAATTTTTTATTTTTTCCATACACACTGATTTTTGTTTTTTCTTGGGGGGGGATTTCTGTATCTAACCCAGCCTTTAATATTTTGTTAAAAATATCATACTTTTCATTAAAGGTTTTGCTTTCATATATTCCATTCCAGTTTACCTGTTTAAGATGAGTTTTTAATTTTATTAGATTTTCTTTATCAACTTGTCTTTTATAAATAACAATATTTTGTATTTTTTCTTTCTGTTTGATAATTCTTAAATGATCCCCTATTCTTGATTTCATTACTGTAGTTTCCCATTCTGTTTTTGGCAGTTGATAAACAGATTATCAATACAGGATTGTGAAGTTTTTGTTACTCTGGTGGGTTTGTTAATTCCCACCACTAAATTTTGTCTATCTAAAATTTCCATCATTGTTCACATATCTTTACTATTTTTTTGCATATCAATATTTATGTCACCCATTGTTATTAGCTATTGTTTTTTTGCAATAAATCTATTAATACTTCCAGATTTTTAAAAAATATATCTTTATCTCCAGTCGGGGATCTATATACACCTATTATTATTATTTTATTTTCCTTTTGGGTAATCTCAATTGCAGCTAGTTCACAGTGTTTATCAGCAACATACTTTCTGCAGTTTATTTCCTTGAGTTTTATATTGTTTTCAACATAAATGCTTACACCCCCACTTATGTACTCTTGCCTGCAGTAGTATGCCCTTAATGAATAACCCTGATAATTGTTTGCTGATATTTCTTCCGTTTTTAGATCATGCTCAGTTAATACCATGATATCTGGTTCTATCTCATTTATATTTATTTCAAGAAATACCCTTTTATTATTAATATATTGAACATTTTGATGAAACAATACTAAATCTTCCCCAACTTTATTCCTTTGTTTCTTTATGTTTTTTCCTGTATTATGTCCTAATTTACCTCCAAGTTTACTTATTGCACTACCTTGCTTCTCAATTGAGTTTACAATATAGTTATTTGTTTCTTGAAAACTATTTTTACTATTTTCACCTTCTATTAGCTTAATCAGTTTCCCTGTTTCATGCATATGTTTACAACTTTTTATATTGTCTTACCTAACACAAAGGCTCCTTTTCTATTTAGATGCAATCCATCTCCACCTATGCAACTATCATCTAAGAAAAAATTTACATAAAAAAAAACTGCATGCAATACATTACAGGCCTGCTGAATTCCTGCATTGATGTCTTTTATGTGTTTTAGCACCACGTCTCTTCTCCATAAAACGCTGTTTACCATAATTTTTGCCACTGGGAAGCACTGTTTTGCAGTCCTAATTACCGAGTACACTTCCCCCACTACTTCATCAACTTGAATCTTGCAATATCATTTGTTCCAATGTGCAGCACCACTGTTTTTGCTTCTTTTTCATCCGTTTCCTTTACCAGTATATTTGGTAAATATTCCGCTTTTATTCCCCTAAGCACTTTTACCTTTATCGTTTCACTATTTATTGTGACATCTTTAATTATGGAATCACCATACACCATAATCTTATTTTTCATTCTTTTCATTCTTCTTCTTCCAGTTGTTTCCTTCTGTATTTTCTTCTGTTTTCTTTTGCTGTTTATTTATTATCTTGTATTTTGTTTTGAACACTCTTTGTGGTTCAACAAAACTTTTTTCTTCTGCACTGGTTTCTTTCTCTTGATTTCCCAAAGCCTCAAAACGATTTCAGGTGTCAAAGCTTTCAGTGCCAAAACTTTTCCTAGTTTGTGTTCTTTTTGTCACTGTAGAGTACAACTTTTCTTCATTTAGACCCTATTTGCTCTAAGTTCCTGGTTTTCTTGTTTCAGCCTTTGGATTTCCTCCACGGCCTTTTTTAAGTCATTGTTTAGCACCTCAATCACCGTATGTAGCATTGCCACCACCTCTTCTTCTCGGGACTTCTTTGCCGACAATTGTTTTATATATTTAAAGTGAGATTTAATTTTTCTCAGATTTCCTTCTATGTTATGCATTATCTCTACACATTGCTCTCTATTTAACAGGTATGAACTTAACCATTCTAGTGGGGTGCCTCTTATCCCATAGTTTTCTAATTTCTCTAATAGATTTTTAATGTCCACACAATCGAAAGCTTTGGAGAGATCAAGAAAAATTGCTACCACTGTCTCCTTTCAGTCTATTGCTTGAACAATTATACTATTTCCTTTGCTAATTGCATGTATGGTATATTTCTTTTTTTGGAAGTCAAACATATTTTCCGAAATTATATTAAATTTATTACAAAAACTATACAGCTGTTCTTAGAAAAGGCCCTCCATGATTTTTGAAAATAATGAGCAGAGTGATATAGGGTGATAGTTTTCCACTAGTTGTTTGGAGCCTTTCTTTTTGTAAATTGGTCTGTTACTTGTTTAAGTTTACTTGGGAAAGTTCCTGAGTTAAAGCTCTCATTTATTATGTGAGTAGAGGTATTCACTATCTCACCTTTACAATATTTTATCATCTGATTTGAATATTCATCCAATATACTAGATTTTTTACATTTTAGTGTGTTTATCTGTTTAATGACCTGCTCATTTTTATTTTCTCTCACTGCCATGCAGTTACATAGACTTTTTTCATTGGTTTTTTGGTCACTGATTTTGTTTATTGCCATATTTGATATAAAACTTATATAATAATCATTAAACGCATTACTTATGTTTATTGTGTCTAGGATATGATGGTTATTTTTTATAATTCGTAAATTTTCTACCCATTTTGATGTGTTTTCTTTGTGAACAATTTTAATATTTCACATTTTTTTACTTTATTTTTTGCATTTTGTAACAGTCTTTTGTTGTGAAGCTTTTTTGGTTCATTGATCACTGTATTTAGAATACTCTTATAGTTTTCTATATACCTGTAAGACTCTTCATTTAGTTTTAAAGCTTTTAAAGTATTTAAGAATTTCATTCTTTTTATGGATTTGTTTATCCCTTCTGTAGACCAATTGATCTGTTTATGCTTGTCACAGACTACTTTATGCAATGGTGCTCAGTGCTCTAGATATGCAGTTAAGGTATTCATAAAGAAATCAAATCTTTCGTCTATTCTTTTAGCTTTATGCACATTTCTGAATACTGCCTGTTTAAGGTAATCTCTTAATGATTTTAATATAACTTTATTTTATTTAAAGGTGAGTCGGAATTGTTACACTAACATCACTTAAGTTTACTCACTTAACATGTTTCGTGAAACGGTTGTTCCCATCCTCAGAAGCTAATCCGACTGGCCCGTGTTGTTGGTGTTTCCGTTTTTTGGACTGGATACTGTGGTGGCATCTTGTGATGGAGAAATGTACTTCCGGAGAGGATTTGGTGGCGGCAAATCAAAACTCATTAGATGTGTGTTGTGTTTTAGAATGGTGATCTTCTCCCATGCATCTAATTCGGCTGCAAATTTGGCTGGTTTGACTAATGTAATATTGGGTTTGATGTTGTGATTAGTGATCCAAAAATGGTGTGAAACTGCAGATTTGTCCATTTGTTTGTATCTCATGTGCTCCTTTAGCCTAGTTTCTAGGTTTCTTTTTGTCTTACCTATGTATACTTTATTGCAATCTGAACAATTGATTTTATAGATTCCAGCTTTTTTGTCTTGTGGGATGGGGTCTTTTAACTTGTTACAAAGTAATTTCTCTATGTTAAATTTGTTCTGTGGAGCTAGGCTGATGTTGTGTTTCATGAAAATCTTCTTAAATTTGTGAAATGTTCCTGGGTGGTATGTGAATTTCTTGAACTTTAGCTCTTTATCTTGCTGGCTGAGATTTGTTGTGTTTCTGATGTGCATCTGTCGTTTGAATTTTTCAATTTTTTTTGTCAATAGTTGTTTTGTTGTACCCATTATGTATTGCTGTGTCTACTATATGCTGGTATTCTAACTGGTATTCTTGTATATTTAAGGGGGTATATACCAGTCTATGTTTTAGGCTGTTTAGTACTACATCTTCGCTGTTGTCCCTAATAGGTTCATACAAGACTCCTTAGCCTTACTAAACCTACAGAACCAATCAATAAAATTCACCATAGAAATAGAAAAAGAAGGCATGCTACCCTTTTTAGACCTAAAAATCATCAGAGAACAAAAGAACCTAACCTTTGGCATATACAGGAAGCCAATACACTCTACTAATTACATAAAAAATAAGAGTTTCAAAAAACACACACACACACGCACGCACGCACGCACGCACGCACACACACACACACACAAAAATTGTTAATTTTCACAGATACTTACAATCTATGTATATAATAAAAATGTATGGATGCATTCACGTGACTTTCTCTACCAACAACAAATTCACATAAATTCATTATATTGTAGTATTCTCATAAACTGACACAGGTACCCGAGGACGTTAATACAAATTTTAAAAAAATGTTCCATGTCAAAGTAGTCTGGGATGGGGGGATTTTCTTGAAAATCTTCACGTCACACCCTTGGAAGATACTAAACTCAAATACCAAGTTTGGTATTTATCTGACTTTTCATTTTTGAATTATGCTGTTCAGAGACAGACACACACACATGGATATGTTTCCAAAAATGCTTTATATGGATTCAGGGCACCTCAAAACATGTATTTCCGGTGAAATCTTGATATCGAATTTTTGGGTGGAATGCAATACTTCCCCTACTTACTATACGTAGTAGAGAAAGTAAAAATGTATAATTTTATTTACAGCTCCATACTAATCTCATTCTAAGCATGTTACTGAAATGTATGCCTGAAGTACATGTTACATGAGATATGGTTTGGTTAGGCTTAAATATAAGAAAATCTTGAGTTTACACAGAACAACATGCCTTCCTGGGGGCTAGCTCATGCAAGGACTGGAATTACGACACAATAAGCTTACAACCCCAGAGCTAGTTCACTTGTAAGCAGGTACCTAGGTCAGCAGGTGCAGCAAAAGCGGGCAAAGGAATATCTTCAACTTCAAGTTTGGTTACTTTAGATGTTGTTTCTAGACTATTTTCCTTGAAAAAACTGTGTAAACCTAGCACTGTATTTCCATTAGTTGCATTAAAACATTTTTATTGAATGACTGCCATTTAGAAAGTTATTAAAACTAACATTGTAAATTAACCATTATTTTGAAATGCATTTTAAACAATTTAATAATAATAATAATAATAATAATAATAATAATAATAATAATAATAATAATAATAATAATAATAATAATAATAATAATAATAATAATAATTCCCAGAAAATTCAAAATATGTTTTATTTTTCATGTAAATATCATTAATATATAGTATTTTAATCAAAATTCTTAGAGCCTTGTTTAGAAAATAAAAAACTTAAAAAATTCTTCTGTGTAAGGGAATGTTTAGGGTGGTGGTATTTTCTTGAAATTCTTAATGTCACATCTTCGGAAGGTAAAGAACTTAAATGCCAAGTTAAGTGTTTATCCAACTTTTCGTTTTTGGGCTATCCCGTTAATGACACACACAAGGGCCTTTTTGTAAGCTTGCTTTTTTTGGGATTCAAGGTGCCCCAAAACATGTATTTCCGGCAAAATCTCGGTATCGAATTTTTGGGTGGAATGGAATACCTCCTCTACCTACCATGTACGTGATAGAATAAGTAAAAGTTATTTTACTTTTCAATCAAGGGGCCTCAAGACATGTATTTCTGGTGAAATCTCGGTATCAAATTTTTGAGTGGAATGCAATACCTCCTATACCTACTATGTACATGGTAGAAAAAGTAAAAATGAATGAAAAAAGAATAAATAAAAATGAATGAAAAAAATGACAAACTTAAACTTCCTATATTTCAGACTTTCCCAAAATGTCATGCATATTTATTGTGTAGTTTATGTATGCTTTGCTTTAAACATTATTTATATTTGCCTTCATGTATGTGTTTTGTTTTGCGGCATTATTGCTTTTCATTTCTGTGTTTTTGCAGACAATCCACGCATATTTATGTGCATTATACCCATGTTTATGCACATTTCACTTTTTATCTGCCCTTACAGAAAGCACGCATTAGTTATTTTATGCATGTATTCATTGAGTGTGACATCCATTGGTTATCCAGGTTTTTCTCTTATTCAAAATGTGTGTTTCAAAATATCATGAACATTTCAACATAATATGTGTGTGTTCCACGTTTGTTTAATTTCTAGCAAGGTAAATATTATGTTGGTAGCGGCTGGCATGCAGCAAATATACAGTTCTGATGTTGGCACTTTAATAAGGCTCTGCACGTGGTCGCCATAGTAAATAGAGTCATCGCACAGAATTACCAAAATTTTTACCTGTGTATCCTTCTGGCTACAAGATATGAACTATGAATTTGGCAAACAACAAAAGGTGGACATCTTTCTTTACTTCAATAACTGGGTATCCAGGAAAGAATAAGAATTTATGCATGTTTTAAATGTTGTACCATAACTGCCAGAATTTGCAAGGTGTTCAGAGATTTCTGAGAAATGTTTGCAAATAGGACATAAATAAATGGGTGCTGCATACAGCACAATCAGTAATTACATAAAAAGGTGGATGGACGTTGCAACTTCACAGTGGCCCTTGCTCATTTTCCTGGTGAGAACTAATCCTAACCACTTGACAGTTAAAAAACTAGAGTATCATGATTTTGAAAACTGGAAATCCTTTCATGGCATATATTCTTCCAAGAATCTTAAGGACTGCAAAGGTAAACAAATTAAATGACCAATGCTGATAGGGAATGAAGTTTGTTAAAGGAAGAAGCAAGTTGGTATATGGTATTAAAAGTGTGCAAAGAAGTTGATAAGAATTGAAATGTTAAAACACACAAGCAGTGATAAAAGTATAAGCCCAAAAAGGTTATAAAAATATGTCAAAGCTCAATATAGGTACCTATAAAAATAAGTAAAATTTCAGAGGCTAAATTTAAAAAGAATGCAATTATGCAAAAAGTGATCATGAACAAGACATTTATTAGGAGAATTCTTCACTACCATATTCACAACAAGAAAGGGATTACCTGTATGAAACTAATGAGGACAAAATTGAAAATTAAATGAAGCAATAAACAAACTGTAAATAAAATTAATATTTGGTTTTTGCTGTTCAAGCTTTACTACAATAATTGTTTCCAATTTCTGACCATTGTGCATAAATAATAAAAGCAGTTTGGGTTAAATAAATAGCATATTAAAAATTTTAAGAAATAACGCTTATAAGGACCAGTAACATTTTCATTAGTAATCCTTAAACCAAGAAATGTAAAAAGATGATAAAAAACACAATTAGAAACTAATTAAGCATTGTAAAATTACATTTATATAATGTTTTACCTCCTATTAATACTAATCTTTGCCATTCATATTATTTACATGGGAGGAAAGTATTTCGTTTTATGGCATGCAAGGCAATATGATTGTACTTTGTGCTCTCCTACATGATTGATTAAATCTAAATTGGCTCCTTTGTGCAAATTACTGACAATTTTAAATGTTCACAGTTAAGCTACTTATAGTTTTCAAAAGAATTTATAAGAAGATCTAATCTTAAAACAAACATGCATAAAGAAGTAATCTAATCTAGGAGATAATAGTAGGTACCTCTGCTTTGTGAGTATTGAGATATTCTGTGAACACTGCATTGTTAAAATTTTACATAAACACTAGTGGGTACAAAAAACAAATAAAGTTCTCAAAATACATGATGTATCTGGAATATGTTACTTTACATTGCAGCCCTATAGATCAGAAATGAAGCAGCGTAATATATAAAAGAACATTTGGTTTAAATACAACCGCCTACATAGTATATAGCATATACTGACCTGGTCTCCAAAACTGCAGCCATATTATAAGTAATAAACTCCATACAGAAAAACTTCAACTTGTTTGCTCCATATATTTCAGATAGCTGCAAGAACCTCCCTACATTATGAAGTGTGACAAGACTGGCCAGGGCAAACTCTGCAATGTTTTTCAGTCTATTTATGCATATCTGATCTGCTAATGCCAAAATATTAGCTACAAACTCTGAGTCTGTAGAACTTATTACTTTCTCACTATCATCTTCATATAGAAAATCCAAGAGCACCTCCAAGACATTTGAAGAAATAGGAAGGTGTATTTTCTTCTCAATGTTTCTTGCACCACTTGCCTGTAAACATTTCCCCTGTATGAGTTTCATGTGTTAGTTAATTCTGTACCTTAGGCAAGCAAATATATGCACCCATCAAAAAACAATAGCAGTTATTGCAAGAAGTTCAAGGTAAATTGTGAAGCTGGCTAGAACAAAGCAAATATAAGTGTTGAGACACAGGATGATTCCAGAGCTGCAAAGATTCAGAGAAATCATAAATTATTGTATTTAAAGCAGCTTAAGTGCTAGGCATATTGGTGATTCTAAAGAAGATAGGATGCTTTATTGTCATACACTTACAGTTTGAGCTCAAGCTTTGTAAACAGGTGACACCAAGAATTAGAACAATGAAGAAATACATCAAGTAGATATTCACAAACGATATAACATTTACAAGAAGTATATACAAAAATGTAACAGAACATTATTGAATTATAGAGATTAAGCTTAATTGTTCAGCGCAATTGCAAATAAAATAATACATCAGAAACACCTTCATCTCTTTAAAATTGATACAAACTAAGAGTTGCAACATTAAAGAAGTGTATGTTCTGAACTGTCATTCATATATTCAGTTACTGAGCAGTAGGCTTTGTCTATGAATAAACTACTGTACTATTGAATAATTTTAAATCTTTAATAACACTGATTTCAGTAATACCAGTGGGGCTCTAGGGCACACAACTGCTGAAGTCACATCAGGTACTAGTCCTGTGATATAAACACATAAAAAAAAACAAGTAAACAAACCAAGAAGAAGAAGAAGAAGAAGAAAAACAAACAGAAAATTTGGTTAAAACAGTGTCAGCAGCTGCAGAATGTATAGCTAAAACACAGTCAAAGCATCATCCATCAGACACACACAAAAAGTGAAAGGCCAATAACCTGATGCCAAATTAATAAAATTTTAAAATTACACACATTACATGTAGTGGCTCAGACCGCTGCAAAGAAAAAAACAATATTGTGTGCTCTACACCATATAAACTATCACCCAGCAACTGGGATATGGTTGCTGGCAAGACCAAAAGTACACTTTAACTGAGCTAAAAGCTGATACTAGATTAAAACATGCTGCACTGTCAATGCCTCAATACAATGCACACAAAGAGGTTGGTGCCCTATATGTAGAGTGGCTAATCTCACTTCCTCATAACAGGAGGCATGCAAAGAAATGCTCTAGGCAAAAGAAAGTGTTTTAAATTCCCAAAGTCTATTCACTTCCATAGCAGCCCATTCATCACACTAGCATGACATGCTAGAAGAATGTAAAACACTACTAAAGTCACCAGAAGCAATGCATGAGCTAAAACAAAGAGGAAATAAAATTGTAGCCTTGGTAGTGGCATCTGCTGCCTCATTCCCTGATAGGTTGATGTGTCCAGGCAACCATACAAAGGACACACTAATGTCAGCACCAGCGAGCAAGTGAAGGCAATCTTGGATGTGCTGCATGAGAGGATCATAACTGTACAACAACCAAAGGATCTGAAGTGCACCAAAGGAATCAGTGCAAATAACATACTGCTGCAGATATTGTCGCTGAATATATAAAATAGCTTGGTGAATACTAAAATGCTCAGCTGTTAAACCTGAACTCTGGCAGTCATGAGTAAAGCATAGCTTACTTACCAATCGTACTTTGAGGCATTGGTATAAATAAAATTGTAGTTTCCAATTTGCTCTTTACTTTCTAAAAAGGCCAAACAAATAACCAAACTTGGGGTCATTGATTTTGGCATGGACATCAAGCCTAGATCAGTATGGGTCTCGGCACGAAGTCATGGGGGAAATGAGTTACTCCTCTGATAAATGTTGCAGGCAAAGTGATGCCCAACAGCCAAAGAAATAAATGAAAATGAACACCAAGAGTTTTAATTAGGAGTAAAATCAGGGAGCTTGTTGCATACTGATGGTCCAATGAATCACTAAAAAGCAAATTAAAAGACAGATGTCTGGCCAGATGAGGGAGGCTACATGCATAGCTATACATAAGAACATCACGCTGGTAAGACAGTGAAGGTTCAGCAGCTTCCCCATTCAGACTCTGTTTAAAAAGGCACTGATACTCAACCCAATACCACGGTGATGAGTAGGGTTTAACTAATGTAATATGAATGAGTTATAACAAAGAGTACACAATGCAATCCTAATCATGTTTTGATAGGAACAGTGAAGGATAAAGTCTTAAAAGAACAGTCCAATCAACTCCACAGGAAGCGCCTCTTAAAATGCATAAAGCATTAACTAGGACATATGAAAAACCAGTTAAGCTTTCTGATAAAAATCAATCCTAAGTATCTCATAGGTTCTGCGAAAGCAAGCTCTGGGGGTTTATATAACAAGATGCAAAGACTGAAATCAAATATGCCTCATAAGTGCTTGTTTATGAATCTTATATAAGTTATATATGTATGTGTAATGCACAAAATTAATGTAAAAGAACTAAAATAATATCGAATGCTAGTGTCGTAATATTAAACAACCTTTATGCATACTTATAAACAAATATTGATGCACATTCTGTTGTATATTCAGTCTCCAATAGTGCAATTATGCCCCTAACCACGAAATAACTAATTTCTAATTTTGGGCAGGAAATACTGCTTTATTAGTGTCAATCTATTTTGGTCAGAGGACATTACTTATGGTAAGTGACATACATTTTATGTTTCCTAGGTCCACTGAGGGAATGCACCAACAAAAGAATACCACTCAAGTGATACAACTTGGATAATCCAGAAGATCTCAATGCAGCTATGAATATAATTTTAGACCATGGTGAGAATTCTGAAATAGAGAATAGTGATGAATGTGTGAAGACATCTTGGTATCTCCAGAGAGGACAACAAACTCTGTACGTATAATAATAATAATAATAATAATAATAATAATAATAATAATAATAATAATAGCAATAATATCCCTATTTTATTATCACCTTATGTTTTACAGAGAAATGCTGAAAACAGGCAAGTCGTCAGATTTAAACATACATATATTATACTAAAGCATTCTAATCCTAGTAGAAATGATATTCTATGTGGATAAAAAAAAATCAAAATATATAAGACAAGATGTTAGATAGTACATAACATTGAATTAATAATTGAACTCATAACTTATTTTAAAAATTCCTCAAGTGAATAAAAAACATTGTCAGTTAGGCAAGATTGCAAAGCAGATTTAAATTATCTGTAACTGTCATATCTTTTAACTTCTGCTGGCAGCCTATTATAGAATTTTACACCAGCATAACTAGGCAGCTTTTCATATAGACTAAGTCTGTGCATAATGATAGCCAGGTTACTTCTATTTCTTGTGATTCATGTATATTTGAATCTGTATGCATAGGAAATTTATATTTTATAATTTATAAAATGGTATTATAGATATAAAGACTTGGTAACATCATTTTTAGCTGTTAAAGGGCTTCCCTACATGAGTCCTGCATTTTTAAGTTTGACATATATCTGATTGCTCTTTTCTGTAATGCAAAACTTTTTTTTAAATTTGGTTTAGAAGTACTGCCCCATACTCCTATGCCATATGAAATATATGGCTGAATGAGAGAGAAATAAATTATCCTAATAGTTGCTGCAGGGATAAAATTCTTTAAACATCTAAGTAGAAATAGGCTTTTACTTATTTTTAATGCTAATTTATCAATATGCGGAGTAAAGGATAATGTTTTATTGAGTGTGACACCAAGTAGCTGTACTTTGTCAACACTATTTACTAATTTACTGTCAATAGATAATTGTAACGGTACATTAAGGGTTTTGTTACCAAAAGTTATCAATTCACATTTTGTTGGATTTATACATTTATCATTGTAAAGTACTGCAATAGTTTGGTAGCTTTGATGTTTATGCTTTCATTCAATATTTTGCTCAAGGCATTGCTGGCTATGACACTAGTGTCATCTCCATGTTGTACAATTTTTGTATCAGTGGGTGTATATTCGGTTATGTCGTGGATGTATAGGATAAACAAAAGAGGTCCAAGGATTGATTCCTGGGGACACCATGTGTCAATTCTGTCATAGTTGAAATAGTGTCACTATCTGTAGAATTTAGGACTACATATTGTTTCCTATTTGTCGTGTAAGATTCAATTAATTTATGTCCTAAACCTGTAATCCCCAGGACTGATAATTTATTGAGTAGTGTTCTTTATTTCCCCCGCGCAGTCGAAGGCATTGGTAAGACCTAATAAAATGGTTGTTGCATATTTACCAGAATCAATAATTTTTACAATTTCTTCTATATTTGTTGGTCTATTTTAGACAAACCCATTTTGGTGTTTAGGTATTAAGCTGTACTTATTAAGAGAACTCATTAGCCTTTTGTAGATAACTCGTTTGAAAATTTTGGAGAGAGCTGGTAAGATAGATATTGGACGATAGTTATTTAATTCTCTTTTATCACCATTTTTAAAGATTGGCATTATTTTAGCAATTTTTAACATGTCTGGGAAAATTCCAGATTCGAGATTTTTTCTACAAGGGGATTTACAATTTATTGGGGGGAGATGTGATCACAAGAGCAGAAATCTTGGCACAAGCATTTCATTTGTATAATGATATTGAAAATAACTGCAATGGTCAAAACTTAGTTCAGGATACAATGCAAGAGAATGCACAAAAAAATAATGTATATGACCACAGCACATAGTAACTGAAGAAACTGAAATAAAATACAGGAGGCAACCATTTATTCCACCCGACACAAGTTACAATGAAACTGATTTATTACCCAATATTGAAGTGGCACTTAATCCACCATCTTATTTTATGCATTACATTCCTTATTCACTGTTTGAAATAATGGCAGAGTGTATTAACATATATAGGCTTCAGGAAAACAAGCATAGTTTAAAAAAGACCACCAGCACTGAAATAGAAGCACTTTTTGCCTTATACATTGCTATTAAATAAATTCACAAGAATTCGAATGTATTGGGATTTTGCACTTGGAATGAGCATATTCTTAGACACTATGACTAGGGGCAAGTTTTTTGAACTCAGAACCTGTTTGTATTTAGTCAGTAGACTTGGTAAGCCTCAAGGATGCACCAATTTACTATACAAGGTCTGTCCACTTTATGATTCAATATGTCAAGAATGTCAACAACTACCTATGGAAGAATTTATTTGTACTGATGAACAAATGGTGCCTTTCAGAGGATAGCTATCCATTAAAAAATTAGTAAAGGCCAAGCCTCAGCCTTAGGGAATAAATATATTTGTTTTATGTAGAAGAAGTAGCCTAGCTTATGACTTTTTACCATATAGGGCCAATTCAAAGGGTTAAGTGTGGCTGATGTAAATCAGTTTGGATTAGGAGCTGGTGTTCTGTTACATTTATGTGATGGAGTAAAATCATCAGAACATAACATTTTTTATGACTGCTACTTTTCATATTAATAGTTGCTGCAAATTCTAAAGCATAAGGGTATTTTTGCAGCAGGAACAGCTCAAGTCAATATATTTGGTAACCCACCTTTTCTTTTAGACAAAGAAATGGTAAAAAGTGGGGAGTGTTTTCAGATGAGGTTGTAAGTAATTGTAAGTCTATTTTCCAGATTTCTTTTTGTCTTGCCTATATATATATATATATCCTATTGCAATCAGAATAGTTGATTCTGTGGATTCCAGCCTTTTTGTTTTGTGGTATGGGTTCTTTTAACCAATAGCAAAGTAATTTCTCTAATCTAAATTTGTTCTGTAGGGCTAAACTGATGTTATGAAAAACTTGTTAAATTTGTAGTATATTCTTGGATGATATGTGAATTTCTTGAACTTTAACTGTTTTCCTTCTTGGATGAGATTTGTGGTGTCTTTGATGTGTTTCTGTTGTTTAAATTTTGCAATTTTCTTGTCAATTATTAGTTTGTTGAATCCGTTGTTTTTAGCTGTTTACTATGTGTTGGTAATTTTGTTTATTCAGGGGGGTGTATACCAGTCTATGTGTTAAGCTCTTTAGTATTGCAAGTTTACATATTATGGAATTGAAACAATTGTTCTTTATGTAATCATCTGAATGTGTGGGTTTCCTGTATATGCTAAAGGTTATGTTTTCTTGTTCCCAGATTATTTTTAGGTCTAAGAAAGGTAGCATACCTTCTTTTTCCACTTCCATTGTGAATTTTATTGTTCGGTGTGCAAGTTGAGTAAATTTATGGAGTGTTATACAAACCTGTTAGGGACTATAGCGAAGATGTTGTCGACATATCTGTGCTAAGCTTTGGAAACGTATGGGAAGGAAGTTGTTGTTATATATATTTCCAAGTATTCATAAATAAATCTGCTAAGAATGGTGAAAGTGGGTTACCCATGGTTAGACCTGTTGGTTGTTGGTAGAACTTGTTGAAACTAAAACAGTTTTGTGTGATGCATAAATTAGTGAGTTGTGGGAGGTCTTCTATTTCACCTTCAGGGATGGTAGCCTGTTGGAGCCATTTCTTTAACTGCAGTAGGAATTGCTCTCTAGGGACACTTGGAAATAATGTAGTGACATCAAAAGAAACTAGTCCATCTTCTGGTTCGAATTCCAAGAATCTTATCTTTTTTGTTAATTCTTCTGAATTTTTTATGCTTAAGCTATTGAATCTTGGTAGTGAAGAGAATCTTTGCACTAATCTTTTGCCAGCTTGTAGGCAAGAGAATTAATATTTGTTATTATTGGTCTCATCTTGTTTCCAGGTTTATGTATTTTGGTAAAGTGTATATTCTTGGTAAGGTGGGATGCTTTGGTTTGAATCTTATTTTATCAGTGTCTGTTAAAGTTTTGATTTCTTGGATTGTTTGGTTGAAGGCTTTGAAATATTGTTTTAGTGGGTCTTCTTGAATTTCTGTATATAGTTCTTGCTGTAGCATATTTTTCACTCTGGTAATATCATAGTCCTTCTGAAGTATAACTAGTTTTTTCCCTTTGTCAGCTTTTGTGTACACTACTGATTTTGATTTTAATGATTTAATTGCATGTTTAACTGGGAATTTGTTGTGGTTGTCTGTCTACATCTCTTTGAGGATTTTTTCACATTCTTTCTTTATTGAGGTTTTGCTGTTTTTGTCCAGATTATAAGCGGCAATCTCAATCTCTGCGACTATTTTGTCAGTTGTTTTTGTATGGCCTACACACATTTTGAGGCCAAGGTTTAGTACTGATAGTTCTTATTTTGTAAAAGTTTCATTTGAGAGGTTAACTGAATCTTGGTATAGTGTAGTTTTGTCATTTTTGATGTAAGGTGTGTTTGGATATTGTTTTCAATGTAATATGTCTAGTTTTTTCTTTAATTTTAGTGTTTTTGTTTTCATCCTGTAACTAAAAATCATGAGAAAGTTTGATTGCATGTTTTTCCAGACTGGATAGCTGAGTATGTTCATTAATTTGAGGTGAAGGGCATATATTTTTAGTTTTAACCTTTGTAATTTTGCATAATGATTGTTTCTCTCAATTTCTATTACTTTTTTGTCGGCTGATGTTTGGTGTTTGCTGTTCTTATAAAATTTTACAATCTTCCTTGCAAACTTCAGTGTAACTTTATTTAGCATGCATAGATTTAGAAAACACATGTCTGCAAATGTGTTTTTTCTTGACTAATTTTGAAGATTTAGAAGATAGTAACAGTGATGTGTCATAATTTAAAATAAAGAGAGTTGAAGGTTGTTACACTACATTAATAAAATGTTCTTACTTGAATGCGTTTCGGGAGACAGCTTGCTCCCATCGTCAGCATGTCCTCAGCTGATTTTGCCAGTCATTGTCTGGGGAATGTGTGTGGCTAGCGGTGTTCTCTGGTGCTGGGCTGATAAACCTCCAAAGGCTGTTGGGTGGCGGCAGCTCAAAATTCATTAGGTGATTCCTGTGTTTGACGATATGTATTTTTTCCCAGATGTCCAATTCATTGCTGCTGTTGATTGGTTTTAAGAGTTTTATGTTAGGAGTGATATCATGGTTTGAAGACCAGAAATGATGTGCTACTGCTGATTTATCTGGCTGCTTTAGGTAAATGCATCTCATATGCTCTTTAAGTCTTATTTCAAGATTTCTTTTGGTTCTTCCTATGTATACCAGGTTGCAGTCATTACAAACAATTTGATATATACCAGCTGATTTATCATTGGGGATAGGACCTTTTGTTCTGTTGCATAGTAGTTTCTGTATATTGTGGTTATTCTGTGGAGACAGGGTGATGTTGTATTTCTTGAAAATCCTTTGAAATTTATGATGTGTCCAAGGGTGATAAGTGAATTTCCTATATGCTTGTGGTTTTTGTTGTCTGAGTAAAGTAGTCGTTTGTTGGATGTATTTCTGTCTTTCAAACTTTTTTATCTTCTTATCTATTGTTTTTTTCTGGTATCCATTCATAGTGGCTATGTTGATAATGTGTTGGTATTCTTTCTGGTATTCCTCTTTCTCCATTGGTATATGTACTAACCTGTTTGTAATACGATTTAAAATTGCATGTTTGTGGCTTGTAGGATTGTAGCTATTGTTTTTAATATAATTTTCTGTGTGAGTTGGTTTTCTGTAAATGCCAAACGTTAGTGTGTTGTGTGCATTATTTCTGATGATCCTGATGTCTAGGTAAGGTAATTGGCCATTTTCTTCTTTTTCTATTGTGAATTTAATAGATCTTTTTTGTAAATTCAATAATTTCAAAGCATCATCTGAAAGTTTTTTTGGAACAATAGCAAAAATATCATCTACGTATCTATACCAGGTTTTGAATAGATGTGGGAAAGATTTAGTAATATGGCATTCAAAATGGCTCATATATAGTTCTGCTAAAAATGTTGAAAGGGGGTTTCCCATAGTTAGGCTTGTGGCTTGTTTAAAGATTTTGTTATGGAATGAAAAGAAATTCTGGTCCAGACATAATTTTGTTAGTTTTAAGTAATCTTCTGTTTGTGCTCTAGGTGTGCCATTGTTTAATATCCAAGTTTCTAGGAGTGGTAATAATTCTTCTTTTGGTATGCTTGGGAAGAGTGCAGTGACATCAAATGATACCATCATGTCTGTGGGTGATATATTTATATCTGAAAGGTGACTGGTTAATTCTAATGAATTTTTTATACTTAGACTTTTGAACACAGGCATGGAGTTGAAGGTATTTGAAAGTCATTTTGCTGGTTTATATGTGGGAGAGTTTATGTTATTCACTATGGGCCTCATTTTGTTGCTGAGTTTGTGTGTTTTTGGTAGTGCATATAACCTAGGTATGGTGGGAAAATCTGGTTTAATTCTGGATTTTTCGGCTTTTATTAATGTTTTGGTTTCTATCAATGTATTTTGGAGTGATTTGGTGCATTCTTTTAATGGATTTTTGTTGATTTCTATGTACTCTGGGCTATGTAGTAATTGCATAACCCTAGATTCATAATCTTCTTGGTCTAATATCACTAATGTGTTTCCTTTGTCTGCTTTGATGTATACCACAGGCTTTGACTTCAGAGATTTGATAATTTTTTGATGTGGTATGTAGTGGTATTTTTGGGCTTGTATCTGGTCTAATGTTGGTTCACACTGTGATTTTATTATTCTTTTATCATTATCTGTTAGGTGATTGGAGGCTATTTCGATATCAGCAACGAAGTTTTCTGTATTTTTGGTGAAGTTTATACAGGTTTTTAGGCCATTGTTCAAAACAGATAGCTCAATGCTGGTGAATGGTTCTTTTGAGAGGTTAACTACATATTGGCCTGTTGTAGGTTCATTGTTTAGGTTATGTTTATATGTTGCTTTCTATTTTTGGTTATGTCTAGGGGATTTTTTCCGGTATTCCAGGGAGTTTTTTTGTTTGTTTTTTCTTTCTTTTTCAAGTTTCTGGTATCTTTTGATGTCTCTCTTGATTCCATTGAGAAATTTTGGATTTCCAATCTTACCTTAGTTTTTGCCATTTTCTGAATATGTCCCAAGTGATGGCCAATTGTAACTTTGCTTCTTGTGACTTGTTGGTCTGAATTACATTAATATATGAAGAAGCTGGAAACAGTGATGTGATTTTGAATTTACTCAAGAGCAAGCAACGATACTCTTCACTGCTAAGATTCAACAGTTTAAGCATAAAAAATTCAGAAGAACTAATAAAAAAGATACCATTCTTGGAGCTTGAACCAAAAGACAGACTGCTTTCTTATGATGTCACTGCATTATTTCCAAGTGTCCCTACAGATCAACTCCTACTTCATTAAAGGAATGGTTCCAACAGACTACCACCCCTGAAGATGAAATAGAAGACCTCCTACAACTCACCAATTTATGCATCATACAAAAGTGTTTTAGTTTCAACAAGTTCTACCAACAACCAACAGGTCTAACCATGGTTAACCCCTTTTTCACCATCCTTAGCAGATTTATTTATGAGTTACTTGGAAACACATATAACAACTTCCTTCTCTCACATTTTTAAAGTTTGGCACAGATATATCGATAACATCTTTGCCACAGTTCCTAACAGTTTTATGTTTACTCAACTTGCAAATCCGATCAATAAAATTCACAATGGAAGTGGAAAAAGAAGACATGCTACCTTTCTTAGACCTAAAAATAATCCAGGAACAAGAAAACATAACCTTTGGCATATACAGGAAACCTTCACCTTCAGATAATTACATAAAGAACAATTGTTTCAATCTCATAACACATAAACATGCAGTACTAAACAGCTTAACACATAGAGTGGTATACAGCCCCCTGAATAAACAAGAATATCAACACAGCTAAAAACAATGAGTTCAACAAACTAACAATTGACAAGAAAACTGCAAAATTTAAACAACAAGAAACACATTAAAGACACCACAAAACTCATCCAAGAAGAAAAACAGTTAATGTTCAAGAAATTCTCATATCATCCAAGAACACACTACAGATTTAAGAAGTTTCTCATAACATCAGTCTAGCCCCACAGAACAAATTTAGCTTAGAGAAATTACTTTGCTGTAGGTTAAAAGAACCCATACCACAAAACAAAAAGGCTGGAATCTACAAAATCAACTGTTCTGATTGCAATGAGATATATATAGGCAAGACTAAAAGAAATCTGGAAACTAGGCTAAAGGAGCATATGAGATGCTTAAAATACACACAAATGGACAAATCTGCAGTCTCACACCATTTCAGATGACCAACTACAACATCAAACCAAACACTACACTAATCAAACTGATTAATTATGCAACAAAATTAGACACATGGTAGAAGATCTTCATTTTGAAACACAGCCCATAATTATAACTAATGAATTTTGATTTGCTGCCACCAAGTCCCCTCTGGAAGTACATTTCACCACCACAAGATGCCACCATGATAGACAATCACCACAATGAAAAATGGACCAGTCAGATACCTTCTGATGATGGGAACAAATCATTTTCTGAAACATGTCAAGTGAGTAAACATAAACGATGTTAGTGTATCTAATTCCGACACAGCTTAAGTAAATTCAGGAACGCATAATTGTTTCTAGCTTCTTTTAATATATTAATTTGCATTAAATTTTGTTGGGAATGGGCAAGAGGATAAATTTAATGGTTGGGACAAAGCAAATTCTGTTATATTCAGATTGATATGCCTGAGGTCAACAAGGAGTACAATCACAGCATGGATGGGGCTGATTTATTAGATCAACTCATAGCTACTTACAGAATATTTATTTGATCCAGGAAATAGACACTGAGGATGATAATGCATACAGTGGATCTGAACTTGACAAAAAACTGATTGGAGTATTGCATATACTAATAAATATGACACACCAAAGAAACAAAGGTTGAATCTGCTAGATTTTAGAATGAGGGTGGCAGAAGGATTGCTGAAAGGAAGGAAAGCAGCACATGTGGCAGAAGGATTGCTGAAAGGAAGGAAAACAGCACATACACCAAAAATAAGCAGATCTAGTAGTTCTCCAACACAACTCCCAATAAAGACTTTTTAAGAGGAGAAAAGAGACCTCTGAAAGAAGTGCAGTATGATAATATTGATCACTTACCACATTATGACTCCAAGAAAGAAGCCACAAAATGCAAACTAGGTTGCATAAGAAAATTTCATACATATTGTGATAAGTGTAAGGTTCATTTATGTTTCATTTGCAATAAAAATTGCTTTATTGAATTTTACAGAAATACAAATAAGAAACTAAAAGTGTAATCTTTACTGAAATGATAAGAGGCACATTTTTCTCCAAATACTGTGTTTATAGGACTAAATGCTGTATAATTACTTTCATGGTACAACAGTTTAATGTTGATTTATATTCAATATGTAGCTGAAATTGATTTATTTCACATTCAAATGCAGATAATAAGAAACCAAACTACATTTTTACTGATGAAAAGTAGGGTAATTCTTAGTAAATATGTTTTTGGAGCTTAAATCATCTTCAATAAAAATATAGATTGTGTTTACATCATTTGGAATGGAGTGTACATTGTGATGTACATTCTGTAATTGACATATTGCAAGTCAGAAAAATATTGCTTGGACACATAATGCTCACTTTAGGTACAAATAATCCAAAAATGATATTTCACCATTTTCATGGTCATATTTAAAATTTAAGAATGAATGGGCTAAGAGACAAGTCCATCAAGAACTACAGTAAATGGCAAAATCATCCAAAAACAATGGAGGTGAGACCCCAGGTGGAACATACTCCACAAAAGGATTGATGGTAAAAGCGAAAAGTGTGGCACTGTGTTTTGAGTCCTGTGGTAATCCGTTTTCCTGAATAAAAACATGGGATAAAACTGAGCCCACTCATACCTGAAACAACTCTATCATTCATGAAATCTGTAATAATGAGGGGTAGACACATCAAATGTGCCATTTATGGCAGATACAAAGAATATCTTATCTCCAGCAAGCGTCATATGCTTTCTCCAGGTCAAAAAAGCTGCAACTGTCTGATTCTTCCTCATAAATGCATCCATGGGTGCATAGATAACGAGACTAAGTGGTCGACCGTTGAACAGTAGTGATGTAAATGCATTGGACTTTCAACAGCAGTTTCTGGGATACAAGCCACCATGTTAACTGCCCATTAACCATGCACTCCATTACCTTGCAGAGGTAACTGGTGAGAGAGATCAGCCAGTAACTGGAAGATAGATGGCAATCCTTGCTAATTTTTAATATTGGGATGATGGAGGTCTCGCCCCATGCTGATGGAAACTTAGTGGTTCACCAGATGTGGTTATAGACCTACACGAGAAACAACTTACTGTCATAAGAGATGCGCTGCAGCATTAAGGTATGAATACCATCCAACCTAGGAGCTGTGTGCCTAGAGGAGGACAGAGCCTGATCCAGCTCCTTACATGATGAAAACTGTGTTGTAACACTCACTATTAAAAGGTTTAAAAGACAGCTCTTATTCAAGCCTGTTGTTAATCGACCGAAAGTCTGGGTGGGTATTAGATGAGCTGGAAACAATGTCAAAAGCACTGACCGCAGTGAATCAACCTGAATCGAAACAATGATGGGGGCAATATTTGTCTTATGACTGGGTAGTATAGACTGTGACATTTTGCCAACCGCACGGTTAAGCTTATCTTTTATCTTGGACGCAGACATGTAGCAAATAAAGGGCTCTACAAACCGGCTCTAAGATGCCTTCTTGCTAATCTGAATGAGGCATAGTGCAGTGGTGCACATCTGTTATACATGACCAGATTTTCAAGTGCTGAGTGGTGCCAAAACACCCGAAACAGCATCTTACGTGCACAAACAGATGCCTGGCATTCATCAGTCCACCAAGGGACCGGTAAACGTTTTGGTTGTGAAGACAACTGGGGGTAGAACGTTCCGCAGCAAAAATAATGACAAAGGTAGTCCACCATATGGTCAACATCTTTGAAAAAACAGTCTTAGAAGGTGGTTAGGCTATAATAAAAATTCCAATTTGCCTTGTTCATTTGCCAGGTTGGTTACGTGATGGAGGGACATGGTGAGAAAGCAAGCTGATGTTGCAAGGGAAATGATCACTGGAGTAGGTGTCAGAGACGACGTTCTGCTGAAAGCAATGTGTAAGCTGTGCAGAGCAAACAGATAAATCCAAGTGTGAGAGATGCCAGAAGAATCGGAAACCGAAGTGTTTAAAACAGAACGGTGATTTTGTGTAAAGTAATCCGAAAGGTTTGTTCCCATTGTGCCAGTCCTAAGTGAACCCCAAAGAGAGTGGTGGACATTAAAATCTTCTAACAGAATGTAGGAACCTAGAAACTGTGATAGCAGATTCGGAATAATGAAGGGAGATAACAAGGTGATATATGCACAGTATACAAATAAAAAAAGGAAATTTGGGCATTTTTAATGTTATGACTGTAGCTTGCATTGTAGTGTTAAGCGTGAGAGTTTGGAAATAGTCATAGTTCCAAATAAGGAGCATGATACCTCCATGTGCAGGAGTGCCTTCCTCCAGTACAAGATCACATCACACCGGAATGTAGTGATGTATATCAAAGGAAGTCTGAGGACACGCCTTAGTCTCCTGCAAACAAATGATCATAGGAGAATAAGACCGCAACAAGAGTTGAATGTGCTCTATGCATACATACACCACATACATTCCACAGCAGTAGAGCCATTTGGGAAGGGGTAAGTGTTTTATTTATTGGATCTTTTAATGACATTTTTTCGTGTGCTGCTCGGTGATGTAGGTTGGATCTGCTCGTGATCTATAGAATTATCAGAAGTAACAGCTTGATTCAAGAGCAGAGAATTGGTTTCCTGTGGTAATCGGCGGGGAAGCACTCCTGGGATTGAGAACTCCTCCTAGGAGAGGGTGTGTGCTTTTTGCCTTTCTAAAGTGCTGAAACTTTCACAAAATCCTCATGTGGATTTTAAACCTTTTTGGTAAGGCTTGAGAGGCAATTACGTTAGATTTAGATGCAGCGACTGGCTGCTGGGTTTAGAAGACAACGTTGGAGTTGGATGTCGATGGCGTGATGCATTAGTCATGGTAATGTCTACGTGGTGGCATCCCTTCACAGTACTCAGGGCTGATGGGAAAGCTAACCTTTCTGAGCTTCCGTGAAGGAAAGTTTCTCCTTAACCCAGAGCTCCTGGGCGACCTTCTCATCCAAATACTGTGGACAGCTCTGGAACGACACTGCATGATCTACCTTGTAGTTGATGCAGACAGATGCGGAAGTACACCCTTGAAGAATTCAACGAGTGCTGTTTCTCCACAAGGACAGGATAGCCATGGAGAACGCTAGCTAGCCTACAACAAAGTCTTAGTCTATCACTGGAACTCTCTACTAACACAGATTCATTCCGCAAACATGTAAAGGAGTTTAATGGTCCAGCGATTGTGCCGGTGCCCTTTTGTATAATAAACAGATTCATATTGAGAAACTACTGCCCTCTCCAGAGCGGGTTATTACCTCACATCAACCATATGATGGTGGTGTTATTTTGTTTTCAAAAACTTATGGCACTTATTTCAAAGGATGAGTAAGATGTCTGCATGACGGGCGAAATCCTGCACCATTGCAATCGCCTCTGACCTCGGGCTCTAGCTCCCTGGGGATAACCCGACTTGGATAGGTAGCCATTTTAAACCAATGGCACCCCAGTGTCATACCTCCCGGTATAATGACAGAGGGACCCAATCGCCATCAGGAGTTAGCAGCTCATTCAATGCCCCCACCCACGGGACTGCAGTTGAATAGCAGATACGTATGCAGCCCATATAGCGACCCAGATCCTGGGTCACAGCTGCACCCAGTCACAGCTGCACACTAAGATGTGTGGGTGTCTTTCACACTTGCAAAACGGTAGTTGAAAGAAAAGAAAAAGGGTAATCAAATCTGAAGAGGGTCAAACACATTATACAGATCAATGTGTGGAAGTTCCACATGCAAGGAAGTCCAGTAAAGGAAGAATAAAAATAACGAGGAGAGTGAGTGCGTAAATGTCATGGGCAAGAAAAGACTACAAACAGAGATGAATGGTGAGAGATTGAACATGAAATGAAATGGTAATGAATGCACAATATCCTTCCTTGCATTCACTGGTCACTACAGGGAAGGACACACCTCAACCAGATCACTGATTTTGGCTGTTAGTTTGTTGTAGGCTTTTATTCCAAAATACAGTGGACTTTGTTTTTTTTTTTGTATAGCATTAATCTATGCATGGGCGGTTTTGAACTAATTTTTGTACTGGTTCCATGACAGAATTTTGATTTTGCTAGTCAAATAGTTTGTCAAAATTTGTATATATGTATTTATTTAATTTGTACAAGAATTGTGAATGTAAGGTTGATAATTTAATATAGGTTTCTACAGAATTTCTTTGTTTTTTGATTTTTTAGTTTTTAAAAATGATTTTCCAACACTTTCAACTTCCCAATAGTATAGTGCCATATTTCAATATGGAATGAATGTAACTGATGCATACACATTTTCTAGTCCAAGATTCCTAATTTTTAGCTCTGTAACTTATACTGAAACTGATAGTGTTTAATTTGTTATTGCAATATTGCATGTGTCCATCCCATTTAAGATGTTTATGTAGATAAATACCTAGAATTCCTGTGGAGACTCTGTGGTTTATTGCACCAATTGATATTTTGCTTTCTGGATATTTCCTTTGAGTTTGGAAGTGCATAATGCAGGTTTTGAAGCATTTAATATTAATTCATTCTTACTAAGCCATTATTTTATATGAACTAGGGTTTCTGATGTATTGTATTGTATTGTATGTAAAGTGGAGATCCTAAAACACTTCCCTGTAGAACTCCTGTATTTATCTGCCTCCAGTTTAATTGTATCCTTCCTGTGGAATTATTTCAGATTACTTGCTGCTTACGTGCTCTGAGATAGTTTTCAAACCAGCCAAATGCTGAACTTCTTTACTATAGAATTAAAGTTTTTCTTTAATAAAATGGCTTATCTATGCAATCAAAAGCTATTGAGATGTCACACACTAGCACTGTTGTAAGTTGGTTTTGATCTATTATTTGAGAAACATAATTAACAAAACTTACTGGAGCTGATATTTTTGAGTACTTTTCTTGAAAACTTTGTTGAGAACCATTTAGCTTGGCAAAGTGCTCTAAATATGAAACTTGCTGTGAATGTACAGTCTTTTCATATATAGTATAGAGCATCCAAGGAATAGAGTTTGGTCAGAAATTTTTAAAATCCTTGTCCCCAATTATGAATAGGTTTTACTATTGCATACTTAATTTTTCTGGAAAGACACCTGTATATAAGGACTGATTAATTATGTGGGTATCAGGCCCACTTCAGTTCATGATTTATTTCCTTAATAAGAAATGTGGGTAATTTGTCCCAGCCTTTGGAAGTTTTCATTAGCTTTGGTGTTAACTTTAAAACTATTTCTGAAAATATTCTATGAAGTTAAACAAGGGTGTTAACATGCAGCTATTTTTTGTTAGAATCCTGCTTTAGAATCTTGATATCTGTGGCTTGAACACTTTTTGTAACAACCTTTAATGCATGATGAATACTCTTATCCTCTTAGTACACCAATTTAATAAATAATATATATTTAATTGTGCACATTTTGCTTTTGGGAAACATTCACTGTAACAGTTTAGTAATTCTGTAAGGAAGTTGATATTTTTTATGTCTATAGAAATGGATAATTTGAAAAATCAGGTTGCACTTGTTAATTTTTCCCTAAAATTAGATATATTTTCTGAGTTACAGATATGCTTACTAATTCTCCTTTTAGGTTTGCTTTTTATTTTGCATTTTGCTGGTAGTCTTATGAGGACTCCTTGTGATCAGTAAGAACAATTTGCTGAACATGATATTCCACTTGTCCATACATTTTACATATTAGTATGTGGCCTATGCATGCTTCTGAGGACCTCATGATCCAAGTCGAGTGAGTATGCCTGAATTTAAAATCCATTGCTCTGAACAATATTAACACACATCATATCATTGCCGTCATCATAATCATCATCAACTGCAATACTTTGTCCCAAGCCAGGCTGGAAAATGGTAAGGGGTAGGAGTAGTAACCTCTTTAAAAAACCAGAGTCAAGCTGGCTCAGCTGATAGCATCCTCTGAGGACCCCAGTCTAGGTTTACAGACAATGCTGCCTTGTGATATGCATTTTGTTTGACAAAGGCTAGAGGAAGAAAACCTCAAGCAAAAATTACACCATCCTCCAGCTTGAGGAACAATGCATTCAGGCCAGCTCCATGTTCATTAGACAAATAAATATTGCTAAAAAGACTAAAGGATTAAGGCAAGATGGAAATAACTCACAATGACAAAAGCAACATAAGAGGATACTTCTTATTTGGGCATGGAATATGAAGGGAATGAGGAATAAGATGGTTGACATACTGGAGGAAATTGAAAGATTAAATCAGGATATTATAACATTAACAGAGTCAAACAAAAAAGGATGTGGATCACAAGTCCATGGAAGCTATTTATATTTTTGCAGTGGAGTTGAAAAAGATATAAACAAACACAGTGAGGAGTCTCTATATTAATTAAAAAGAACTTTAAAAAAATGTATAAATAACTGGGAGGCTATCAATGAAACTACTAGTAAAACTGACAAATGGGGAAAAAATTATTGACTTTGGGGATAAAAAATTATGATATAGAGGTAGATAGAATAAATGTAGTTGAAACATCACAAAAGAAACACACATTCTATGAAACATTAAATAATGTATTAATGAAACAGATTATTATAACTGAAGAGAAATAATTGTAGCCAGAGATTTGAATAGCAGGACAGGAAAACCGACTGGCAATGAAGTGGTGGGAACTTTTAGGGGAAGAAGCTGTAAATGATGATGATGATAATGATGATGATGATGATGATGATGATGATGATGATGATGGAGAAAGAATTATAGAACTCTCTGAACAATATTTATTAAAAATTACAATTGGATTTTATGAACATAAAGAAATTCATAAATATACAAGACATCAAGACACATCAAAACAGAGATCAATAATTAATTACATTATTGTAAGACAGAAGACAGGTATGATACTACAGATAAATGAGTCTTAAAGAACCAAACTGTGGCAGGGATCATTATTTGATAAATTTAAAAATATGGTTCCCATTTTAGAGAATCAATATTACAGATGATAATAAGAATGAAGTTCAGAGGATTTGGAACATCTGAATATACAAGTATATAATACACAATCTTTAGAGATGACAGTACCATATATCTATACCAGTAGAGGTAGATGACAAATTAATAGAAAGTAATTGATACAACTTAACACCAGTTTAAATATACCTATAGTGGAAAACATATACAAGGAGGCAATGGAAGCTCTGAGAGAATATCCAATAGAGCATAAGAAACCATATTATTAGAACAGAGATATTAAAAACATATAGAGGAAAAAAGAGATAAGTATTTTTAGTAGTTAAAGACTAAGAGTTTGATAGATAAAATGGTATATAAAAAAGCATAAGAAAATGTGAGAAAAGGGGTAACTTAAGGAAAGAGTCCATAATGGAATGAACATGTAGAAGAATATAGAGTTACACTGGTTGGAAAACATGTTCAGAGGCTTGGAGAGTTTTAAAAAATCAAAGAATCTACTATATTAATAAAATTTCTCTAAATGAAAGGAGGACATATTTTGAAAATTTGCTGACTGAAGCCTAGCCATAGTTCATAGAGAACAATGAAGAGGTAGAACAGAGATAGTATGACATTGAATCTTGGCACAGGTCAAAGGGCAATGTCCTCATTAAAAACTGGAACTGCTTGGGGAGAAGGAGGGATTCAAGTAGTACTAATAAATGCGGAACAAGGAAATTATTTGAACTGTTAAGAAATCTTTTTGAAAAATGTCTGAACAGAGAAAGAATAACACAAGAATGCAAAATTGGACTGATATCAGTTATTCATAAGAACAATTATTGTAAAAATTATTTAAGAATAACAGTAATTAAAAACATTTAGTCGATTATATGGAAAAATTATTAAATATTATTTACAAGAAGAATATAAAAATAAGGAATAAGAAATACAAGCAAATTTTAGATCAGGATGATTATAGTAGGTAATGTATTTGTGGTGAAACAGTTGATTGAAAGAAAACTAACTGTTTGAATCAGCACTCCATTTTTCATTTGTGGATCTGGCAAGAGTTTATGATACTGTCCCATTAAAAAAACTGTGGGAGGCATTGAATGACATGCAGTATGGTAAAAGAAAAATGTATCTGCAATAAAGGAGTTATTAGAGATGTTCTGCCAAAAGTAAGAATTGGAAAATTTATGTCAAAAGGAATTACAGTCACAAGGATCCTGCATCAATTTTGCAATTTGTCACCCACCTTATTTAAAATACATATATTTAAAAAGAGCAATCTTGGATTGGATAAGGAAATGCTTGGGATTGGGATTACCTGTTGGCAATGCATCAATATACACTTTGCTATTTGTAAAAAAAATGAAATTGAGCTTTATTTAGGGATGCTCTTTAATTATGTGGTCCTTAGCATCCCATTCTATAGTGGGAGTGAAAGATCAGAAATTTTGTTCACAGGCCTCTTAATCAGGCTTGAGGTTCTTTTACGTGCCATAATTATATGACATGGGACCTTTACTTCCCTTCTGAGGGAAGTCATGTTAAGGATTTTTACGCCTGAAAAAATCCAGCACCCTCTACCGGGTTTGAACCCGCGACCTTGGGAACTAGAGGTAGCATGGCACCCCTAGACCAGGAAGACGACTTTGCTGTTTGTGGATGACCAAGTAGTCATTGCACAGGAAATGGAAAATATGGAGATTTTATATGGGATGTGGAACAGAGACTGAAAATTTAATTTTGGAAGATCAAAAAGGTTATGAAGAATTTGAACACTTGGGAGTTAAAACTGATAAAGGAGATATGCAGGAGAGTGACATAAAGAACAAAATTAATAAAGGCAGAGCAATGACAGCCATGTTAAATAGTATTTTATGGGATAGGAATATAACCAAAGAAAGTAAATTGCAAGTTTACAAATCAATAGAGAGAAGTACCATCACTTATGGGGTTGAAATTTGGAAACTCAATAAGGATTTGCTATCCAAGTTAGTATCTATGGAAATGGACATTTTAGGAAGGTCAGTAAGGCATTCTGAATTAGAAACAATTAAAAACACACTGTTAGTAAGGAAGAAATGAAGGTTAAGAATTCTGTGGTATAATATGTAAGATATAAACAACTAAACTGGACATGACACATGCGGAGAATTCCAGAAGAGTTTGGGAGTGGTGTCCACCTGGGAGAAAAGGAAGGGATAGACCCAGAAATACACTACATGATCAAAAGTATCCAGACACCTGGCTGAAAATGACGTACAAGTTCATGGCCCCCTCCATCGGTAATGCTGGAAGTCAATATGGTGTTGGCCCAACTTTAGCCTTGATGACCGCACTCACTCTCGCAGGCATACTTTCAATCAGGTGCTGGAAGGTTTCTTGGGGAATGGCAGCCCATTCTTCACGGAGTGCGGAACTGAGGAGAGGTATCAATGTAGGTCGGTGAGGCCTGGCACAAAGTCGGCATTCCAAAACATCCCAAAGTTTTCTATAGGATTCAAGTCAGGACTCTGTGCAGGCCAGTCCATTACAGGGATGTTATTGTTGTGTAGCCACAGCCCATGCAGTATGAACAGGTGCTCGATCATGTTGAAAGATGCAATCGCCATCCCCGAATTGCTCTTCAACAGTGGGAAGCAAGAAGGTGCTTAAAATATCAATGTAGGTCTGCGCTGTGATCGTGCCATGCAAAACAACAAGGGGCGCAAACCTCCTCCAGGAAAAACAGGACCACACCATAACACCACCACCTCCGAATTTCAATGTTGGCACTTGAAGTAGATGGTTTGTTAGCCCCACGTTTGGGCGCCAATTTGAAGTGGAATATTTGTTAGTAGTTAGAAGATGCTTCATGTTTATCTGCACAATGTATGGAAGCCAATTTGTCACGGTCACTTCGTGTTATCTTTTTGCTGGGCGCCTGTTATTGTATTACTATTTTTAAATTTGGGTTCAATGTCCTCCGGCTAGCTATTATTTCTCGGTCAAGCACATCTCTTGAACAGGGTGTGTAAACGGAAAGGATTTGTTACTCAAAGATAACACTGATAAAAGAATTTGTTTTTACACTTTTATTACCGTCACAATTAATTAAGTTCACATATTGACTCTTGATACACGCCAGACTGAAACTATTATATTTTCTAATATCACTATAATCACTTATTTACTGCACATTATTAATTCACGTGTTTCACATTTATAACAAACTTTAAGATGCGAGAGATTCTGTAGAATTGCGAAGTGTAACTCGCGAACGATTCTGATGAACTAAGCGACGTTTAACTTCTGAATGATTCTGTTGGACTCAGCGACGTGTAACACGTGGATGATTTTGTTGAACTGGGCAATACTTGCCTCTGGCTTTAGCTTTTTATACTCCCACACCCCGATATGCCTAAAGATTATAACCGAGCTGCTATTGGTTAATAAAATGCGCCAACATTAGCGTCCATTTTTATATCCAATCAAAATTACGAAAACATATGCTCTAAGGAAGAAATTCCCGCCATTTCTAAGAAAAGCGCACCAATCTGATGTCATTTGCTTGTCTCTAATAATTGATAAACAACTCACCCCCTTGCTCATTGTTACCCGCTCTTATTGTCAGTTTCAGTGAGGCCGTGTAAACTTATTTCCTAACAATGCTTATAATTAACAAACATCTCAAATCAATGTCATACAATAATGCTTATTTACACTACAATCACTCTGGCATTTACATTATTGTGATACAAATTACTGCCACATATGCCCCACTAGAAACATAATTATAAATATTTACAACTTGTTTGGAAATTTTATAATTGGGTTTTTAGTCTCCTGAATCTTGTAACACACGGTATTTATCACTTGCACTTAACACTGCACACGTATTTAACACACGACATATAATTTGCCTTTTTGTCGCCACTATTTACTGGCTCAGGTTTAATATGTTTATATACATACATATGACATTACAATTTTTTTATAGCAAATACTGTACCCTGAATTATTTAGTTACTGTTACAAAATGGTTTACTTTCTTAGGTTGTTGACATAAAATTTATACACTCAAGATTTTTAACCTAGTTCATTTTGTAATTATTAAACACATTTACTAAAATATTCATCCTCTACACAAATATATTTACATCTCTTAATTCTAGACATAATTTCACATTATCTGTGTGCTACATAGGTGTTTTGTTTTAATTATGTTTGCCCTTTTTTATTGTTTTGTGCTTTATATTCACAATACTCTTTGAATTATATCTACATATTTTTACTTTAATATGACATTAAGTTTTCATTATTACATGCTTCATTTCAAATGCTGTTACTGTTTACTAAGAAAATGTTCTTTTTCCCCTTTAAACATTTATTTTTGTCCAGAATTTATTTCTCCTTTCTCATGACATATATACATAGATAACCCTCTTACATTCCAATACTTTGTTCTGCAGTTCAGCTTTAACTATCCAGAATTTGTTTACTTTTTTTTTTTCTTTTTTTTAGCAATCATTGCTATTCTCTTTCCTGGATCAAATTGTCTACGGCTAAGCATTACTCGTAGCTGTATTGTAACCTTCCAAAATCTGTTCATGAATAGCCTCTTAAAGAATTCATATGAAATTTCGCCCCCTGATACCATTTGTAACCAATCTAAAGTTTTCTGGTCCAAACATCTTTTAACAACTATCATTTTCAATGCTTCCGGTATCTTTTTAATTTGAAAATACTCTGACAAGTCTGCAATAAACTGTACTGGATTGGAGTTTTCATTAAATTTTGGAAGTGGAAAATCACTTAAGATATGATTATAGTTTTGAATGTCCCTTACTCCCATATTTAAATTCTCTAGTGTTACTTGTGCACTCTGAGTTTCAGCATGAGCTATAGATGAAGCCGCCGCATCACTCACATTATTAGTCATACCTGAGGAACTACCTCTATCATTATTCTGTACACCAGATACATTAACATCACATATATTGACCCTTGAATTCAATTCTAACCTATTTACAGTACCTTGCAGACTTTCTATTGTCTGTTCCAATTTTTTATTGTTCTCATTTTGAACAGCTTGGTGATTGTTAATTTCAGAAGTTAGTTTTTGATTCAAATCTATAGACAAAACTTTAACTTCTTCAGATAATTTATTTCTTTGTGTTTCTGACTCCTTCTGTATTTCAGATATCTCCCCTCTGAAATTAACTTGCACCTGAATTAAATCTGCAATCATCTCTCTTAGCTCACTTGAAATGCTACTCATTCGACTTCCTAACTCTGTACATTTTACACTAACATGTTCAAACTTGGTATCAACCTCACTTTTTGGTTAGATATTTCCCTGCTCATGTCTGACATTTTCTTTGAAACTTTCCCTATCTCATTTGCTATCATTTCCTGATTTTCATTTCTTATTCTTGTCATACTATCATCTAGCTCCATAAATTTCTTTTCCATATCTTCCCTGTTTTGATCTATTTTCTTTTCTAATTTCTCATTACTCTTACCAATATCTTCCCTCAATTCCCCATTATTCTTTTCCATATCTTCTCTCAATTCCCTATTATTCTTTTCCATATTCTGAGTTAGTTTTAGTTCTAATTTCTCATTATTCTTTTCCATATTCTGAGTTAGTTTTTTTTCTCATTTCTCATTATTCTGATCTAATTTTTCACCAAAATTTCTTAACATTTTCATCATCATACTAGCATCAAAATGAACATTTCCTGCTATTCTATTCTGACTTTCTTCACTAACATTTCCTCCCTCAAATCCTACATTGTTTGAACTATTTTCTGTAACCTGTATTGAATTACAGCTAACTGTTACATTATCCCCTTCCATAATTGTTTCTTCAGTATTATTAGTAGACATTGTTTTCTTAATCCTACCACTTCTTAATAACATTTAAATTCTCACAATTTTTTTTTAGGATACAAAAAAAATTTACAAATTTCTAACCTTTCTGATGCTATCTGATGATGTTGCTTTGATGTCCAGATTCCTGCCCCTCTCTCCTAGATATATATGTCGCCTCTGCGTCGTACTACAATGAATCTACGTCGTCTCGCTGTTTTGGTGTTGTAGTTGAATTCCCCTGTTGCCTTCTATTCTCGTAATTACGATGTCCACTCATCTGCGTCGTAGGTCGTTCTGGTGGTTGTTTCTGGAATCTGCATCTTGTAGTTAATTTCACTGCTCCATTCAATCCACGTCCTGGTTAATTCGCCCCTTCCTGGTTATTTCGCTCCTTCCTGGTTAATTCGCCCCTTCCTGGTTATTTCGCTCCTTTCTGGTTAATTCGCCCCACGTTGGGTGTCATTTTGTAGTGGATGGTTTGTTAGCCCCACGTTTGGGCGCCAATTTGAAGTGGAATATTTGTTAGTAGTTAGAAGATGCTTCATGTTTATCTGCACAACGTATGGAAGCCAATTTGTCACGGTCACTTCGTGTTATCTTTTTGCTGGGCGCCTGTTATAGTATTACTATTTTTAAATTTGGGTTCAATGTCCTCCGGCTAGCTATTATTTCTTGGTTAAGCACATCTCTTGAACAGGGTGTGTAAATGGAAAGGATTTGTTACTCAAAGATAACACTGATAAAAGAATTTGTTTTTACACTTTTATTACCGTCACAATTAATTAAGTTCACATATTGACTCTTGATACACGCCAGACTGAAACTATTATATTTTCTAATATCACTATAATCACTTATTTACTGCACATTATTAATTCACGTGTTTCACATTTATAACAAACTTTAAGACACGAGAGATTCTGTAGAATTGCGACGTGTAACTCGCGAACGATTCTGATGAACTAAGCGACGTTTAACTTCTGAATGATTCTGTTGGACAGTGACGTGTAACGCATGGATGATTTTGTTGAACTGGGCAATACTTGCCTCTGGCTTTAGCTTTTTATACTCCCACACCCCAATATGCCTAAAGATTATAACCGAGCTTCTATTGGTTAATAAAACGCGCCATCATTAGCGTCTATTTTTATATCCAATCAAAATTACGAAAACATATGCTCTAAGGAAGAAATTCCCGCCATTTCTAAGAAAAGCACGCCAATCTAACGTCATTTGCTTGTCTCTAATAATTGATAAACAACTCACCCCCTCGCTCATTGTTACCTGCTCTTATTGTCAGTTTCAGTGAGGCCGTGTAAACTTATTTCCTAACAATGCTTATAATTAACAAACATCTCAAATCAATGTCATACAATAATGCTTATTTACACTACAATCACTCTGGCATTTACATTATTGTGATACAAATTACTGCCACACACTACACACGCTGGCAGATGACGTTCACCGGGCATTTGCCATACCCACACCCTGCCATCAGATCGCCACATTGTGTACCTGATTTGTCGCTCCAAACAACATTTTACCACTGTTCAATCGTGTAATGTTGACGCTCCTTACACCAAGCGAGGCGTCGTTTGGCATTTTCCTGTGTGATGTGTGGCTTATGAGCAGCCGCTCGATCATGGAATCCAAGGTTTCTCACCTCATGCCTAACTGTCATAGTACTTGGAGTGGATCCTGATGCAGTTTGGAATTCCTGTGTGATGGTCTGGATAGATGTCCGCCTATTACTCTTTACGACCCTCTTCAAATGTCGGTGGTCTCTGTCAGTCAACAGACGAGGTCGGCCTGTACGCTTTTGTGTGGTACATGTCCCTTCACATTTCCACTTCACTATCACATCAGAAACAGTGGACCTAGGGATGTTTAGGAGTATGGAAATCTCGTGTACAAACTTCTGACAAAAGTGACACCCAATCACCTGATCATGTTCGAAGACTGTGAGTTCCACGGAGCATCCCATTCTGCTGTTTCACGATGTCTAATGACTACTGAGGTCGCGTGTAATGAGTACCAGGCAGTAGGTGGTAGGTGAAAAACGTAAGTTTGTGGGGATGTCCGGATACTTTTGATCACATAGTGTACTTGGATGCAGGAAATAAGGATAGGGATGAAAACAAAAGACTGGAGGAGGAGGAATGGAATGATAGGGATGATCGGAGAAGGAAAATAAAACTATAGAAACAGAAATATGTGTAAATATTGTAAATCTGTATATACATAATAATTATAATTATCATCATAACCACCATCATCATTATTATTAATAATTTGACTTTCACTTTTCATTTTTAGCTACAATGCCTGGCTGTGTTATTAGATGCACCATTATTTTTCAAAATAATATGAGGTTAGGTGGCAAAGTATGCAACTAATTTTGTTTTTATTTTTATTTTTACTAGCCTTTACTGAAACATTGCATTTCTTTAAACATTGATGAAAAATTTGAAGTATAATATACACACATATGGTGATAGTTGGATACATTTATAAACTGTTGTCAGATACAATTCATTTAAACTCTTAATAATCAAGCCACATTTGGCAGCTATTAATGCTTTGATTTGACTCAGCATGCTATTTATACATTCTTGAATTGTCTCTTGTATATGTGGATGATGATTCCATAGTTCTATTATCTTTTCAATAAACTGAGTTTTCATAGTAATCACTTACTTTGCCATTTCTTTCTTCACTAGCTTCCAGGCATTTTTGATTGGATTCATATCCAGTGAATTGCCAGACCAAGGACAACAAAGAGATGTTTTGCTCTCTCAAGAAAGCTATCACTGATTTTGCAGTATGACATCTTGCCCATGGGTGATGTTTAATAATCAGATTTTGATATAGTGTTTCCCCTGCCTCAAAAGAACAATCTTTCCTAGGTCTTTGCTTTTAGTATTACATTTACAAGTTACCTTTGACTGAAGTTTAGCTGTAGTGTTGGTACAGTGCATAGTGTTAAACTGTTGATCTCTATGGTGCAGTTGGCCATGGTATAATCAGTGGTTTTCTTTATTTTGTTACTTGTTGCATCATCAAAATGTCAAAACAAAAAGAACCAAAAATAGACCCAATAATTTAGAAAAGAGTGGCTTAGCAAGAAACAATTGAAAGACTGGTTTGTTGAGATTCCTGCCGAATCCGCTAGTGCATGTTGTCAATTTTGCCAGCGCATTTTAAATTCGCATCTGTCAGATTTATTGAATCATTCAAAAAGTAAAAAGCATGTAGAACTGAAGTGCCATTTTCTTCACAGGGACAGTTAAAATTGGTTTCACGTGTAGTGAGGCATATTAATGAAGTTTCTGTATCAAAAGTGGCATTAAGTTTATTTGTGGCTAACCATTGTGCAATAAGATCTGTGGATCCCTCTGCAGTCTCTCAAAAAGGTGTTTTACAAGTGCTAAAATATCTCTCAAATGCATTTGCATAGTAGTAAGTGTAGTGGTGTGATTAAAAACATTCTTTACCTACACTTCAAGGCCAGTCTGAAAAAAGACATAAGAGACAGATATTTCAGTGTACTTTTAAACAAATCTACAGACATCAGCATCAGCAAATTGATAGCTGTATGTGTGGTATACTTTTCTGAATGCCAAGGTCGCACTGTTTCTACATTCTTGGGAATGGTAGAGTTAAAAGAAGGCAATGCAGTGGCAGTAATCAATGGTTTGAAACCGTTGCTTAATGAATATTGTTTGAACATTCTTTTAATGCATGGTTTGGGTACTGACAATGCAGCAGTTATAGTAGGCATCAATAATGGTGTGTATCAGAATTTGAAAAGAGAAGTTCATCTTGTTTTAATTCCTTGTGTCCGTCATTCTGTGCAGTTGCTGGTATCTTCTGCTGCAGATAAAACTTTGCCCCAAAATTTGGAGTTTTTGTTTTTGGAAATGTATTCTTGGTTTCCCAAGTCCTCATCTCATCAAATTGCTTACAGAAAGTCATTCAATGCAATGCATGACGGAGCTAATACATTGAAAATAGTTTAGAAATGCAGCACATGTTGGATGTCTATTTTAAAGGATGTCTATCATGTTCTGTTTCAGTGGCTTCAACTAAATATGCACTTTGAAATAGCAGCACTTGAAGAGAAGTGCTATACTGCTCAACTTCTCTATAATACATACAGTGATGACAAATAAAATTTACCTTACTTTTCTGAAACCTCATTTGGAAGAATTTCAGCTGATAAATAAGGCATTTCAGTCAAATTCTGCAGATCAATCACAACCTCTATATGATGCTGTTTTACTAATGAGCGGGCTCATTATGAGAATTGTTGTACCAGGGTACAGAGGTGATCCTTTATCAGCTAATGTTCATAAGTCTTTTAGAATATACTTAGGTCATGAAGTTGAAGCCTTACTGCAAGATATGAACAACACCAATAAAATTTCATCTGAGGTTGAAAATGTCATAAGCAAAAGATGTGAACATCTTCTTGTTTCCCTTACTTCTGAGCTTCAATGCCAATTGTTCCAAAAGGTGAAAGTGTTGCAAAACATGTCCTATTACTCCAAGAGAATGCTTGCGAGTGATAAAAGAACCGATAGTATCATTGGCCAAGGAAATGGGCTTCTGCAACAGTACAGTAACCAAAATTGGCTTTCAGTGGTCAAAACTCACTACTGTGCAGTGGAAAGAAATACACAATACTGCAGCATTCTGGAATGAAGGGTCATATAAAGATGCTAGCAACTTAAATCCTTTCCAAAAACTTTTGGATCTGGCTATAATGCTTCTGGTTTTACCCTGGTCTAATGCAGATGTGGAAACAGCATTTAGCCAGTACCTCATAAAAACATCATTGCACAACAGACCAACTGCTGTTATGGTGAACGCCATAAATACAATAAGAGCTGGTTTTAATCATCTGGGTAAGTGTTGCCATGATTATGAGCTGGCAGAGGATATTCTTCAAGAAATTGACACCATGAGAGCATACACCACAGATATTTCTCCACCTGCCCACAGTACTTCAAGAGTGGACACAGAGGACACCCTATTGCAGGATGAGGAGGAAAATGAAATGCTGTGGCTTGAGCCACATTAATATAGGGAGTGGAATTTAAATGTCTTTTTAATAATAATAATAATAATAATAATAAAAATAATAATATAAAATGACACTAACAAAAAAATTTCTTTGTAAGTTATCAGTACATTGAAATTTCACTTTTAAGAGGCCAAACAACAGTAATAAGCATTTAGCAGATTTTAGTGGAATTTTAACTTCAGTTTAATGGAATAAATATTTCTGTATTCGCAATGTTGGTGTTCTCCTTTTAACACTAACACAACTAAAGTTTGTGAAGCAACAATTTCAACTCCTACAACACAGGAAATAGCATAACACACATTCATTTAGACAATAATAGTTCCCTAACATTGTTCAGTGAGGTTTATAATGATAGATCAGCATAATTATTAAGCTAGTCCTCAGCATTCAGTGAATTATAAAAATAGACAAGGTGCATCTAATAATGCAGCCAGGCACTGCACAATTAAGTTGGATTTGTGTAGATGCATACTATAATCTATGACAATTATGATTTATTTCATTTTGTCATTTTGTAATTTATCCATAAAGCATTCTAATGTAATAAGTAATGAGCTAAGGTGTGGTGATAGAGATGCTAACTGGTTCCGATTCTATTTTCCCTGTACATTTTTTCTAGTATGTACTCACTAATGGTTCACTAATGAGGGAAACTGTTTACCAAATACTGGAATCTACTGAAAACTTTTCAAAATTCTACACTCCAACTGGCAAATTCACTACTAATTGTAGTGGTGAACTTGAAACAATATGCATACTGTTATATACCAGGGTGAGGCCCAAAGGTTTTGCAGCTAGATATTAAATTTAGTTACCCTGGTATAACATTGGGGGGACGTAGACCTGAGGCAGCGAGAGGACCAGGAACTTCAACTGTACATTTTAAAGTAGGTATGGGATATTCATGACAAAATACACATAAATTCACATTAATTACGTTACCTGTGGTTTATTAAATAATTGACATGGTGCCTCTACGTCATTCACAAAAGATTACAGAACAGGCATTGGAGGGAGACGTTCCACACTCACGAAAACACGCATGCTACATACACAACCACTCACCCTGAAGAGACACACATGACTGACTCATGCTACTACTGACGCCACCAGACAAAGAAGTCAGTAACACTACTTACTCTCACCCCCTTTCCTCTCTCCACCCCTGGCCAGGAGGTGAGGAGAGATGCCGCATCGGAAAAAAATTTGAACCCCAATCGAAATAATTATACCCAACAATGTCATTGCTACAAAGCAATAATGTGTCTGATGTGACAATGCACACACATACACGTTACATCTCCTGCCCTCTCACAATAATGAGGCATCCCCACCGAAAAGAGAGAGAGAGAGATGGGCCCTGCCGGCACAGACAAACCAAGAGGGAGAACACCTTCATAGACTGCCATGGTGAGAGGGTCATAGATGGTGAAGTGCAGCTGGAAAGCTGTGCGGGTGTGGCTGGGGGAAGTATCACCATTCTCCAGACGATCTGGGGCTGTCTACTTCTGTGGAGGGGAGCATTTCCTGAAGCTACCGGCAGACTAGAACAAGATTTGGGGAAAGCATCAGCGTCACAATATACAAGAAAAGATACACAAAATAAATATTACAAAAACAAAAGGCAGGGGACACACAAAGCTAATAAAACTTAAATATAAAGCAAGGCCTTGCAAAAAAAGTACATTGATTGAGCACTCAATTATTGGATATGACTAACAACTATTCATGAATATATTTAAAGTAGGGACACCAAGTCAAAATTTAATGACAAAATTTTCAATGTTTTAACATGACAATGAAATTTATAGCTCTTGATGCTTTACAATGAAATCTGACCATAGAAATGTTATTACTGTGAGATTAATAGGAGTAAGAACCAAAACACATTGAGACATAGGTACTAATAATTTAAAAATATCTTCCTCAGTGAAAATAAATTTTGTTAAATCAATCTACTAGCAAACTACAATATAGCTACAGACATACTAATTACAGGATCAAATATAGGTAGGGGAACTATCACCAACTATGCTAAGGATCTATTCATCAAGTAACGTCGTATGCACAGTTCACAAGCGGCTGGCTCGAACTCTTTTTTTTTTTTTTCACAGATACATATAGCCCCCTATATTCTGTCATGGTTGGAGTATGGACCAAACCCCAGTCAATAGATTCTGAAAAACGCATTCATAAAACAGACACAAAAAATAAAATGAAAATAGTTAGAACTGACCAAAATAAAGAAATTATTGTAGGCAAATATTGTAACATATTGTGGATTACACGACCTGCAAATTTTGGAAACACATACTCACCCATATAAAGTTGTAGTGAAGGGGCATAGAGTTGCTGCTGGACAGAAGGATGACTCTATGACCATTTCCCTTTTTCCAGGCAGGGGACACACAAAAAAAAGGTGGTTGCTATTCAGCACAATGATGACATCTGTAGCAATTGTAAGCAAACTCAAACAGTGCATGAAAACCAAACCGTCATTACTGTGAACATACAGCAGACACAGTAATGATCTCACCTTGCTAAGTACTCAACGGCACCTCAGTAAGAACATATCAAACAAAACAAAAAAATACATTACCCTTTGGATCACACAACATTTAAAACACCCTCACAAAGCTGGAAAGAAACATAGTAATGAATCTTGGTAAGTATATGTTAATTTATCACCCAAAACAAAATATAGTGTTACAACAAAGTACATAGAAAAATTAGCAAAAAAAAACTTATTTGTAAGAGAGAGAGTAATTAACATTTTATTTTGACTGGGGCACCGGCTGCGAACAAAATCTTGCTGTGTACCCTGGTTTGCCACACCTAAAACAAATCAGGGTTTGGTGCCGATCTGGAGGTGGTGAACGTGGATGTGATTGTCCTCTCTGTGTGGAAGATGATGGTCTGTTCCTCTCAGGATGAGATGATGTGTTCATTGCATATAACTGGTTGGCCAACTGGTCCACTATTGCAGCTAACTCAGTGACATCATTAGTAGAAAGGCCTGGAAGAGCAGGCAAAGGTGAATGACCAGAAAGAAAAGGGTTAGTAGTCCCAGCTGGCAAAGTCTGAGGTGGAGGAGCCAAAATATGACCTGTAGGCTGTACCTGTGCAGCGGCCAAGTGCTCTCTTTGTGTCATATAAAATTGTGCTTTATCCACCGCTTAAGAGCCTGTAAAAATCATCTGCAGTAAGAGGGTTCATTGGCTATATAATATTTACATACTCAGGTTTCAGACCTTTTAGTAAATTTCTTGTTTGCTCAGTTTGAGTCATACTTGGACTAACCTGATCACATGAAGACAGTACATCATAAACATAGTGAAAAACAGGTTCAGAAACTAATCAAATTCTTTGTTGGAGTTTGATATCTAATAATTCATCTTGGTGAGCAACCTGAAAAGCTGTAATAAAAGAGGATTTTAAAAGAGCCCAATCATGAGAGGGATGCCTGTGACAAGACATCTGAAACCATTGTATAGCAGTATCTTTAAGGTAGCAAGGCAAGTACTTCACTTTTTGCAAATCTGACCAGTTATTAGTAAAAGCTACTCTTTCAAAGTATTCAGAAAATCCAAATGATTGTCTACCGCAGCATTAAAGAAAGGGGGTTCGACAGAGGGTCAAATAGCAGACGCAGCACTCTGAGCAACAGCTTGTACAAGTGCAATTAAATCATTATTGGTGGCCACCAGAGTCGATGACCCAGGACTAGAAGAAGGTGTAGGAGGGTGTCTTCCACAGGCATGTCTGATGGTTGCCTGTTATTTCTGTTTGGCAGAGTGAAACTATATAGTACAGTATTAACACAGAAATGTAGGCAAAAAAATTAATTAGACACATGCATGCAATTGAACAATGGCTATAATGAAAAGATGAGTGAACATACTTCATGTAAAAATATTATTGCATCAGAGACAAAAATAGATATGAGCAAAATGCATAAATATCAATGCTGTAAGAGAGGCAGAGGTTGCATTCATAAAACAATACAGTTAAAAACAAAAGTACGTTTCCATAGGCAATGCCAGAAATTAGCAATAAATCAAGTATGTAAGTCAATGGTACATACAGGTGATAATTAATCACTCAGTATGAAGCAGTATAGGCCAGTAATATTCACAGAAAGATATGACAGTGACAAAGAATTATAGAATCATATCACTGTAATGAAAGCAAAAGAGTTATATTGTGAAGCTAAAAGCAAATAAGCTTAATGAGGCTAAATATGACCAAAATGAACACAATGTCAGTAGTACAATTGCACACAAAGTAACAATGTATGCTAAAATTAGTAATGTGATGCTGGAAATTAGTATAAAAAAGAGTCAAATGCACTGTAATAAACCAAATTAAGGTAGTAAGGTAAATGACAAAAAAAAATTCCTAGTATTTAGCATAAACTAGCCATGCCTGTGCTAAAATCATGCCAAACTGATGTTGACAGTATCTGAAATGTAAAACAGTAAGCACATTGACTGTAAAGAAAAGAAAATTCAATCAGAGCACTGGTCAGAAATGTTAGGTTATACAACACATCTGTAATTCACTACAGTGACAAATTTGTCATAAGAAAGCAAGATTCATAACCCTCAATGGCATAACACATATAAAAATGTCAATATCATGAGGCAATGGTCAAATTTGAAATATTAATGTAGTTATATCAGGCATACAAAATCCAAAAATTTCACAGAAATACATGGGACACTGCTCACACACAGAATATACTCATAAAATTATAGGCTGCTAACTCACTGTTGTGAGTGCTTGAAACAGAGCTACTAAATGGAAGTTAATTAAAAAAATAAAAACAAAACTGGCAAAACTCAAAAGCTTACTATGATGATTAAAACACACAGTACTGTACAAAGAAAACTCGTACCCACTACAAGTGTGGTCCTCAAACCTAAAGAAAAATTAAACAGTGGAGGTTTTGTAAAAATTATTCAATGAGATCACATATCCTACAAAGAGTTGAAATACACACAGACACACACTCATACACACAGCAAACAACGTGGGGACAGGGAATGGAATAATAAGAAGCAAAGAGAGAGAAAAAAGGAAGGGGAAACAGTGGAGAGAAGGAGAAAGAGGGAGGAAGTGGCAATGCAGAGACACCAAAAAAAATTACATAGCTATCACATAAAAAAATATGAAATGTACTAACGTGAAAAATTTTCAGGGCCAAAATGGAGGCAAACAAATAAAATTTTGCTACGCCAAAGAAAGAATCGCCACGCCAAACCCTGGAATAATTTAGAATTTCCAGTGTAACGGTCACGTTACTGAGCCGAAATGTACTGCCTACACGAGGTACGCCATCCCTTAAAAAATCGTATTGCTGCGATCCTACATAAAAAGAAAACCCACAATACAAATTCACATAGAAAAAGAAACCCTTCACACACTTACATATAAAACTTACCTCAAATTATAGATGTAACCACCCCGCTACAAACATACGAAATTTTCTTCACAGCGATGTCATAACGTTTACAACACAAATATTATGTTATACCCGGTGACAAACCACCAAAAATGTTATACACCGAGGTGAGGTCAAAAGGTTTTGCAGCTAGATATTAAATTTAGTTACCCCGGCATAAAAATTGGGGGGACGTAGACTCTGAGGCAGCGAGAGGACCAGAAACTTCAACTGTACATTTTAAAGTAGACGTGGGATATTCATAACAAAATACAAATTCACATTAATTACGTTACCTGTGGTTTATTAAATAATTGACATGGTGCCTCTACATCATTCACAAAAGATTACAGAACAGGCATTGGAGGGAGATGTTCCACACTCACGAAAACACGCATGATATATACACAATCACTCGTCAGTTTCCTAACTCTGTATTTGACTGGATTAATTTGCTGAAGTTGTGGTGGGCTGGTGGCAACAGCCAAAATAGAATAAACCTCTGGCTAAAACAATATCATTAATTGCAGAACATATACCCAAAGACAGGCAAAGCAGCATAGACTTAGTGAAATGCACCAATAACGAGATGCCAAACTAATAAAACCTAAGGTACAATTTCACAGATAGCACAGTATGGCTCTTACCGCTGTGATGAATAAAATATAGTACATGCTCCACAGCACATAAAGTGAGCTAAACTCTGACACTGGATTACGAGATGTTGCAACATCAAAGGTTCATCAAAATGAGCACAAACAGGTGCATGTGTTAAAGGATAATAAGTGACTGTGAATAAAATGGCAGTGTCCGATACGCAATCTAGCTAAAGTAACCTTCTCGCGACGACAGGTGCATGAGGATTTACTCCAGGTGATATGGAGGGGCTTATCTGTTGAAGTTTGTTCCCTTGAATACCAGTCCATTCATCGCTCCAGTGTGATAGGAGAGAAAAACCTATAAAAGCACTAAATTCATTAGAAGGAATTAAATGGCTAAACCACCAGAGAGATAAAATTCCTACCTTTGCAGTGGCCTCTGCACCCTCATTTCCTGGTAGGCTGATGTGCCCATTCACCCACGCAAAGGACACACTGAGGTCAGCATTAGCGAGCGAGTAAATGCAATCGAGATACGCTTTACAAACGTATAGTAACTGTACGGCGACCAGGCACTGGAGTGCATTCAAGGAACTGCGGCAAATAACGCCCTACTGCAGCTCTTGCCGCTGAATATATAAAAGAGCTCCGTGTAAACTAAAAGGCCAACCATCAAAATCGAACACTGTGATAAAAGGCGAAATCTAAAACTCTGTCATGAATAAAAGCACAAGAAGTCCCGATCGCTCTTTGACCCATCAGTATAAATAAAATGGCATTTTCCAAACTGCCCTCTAATTTCTAAAACTGTCGAACGAGTAACCGAACTTGGAATTGTCAACTTCGGCGTGGACACCAACCCTAGATTGACGTGGTCTTGGCGCAGAGTTTCCCTTTTGGTAAATGTTGCCGGTAGGATTTCGGAAAGCCGAACGAATAAACGAAAACAAAGACCATGAGGGAATAAAGCCAGGGAGATGGTTGCGTACTGACGGTGCAATGAAACGTTAAAAACAAATTTAAGGACGGATGTTTAGGCAGATTAAAGAGTCTGCATGCCTAGCTGAAGAGTAGAATATGACACCGATAAGAAAACTGGGTTTAGCTGCTTCCGCACTCGGGCTGAAAAGTAGACTCGGAAAGCAGCCGATACTCAGCCCCATATCACGGTGATGAATGGGGTTTAGGCGACTTAAAATTGGATGGTCGAGCCGAAGAATGTACACTGCAATAGTAATTAAGTTTCGATTGGACCAGCGAGCGATTAGTCTTAAAGGAACTGTACGATCAGCTCCCCAGGATGTGCCTTTTGAAACGCTTAAAAAATGAAGAGAACTTGCATGGCTTTTGCCAAAATTCAATCCTAAAAATGTCGTCTCGACTGCAGGAGGAAGAATACCTGGACGAGAAGTAGAGAAAGCTAAGAGAACGCCTTCCAACGCCAGAAGTTGACACAGACGGTTTTCTCGGCGGAGAACTTAAAGTGTTTTCGTTACTCCAATTGTACAGGTGGACAAGACACCATTGGATTCTGCGTTCTGAGAGACAAGTCCGTCGGGAACTACAGCACTTAAGAGTACTTCTCTGCAGATACGCCGTGTTGAGGTAAAACTAGATTGCAATCGCCTCTTTCTCAGAGACGCCTCTAAGATGTACGTGAATAACGAGACTAAGTGGTCAGCCTTCATGAGCGGCAGAGAGGAAACCGGACTGGAAGCTCGAGAGCAATTTCTGAGTTTCAGCCACCATGTCAACCACTGATTGATCATGTGCTCCATCACCTTGCATATGCAACTGATGAGAGAAATCGGACGGTAACTGGAAGGGTACATTACGGTCCTTTCCACGTTTTAATATAAGGACGATGATGGCCTCAGGCCAAGCTGATAGAAATTTAGCGGTTAGGGTTATATACCTGCAAGAGAGAGAGAGAGAGAGAGAGAGAGAGAGAGAGAGTTGTGAGAGTTTACCGTCTGAAGAGCGGAGCTGGAGCATCAAGATATGAATACCACCCCACCAATGAGCTGAGAACATAGAGGAAGCTAAGGCTGCACCAGATCCTGGTGAAAGATGAGTTGTAACACTCGCGATTAAAGTAGTTAAAAGAGTTCTTGTAATCCAACCTGGTTTTAATAGACAGAAAGCCCAGGTGGTAATTATATAACCTGGAAACAGTAAATTAAATTACCTAGAGTAACAGCAACTGAATCGGATCAACGATGGTCTCACTGTGAATCTTAGGGTTGGGTACTGTGGGCTGTGTTCACTTCACTAGCCACAGGATGAAGCTTATCCCGTACCACGAACGAAGGCGTAGAGCGATTAAAATACTCTGCAAACCGGCTCCAAGATACCTTCTTGCTAGTCTAAATGATGCGTCGAGACCAGGAGCGCATCTGTTTGTAGGAGACCAGATTTTCAAGCGTTGGTTGGTGCCATACACCCGAAGCACAGCCCTGCGCGCCCGAAAAGCCACCAGGCATTTTCTTTTGGTCCGCCAAGGAAGAGGTGAACGTCTTGGTTGGGAAGACAGCCGAGATATAGAAAATTCGGCAGCAGAAATGATAACAGAAGGTGTTCAACTATCCGATAAACAAATTAAAAAAACGTGGGAAATAGCTAGACTGAAATAAAGATTTCAGTTCACCGTGTTCATTTGCCAAGTAGGTACATGTGTCAATGGAACGTGGTGAGAAAGTAAGCTGATGACGCAAGTGAAATGATCGCTGGAGTAGGTGTAAGAAACGACTTTCAAATGAAAACACTGCGCAAGCTGTGCAGAACAAAGGAATAAATCCAAGTGTGGGAGTGCCGGAAGAATACGAAATAAAAGTGGGTTTGCCGATGTTTAAAATAGAAAGGTGGTTCCGTGTCAGAAAGTCGGCAAAATATGTCCCCCTCGCACAAGCCATTTGCAAATCCCAAAGGGAGAGGTCGGCATTAAAAGTCCCTCAACATAATGTAGGGTCCTGAGAACGGGACAACAGATGTGCGACATCTGCAGTTGCTAAAGCAGGAAAAGGCGGTACTTACATGGTATAAAGCGTGAAAGAAAACGCAAGTGAAGTCAGTTTAACAGCAGTAGCTTGCATGGTGGCGGTTAGCGCGAGAAGCTGGTAACAAAGGCCAACACTAATCGGGAGCAATGCACCTCAATGTGAAGGAATACCTGGTTCTGGTGGAAGATCAAACCGCACCGGAACGAAACCAGGTAATGTGAGTGTCCTGGTGGTGAAGCTTTATCTCCTCTAGGCACAAAAAAGGGGAGACTGCAATGTCGTTACTAACTGCAGGTCTGCCCTATGTGCGTGAATGCCACATGTATTCCATTTAGTTATGGATATCTTGACATAAATGGGTAAAGCAGGTTACGAAGTTAACTTGTTTACTGGCGGGTGTTGCTTCAACTTATCCTTTTGCTTGCGCGTGGGACTAGGTCTTTTTGGGACAGATTGCCCTTGCTCCATAGGCCCCTCGGATGGAAGAGACTCATTTTCACTGCAGACCAATGACGGCGCCTGAAATCTGTTTCCTGTCGAGAGGAACGGAGAGAACTCTGACGAACGCGATTGCTTCCTATGGATTAGTAGAAGCAGAATGTTTGAAGAGGTGAAGCAGAAGATAGTTTAGAGTCAGCTTGCCCACGTGTAAACGCCTGAGAGTGTTTGAGAAAGCCGGTGCGTTTCGGCTGGGTTTGAATCTCCGTGTTTCTGTACAAGCATTAATAACCTTAAGTCTGGTGGAATTGGAAGATGGTCCAAGGATGCTAAGAGTAACGTATGTGGTGAAGACTACAGAGCAAGTTGGGTACTCTCATACCCCTTTGGTACAGAGGTGGAAACCACTAAATAAAAGGAACAGAATTTCAGCACAGAAGCCTATAGAGTAAGGCGTTAACAGGCTTCACTGAAAGATATGCGTTCTTTAACCCACACTTCCTGAATGGCCTCGTCCAAGAGACGATGACATTCGCAAGAAGTCACCGGACAGGCGCCTCGACAGATTGCACAGCAGGGAAGAGATGGCCAATCTCCGATGTGGTCATCCTCGACACAGTTGATACAGGTAGGGACGGTAACTTTGCAGCATAATGTACTCAATACGTTGAAACTGAAAGCAACGCGCACAGGCCGTGGAATCTATGATCGAACATCGATTATTTCGTAGCCAGCCTTTATATTCTGACGGAGCTCTTACCCAATATAACACAAGGTAAAGCGTATGGGTAAATAGCTGGACAGCATCGCGTTTTGCTCGTACACGATAAACAAATGTTACACCCTGGTCCGATAGGTAACCCTGGATCTCTTCTTCCAGCATATCGTCTAACAGATGGGTGGTAATTACGCCCTTTGTGGAGTTCACACTGCAGAGTTTCTACGCAATGATGCGATTTCCGTGAAGACTTTGGCCATGATTAATTTGTTACGCCGTTTGGCAGTGTGTGTCTCATTCGTAAGACGTGCATAGGCATTTAATGACAGCCCATTTTGTCAAGACTCGATTGAATAATAAATAGATTGGCCTTCAGAAGCGATTGAGCCTCTAACAATCTACTAATCACCAGGTAACGAGCGGTACCCACTACAGTTACACAGGTGCTACGCAATAAGTGAAACATTTCTCAGTCGTGTGCAGGATTTATGCTCCATTTAATGCCTCTACGCCCTTTTGAATAATAAATAGGTTCATCTGCATAAAAGATAGGCCCTCTTTCGTACTGTGATTACTAAGTATCAACCGGTTTACGGAGGTATTGCTTATCTTACAAAAGCTCTACGTCGGTTAGTTGCGGTGTTGGAGTAAGATGTCTATATGGCGGGCAAAATCATCCGTCGTTACAACCGTCTCCGTCCTCGAGCTCTAACTCCCTGGACGTTGCATATGCTTGGGTGAGTAGCCTATCCATACCAATGTCGTCCCTGGGTCACAAATCCCGGTATCATGGCAGGGACCCGATTGTAATCGGAAGTTAGCAGTTCATGCAATGGCTCCTGCACGGGACTGTACTTGAGCAGTGGATACGTTTGCTGCCCTTCATGACAACCCTGGTGCTGCGGATGAACCTTTTCCCGTCAGCAGCTGCACACTAAGGTTTGCGGGTGTCCCCCACACTGTGTATAATGAAGGTTGAAACAAAGGAAAAGGAGCAAAAAGAAAAGGGCCAACTACATAAAGTGAGAAAATATGTGGGTGTTCTGCATGCACGGAAGGCTGGCAAGAGAAGAATAAACAAAGGTTGAAACAGAGGAAAAGGAGCAAAAAGAAAAGGGTTAACTACATAAAGTGGGAAAATATGTGGGTGTTCTGCATGCAAGGAAGGCTGGCAAGGGAAGAAAAAAAATGATGGCCTGAGTATGCTCATGACTGACATGGTAAGGAAAGGACAGGACAAGAAAGCGATGAACGCCGAGAGACAGAAAATAAAATTAAATGAAACGTTACAGAGCGTATGAGAGCCTTTCTTGCATTCTCCGGCCACAACGAGTAAGAAACCACCCTGACCGAGCGTACCAGTAACGGTTTACTGTGATAAATGGCAGGAAAATGGCACAAAGAATATAGTATGAACCCAGGAGCATCTTAGGATTGGGACCTCCGAGAAGATTGTGACTGCTTCTTGCCCTTCCTACGTGATATAGAACCTACACGAAATCCTCCCGGAAGTATTGAATTTTAAACTTCCACAATGAGGCTGAAAGACAACCACGTTTGTTTTGTGGAGTGACACAGTCTGGCTTTAGATGGCTCAGTACTGGAGCTTAATGTGGACAGCATGATTGTAGTTCCTACATTGGTTTTCGTGGTTCATGTTTATGTGGCGGTTACCGCAGAGGCAATTTAGCTAAAAGTACCGCATCTATGGAGTGACAGCTTATAAGAAAGGGAGCCGCTAATTCCGGAGCTCCCGGTTGTCCTCATCCAAGTAGACAGTTCAGGAACGAGGCTGGATCTGCTTCCTTACAACTAACGCCGACAGGTGTGGAGGGTGCAATGAACATCATAACAAGGCTTATCGCAAGAAGCACAAATGAAAATAATCCTCTTGCAAGACTCGCGTGAGTACAAATATTTGGCATTTCAAGCAGCACAACGGTCGTGGATTATAAATCCGTAAATCTAACCATTCGTACTCCGTCTTAATGTTCTTATAAGAACGACACCCTTAAATGTAAAGGACGGGGTACGTGTGTACACTTACATTACGTCAAGTTTCGCCTGGACTAGGTGCACGGAGATAAATCCTTGGTCGGTAAGATAACGAGAACTTCCTCGAGTGACGGAGCTTTCTCACACATGCTGATAACTGGGCTAATGGGAAAGGCTCTGGTACTCATGCGTATACTACGATGATGAACTGAATTAAGGCGACTTAAAATGGAAAGCCTCGGAGAGGATTACATAAAGTAATCTAATTTTGATCGGGCCATTGAGCGATACAGCCTTAAAAGTACCGTTCGTGCACATCCCCAGGACGTACCATTTAAAACGCATGAAACATTGAGAGAAGCTTCACACTTCAATTTAAATAGAATATATGAGAAAACCAGCTACGCCTACCGTCAGAAATCAATCCTAAAATTATGCCTCGTCTACGAAAGGAAAAAGATACGGACCAAGGTGTTAAGAAGCCGAAGTAAATGCCTTCCGGCGCCAGAGCTCAAAGGAGACCGTTTTTTTTTGGCTGAGAGCTTAAAGATGTTTTCAATAGCCCAAGTTTTGAAGCGGTCAAGACACCGTTGGAGCCTGTGTTCCAAGGGACCAGTTGAAACTACAATAATTGGCGACATTGTCCACTAAAATGAAGACGAAACACCAAATGGGATATACTCCCCAGTAGGTGCGATGGCCACGACAATGCGATACTTGGTACAGAGTCCTGCGGTACTCTGTTCTCCTGAGTAAAACACAGGATAAAACCGAGCCCACTCCTACCCAAAATACCCCCATAAGTGGGGGGTTCCGACCCCTTCAGCTGTCATGGTGCGGGCGCTGCGGACCTTGAGCACTCGTGGTACTTCTGGCGTTATAGAAGTACGCCGGGCCGAACGTTCGAGCCCCTGCCGTCAGTGAGCCGTTCGGATTGGGTTGGTCTCAACGAGGCAGTGGTTCCCGATATTCGTGAGATTGGGTACGTCTGTATGGATGTCCATGCAGGCGGGGTTGTGAGACGCCTCAATGTCCTCCGGTATCGAGCTGGAGAGCTGGTAGACGGCATGCTAGATTGCTGTCGCCCCCACCAAGGTTGTTCGGTAGTCGCCTTTCGGGGTTGACGCGCGTAAGTGGCGTATCCACTTCCGTCCCTGTCTGGAGGGGATGGGCAGGATGAGTCCTAGCTCAACCTCGACCAGGCCGAGGGGATATATAAAATAGGCACTGTCCCTAATGGAAAGAATCCACGAGAAATACCAGGTTGCGAGGGCGTGGACTCTGAGTAGTCAGACCCGGTCCCGTGTTTACCCCAAATACCCTTACCTTGATAAACTCCAGAATAAAGATGGGAAGACGACCACAAATACACCAGTTATGTAGGGTACACAGAATACTTGCCCTCCAGCAAGTAGCATACGCTTTCTAAACATCGTGAACAGCGTGGCCGAAACAGCACTGGATGTTCGACAGTAGTTTCTGAGATTTAAGTAGTAGTAGTAGTAGTAGTAGTAGTAGTAGTAGTAGTAGTAGTAGTAGTGGTAGCTGCAGCAGCAGTACTAGTAGTAGTGGTAGTAGTGGTGTTGAAGGTGGTGGTAGTAGTAGTAGTAGTAGTAGTAGTAGTAGTAGTAGTAGTAGTAGTAGTAGTAGTAGTAGTAGTAGTAGTAGTAGTAGTAGTAGTAGTAGTAGTGTGGTTTTACGGCACACAACTGCTGTGGTCATTAGCGCCCTGAAAAACATAGAAACAAAAAGTAAGGCCTAATCCTGCGTTTTAAAACATAAATACACGATAAAACTCCACTAAAGCAAACAATGTCAGCAACTGTAGAACATACAAAAAAACACAGGAACGCCATCACGTTCTTACATCATCACATTAAAAGAGCGAATAAGAAGAAACGCCTAACATATAAAAGTTAAAATAGTATACGTACTCAGTCTACACACGCTGGACCAAACTGACGAATAAAATAAAATATGCTCTACAGCATATAAAGTATCAGCCATCACCTGGCTCAATGTTGCTGCCAAACGCTAAGACACACATGATTGAGTTAAAAACGTACACCGAGCTAAACATGCTGCACCGTAAACGGCTCATTAGAATGAGTGCATATAGATGCAGGGCCAGAAAACTAACTAAACAGCAGTGCCCGATACATAATCTTCACAACGACAGGTGCGTGAGGATGTACTCAAGGTGATAGTGAGGAGCGAGGGGCTTTGCCTCCCGAAGTTTGTTCCCTTGACTATCAGTGCAGTCAGCACTCCAGTACGATAGGATAAAACTACGTAAAAAGCGCTAAAATCATCAGAAGGAAGGAAGGAAGGAAGAGCTAAAACACCTGGAAGATAAAGTTCTAGCATTGGCAGCAACAACAGCAACCTCGTTACCCGGTGGGTCGATGTGTCTAGGCACCTACATAAAGGACACGCTAATGACAGCAGCAGCGAGTGAATGAAGGCAATTCTGGGTGCGCTACACGAGAGGGTGGTAACGGTATAGCGACCGCAGGCTCTGGGGTGCACCCAGGAATCACTGCAAATAACGTACTGCTGCAGGTCTTGCGCTGAATGTATAAAAGAGCTTGGCAAATACTGTAACGTTGCTGCGTTGCACTTTTTAATTGTTTAAATGTTAAGCTCTGCTATCAGTCTGGAGAGTGTATTTTAGCTTTACACTAATTTCTGCTACCTCTCCTACGTTACTTTCCTTTAGATCTTTATTGCATTATACTGCACCCACTGAACTTTCTTAAAGGCGTATAATGATATGGAAAAGGACGTGAATCGTTAGGTGAAATGTAAGGCCTTTTTCTGTAATAGCTTTATTTAACAACTTATTTCTGAAACATCTTAACAATGAACATGAGTAAAACACAATATCAAATAGAAGAATTCAAAGGGTGGATTTTCACAAAAGTCAGCATCGCCTAACAACATTAGAGTCAATTAATAAATAGTTACCATGTTACACCTTTAATCTGTCCTAGCGTTAGCTGGTAAACTATCCTGACATGAATGAGATGACATTTAACTTTACTTTCACTGTTCCATTCTCATATAATTACTCTTTACATATAACATCCAAGCTTTAAAATACAATTACGACATTCACATCCAGCCTACTACTGGCCGGTATACTTGAGTTCCGCAGTTTACTCTAGAAAATGCTGAAAATCTGGAATTTAGAACTTAACAGCCTAAAACTTTGCAAACAGTAGTTATGACTCATGTAACTATAATTTTTGAAAATAATTTAAAATCACACAATGCTGGAATTAAAAATTGTTTCCCCAATATAATACGAAGAGGTATTACCCCATCATATTAAATGGTGCTCCATTTCACCATGTTATCCATCGCGGCAGTTCCTTTCTTCCACATCGGCGTCTATCTCTCTTCTGGTCGGAGTAGAACAATGCCATACTTACTGACGTCATACTAGCTCGGCTATAACAGTTCAGACGAAGACGACGACGACCATGCATTACTGCACGCATTGCTCTGGACGAATATTCTGGAAGACTGGTTGTAGAATGACGGTTGGCTTGTACACTGGCCTGGCTGATCACGCGAAGAATGCTGGTAATGCCTTGTACTGTCGGCCAAGAATGACTGGAGGTGCCCAAATACCTCTTATCGAATGTTTTGTAGTGCCCCTGTAGAATGGCTTGTACTGCGGTTCTAGAATGCCTTGTAGACAGTGTACTATCACTGTAGACTACCTCTTATAAAATACGTGTTTCTACCCTCAAAAGCCGCCTTTTATACACGTCAAGGCTCTCGCCATGCTGCGACGTGACGGTCAAAGTTCACCAATCCGGCCTGCTGGATTTCTTTACATGCGGTCGAACGCTGCTATTCCCAAATAACGTAACAAAATGAAGCATTGCTACACTCCCCGGCCCTAAAAAACCTTAAGTGGGTTGTGGTTAAGTACATTACATTTCCTTAACCAACATGAATCTTCCACTTCGAAGATAGAACTCAGATGAATTCGACATGCCTTAGATTTACCTCGAACTGAGATCCTAATGCTGCTCCACAATTTCTTCAACACTGGAATGACCAATTTTTCACCAAATTACACACAGTAACTACTGTTTCAAATATTAACAGACTTCCTCTATTACCTTCAAACGTAACGAAGTAGAATTCTGAACTCAAGCATTTCGACTCACCAACTTCAGTACGTAACATCTTGAATCCCACAACACATTACAATGACAACTGTTTCTTCATTTGTGACTCATGAGCACGTAAAATCTTAGTTCCCGGAGCTTGCTGCAACTGAACAGTAACAGGAGAGTTCAATTACAAGGGACTAAATATCCAGAAACGAGTTTTGCCGTGAACTTTTGTATAAGTTTCCTCTCAGGATGGTTTAACGAATATATCTGCTCCACCACCTGAAATGCTTTTGACTCCTCTTAGCATTATAATTTCTAGCACATCATTGTTGTAATTTTAGGGAGATTAAGCCTCACGCGTTTACAAACCTCTTGACTTTCTGTGGTTTTGAATCACTTGGCAAAATATGCATTAATGACCAAAGATTCCCTAACAGACAGCCGGAAATGAAAACATCAAATTAAATGTACACTGGCCTAAGTCTGATGTCTTTCACTGTTAAAAGCAAACTGCAAACTCTGTTTAATTCCGGCCTAAATGCAAAATCTAGTAAAAATGCGATACTAAAAATTAGTCGCGTTTTCAGTAACCACCATCTCTGAAAAGCCAAAATAGACAATTAAGCAGTTCAATTCCTTTATTGCACTTTGGGCGTTTGCTTTCACGATGCTTTTAGCCAGACGTATTTTGAAAAAAACCATTCATAACCACTAATGTATAACTATTTCCCAGCTTACTACGCGGCATAGGAATAATGTAATCCACAAACAATTTCTGCATTGGTCTTTGCGTCACGGTGTATAATAAATATCCTAAATAAGCATTCTGCGTGGTTCTTACATCCTCATTCATATCTCTCCATATAAATTCCTCAGTAGGCGTTGACATGCCTTAAATACACGTAAGTGCGCACGACACAGGTCATTGTAAAAATACGGAAATAACTGAGAAATCAAAATAGTAGGTATAACTAGATTTAAATGTCCCTATCCTCACAATATAATACATCAATCTTGAGAGCATATTTTCCTATCGCTTACCCTATTCTGAGTCAGTCGATAATTTCTTTTAAATCAACACCATCTAGCTGGTATTCAGAAATATGTTTAAATAGCGTGGGGCAATTATTCAAAATCGTACATATTGGTTGTTTTTCCTGTACCTTAATATCTTGATCAGGCAACACACGCATTCGGGTTATATACTCTTCGAACATGCAGGACCTTAAATTTAAACCTAGAGTATCTCAAGGCCCACCTGGAAAACTATCCTCATCTCCTAGATCTGGTCAAATCCCAGGAATGGCCTGGTTATCGGTTTCCAACCAGAACTCGACAAGTTATAAATAAAATCTGAACTTACCTGTTCCAAACCAAACCGCTAATGCTTCCAATTTGCAAATAAATATTTCATCTCTGTCGTGGTCAACCTCCATAGACTACAATCTTCCTCCCTTCCGAGTACTTTGCCAAAGAACTGCGGAAATAGCTCCGAAACTAGCTTGGGTTTGCAAAACAAACGAGCGCGAAAAATCTAGAACTGCTAATACTGGTGGCGAAAATTAAATCTAGCCCACTTGTACCCGAAACACCCTATCCCTAAACTCCCGAATAAAGGGGAAGATGGCCACGGATGCCACACTTGTGGACGGTACGAAGGATGCCTTCTCCCCAAAAAGTGTCATGCGTTTTCTCGAGGTCAAAAAGACTAACCGTGACTTTTCCTCACAAATGCGTCCAGGATATGCGCAGATAAAGGGACTAAGTGGTCGACCGTTGACCGTAGCGACGAAAATCGCACTGGACGTTCAACGTAGTTTCTGAGATTCAAGCCACTATGTCAAACGCTCGTTGATCATGCGTTACATTACCACACGGACGCAGCTGATGAGGTAGATCGACGGTAAGCGGAAAGCAGTTGGCGATCCTTTTCAAGTTTTAATATAGGGACAGTGGTGGCATCTTTCAAACTGATGGAAAAGTTGCAGTGCGCCAGATACGGTTATAGACCTCCAAGAGAAAGAGTTTATCGTCGGAAGAGAGATTTTGTAGCATTAAGAAATGAAGAACATCCGGTCCAAAAGTTAAACCCTAGAGGAAGATAGGTCCTATTCCAGCTCCTGCACTGTGAAAAACATCTTGTAACACTCACTACTAAAGATGTAAAAGAGATTCATGCGACTCAACCCGGTTCTTAATAGACGAAAGATCCGGGTGTTAATTGGATGAGCTCGAAACAGACACGTAGGTCTTACTCAGAGTGTCAACAACATTTTTAGTATTATTCCTGTGTCATTGTATATCTTAAGGCCGGGTACGGTAGACTTGGTACTTCGCCAGCCACAAGATGAAGCGTATTCTATGCGAAAGACGAAGGTGCAAAGCGATTAAAGGACTCGAAAAACGTATCCAAGATGCCCTCTTGCTAGTCTGGGTGGTGCGGTGACTTCTGTCGTGCAGTTGTAAGTGGCCAGCTTTTCATTTGTAGGTTGGCGGCAAAGAACAGGATTCGCACTTTTACGTGCAACGTCCGGCATTCGTCGGTCCACCAAGGGATCGGTAAACGTCTTGAGTGGATCGGGAAACGTCTTGAGTGAGAATACGACCGGGAGATAAGACTTTGGCAGTGGAAATGATAACACAAGTAAGGTGGTTCACCATCCGTTCAACATCTTCGAAGGCAACTAAGCTGGGACAAAATTCCAGTTCGCCCTGTGTTTCCTAGGTAGATACTTGTGACGGTTGGACATGGTGAAGAAACAAGCTGATGACGCAAGGGAAATGTTCGCTGGGGAAGTTGTCAGACGTTTCACTAAAATCTGTGTGCAAGCTGTGCAGAACAAACTGAGAAATTCAACTGAGGAGAGTGGCGGGAGAAACTGAAACAGAAGTGGGTTCATCAGAGCACGGTGGTTCTTTGTAAAAATATCGGTAACCTGTGTCGCCCTCACGCAGGTCCCAGGTGAAGTAGTACAGTGGTAGTGGTACTAGTACTAGTAGTAGTAGTGGTAGTAGTAACAGTAGCAACAGCATAAGTAGTAGAGTATTGGTAGTAGTGTAGTGAGGCTTTAAGACCCACAACTGCCGAGGTCATTAGCGCCCTGACAACACCAAAGAACTAAAAAATTACGTACTAACAATCCGCTCTAAAAGAAAACAAATCTTTGGCTAAAACAGTGTCAGCAATTGCAGAACTTATAGCTAAAGGACAGAGAAAACATTACAGACTTCGGAGCCACACAAACTTGTGAACACTGCCAATGTTCAGACGCCAAACTACAAAAAATCTAAAAACATAAAATTACGCAGGTCACACACGGTGGTTCAAACCGTTGCGACGAATAATACAAAGAACACACTGTACAGCACATAAAGTGTCAGCCAGCACCGCGTAATGATGCCTGGCAAATGCAGACGCACATAACTGAGCAAAAACTGACTCTAGATTAAAACAGGTTGCACTTATAACGGCTCATTACAATGAGTGAACATAGGTTAGGGATCACAGGATAAGTGACTGTCTAAAACGGCAGCGTCTGGCTAATTTAACCTCCTCGCCACAGGTGAGCGAGGAGGTACTCCAGGTGATAGGGTGGGGCTTAACCTCCCGGAGTTTGTTTCCTCCAACAGCAACCAATTCGTCGTGCCAGCGCCATAGGAATGAACGGCGTAACATGGCGCTAAAATCAGAAGCAACGCAATAACTAAAACGCCAGGGATACAAAATTGAGTCTTGAACGCAGCACCAACAACATAATACCTTGGGAGGCCGACAACTCAATTTAATTTTCTGTCCAGGCACCCACACAAAGGACACGCTAATGCCAGCAATAGCGAGCGAGTGAAGACAATTCTGGATGCACATGAGAGGATGTAACTGTATAGAGACCAAAGGTTCTGGAATGCACCTAAGGAATTGCTGCAAATAAGGCATTGTCTCAGATTTTGTCACTGTATATAAAGGAGCTTGCTATACAAGCTAAGTAAGTATAAGTGGGGCTTTAAGATGGACAACTGCTGAGATCATTTATCCATTTCACATGTGGTGGTGATGGTGGCGGCGGCGGCGGCAAAGCATGCTTATCAGTAGCCTAATAGCTTATCACCCAAAACCAGAAATAAAATGTATTGCAAGAAAAACATCAATAAAAACATAATCATATAAGTAAACAGGTGAAATCAGTTTGCATCAGTAATGGAAGGGTAAGATGTTATAAACAGGTTAGTAAAAATAGCAAAAATGATAAACACGTGAAATATGGCATATCTTGAAGAGAAAGGACGACCATTCAGTTGAAGCACAATATAAATGAAGAGCAGTATGTATGCGGTCATGTTTTTAAAGTGCCGTTTTAATATGTTGCCGCTGCAGTGATGTAGTCGCGATTTTGAGCAGGCGCGATCACTTCCTCCATTCATTAGGAAGCCAGACGCAGCTGTGAGGGATAGTCCTTTGTGTTGTTCTGTTGTTGGGCGTTTCGAAATGTTCAAAACAATCGAAGGGACTGCCGAATTTGAAGTCAGATCTGTGATTCGTTTTTTGAATGCGAGAAATATTACGGCAGCAAACATTCATTGCCAATTGTGTGAGGTTTATGAGGGAGCAATAATGAGTGACAAAGCTGTGATAAGATCTGATTGCAGCATTTTGTTAGGAACAATCTGACAACCCTCCCTACAGTCCGGATTTGGCACCAAGGGATTTCCTTTTGAAGAAATTCCTTGCTGAAAGACATTTCAACGATGGCGATGTGAAACAAGAAGGGCAGACCTGGCTTTCATCACAAGAGACATCATTCTTTGACGAAGGCATACAAAACTATCCTGTTACACCTGCCTGAATAATGGCGATGACTGTGTGGAGAAGTAGTGTAAGGTATAATGTAACGAATGATAATAAAGTATTTGGAAAATAATGTTCTGTTATTTTTTTTAAAATTACCAGTACTTAATTTAAAAACAATCCTCGTATTAGGATAGGCCTGTGCAAGCTAGTGTAGAAGACAAAGCCCACACTGTTTTCTACAGCAGTTTCATTTGACGGAATCCCAACATCAAGGAGGAGAGTTAAAATACAATACTGCAGTAAGACATTGTCACACCATCAAAGACTTGTTATACAGAGGATTGTTCGCTATCTATGGTAACAAATTTAAGATCCCCCTTACCTTATGAAAAAGCATATTACACCAGCAGTGACGTTCTATCTAGCAGCCTTTAGCTTGAGCTATCAATCTGCAACACAGCTTTCACTGGAGGACACTGTTACGAAATACAGGGATATCCAGTTCATTCCATTCCTCCTTGCAGCTTTCTAGAGAGCATCCAAATTTCGCGGCCGTCTGCTTCCAAGGGCCCTTTTCAGTAACCCAAATGCACAAAACTCCATCAGTGATGCATCAGATGACTTCATACGGATGTCACTGAAAGGTATGGAATGTATTCCCATTTTTCTCTCTATGTTCTCCAAAAATTTGTACGTTGAAGCAGACGTATGGCTTGATAGCTTATCGTGATACAACCAGACTTTATTTACATCTGCATAATAGAGAGCAGGGATTTCTGTATGCAAAATTGGTATCGGGACGTTAGTCTGATAATATGCCGAGTTGATTTTCACATTTTTATGTACACGACGAATGGTTAATTTGCCATTGTAACTGTACCTTACTGTTACCATGAAACCATTGGGAAAATTTTCGTTAATTTCCTTATACCAACTTAAATTCTTTTTCTGCCCTTGATGGTAATATATAGCCCACGGTTTGCTGCAGTCGCTTAGATAAAGAGATGCCCCATCTAAAAAGACAACAAACAGTCACTTTTCACCAGCTAGATATCGTTCGTACAGCTTTCAGCTGTTAGTGGCACATTCTGAAATGTGTTTAAACAATAGTTAAATCCCCGGCACTTATGGCATTTTTCTAGATTCAAATCGTGGTTGTTTATTGTGTTCACAGTAGTAACAGAGATCCCTAATTACAGTGCAATGGTCCTCTGAGTTTTGCAGAACTTGGTCCAGATGCATGGACCTTCACTTTCCAAATTATCTCCGGGGTACGATTGGTGGCCGCTCGTGGATTTCCCCGTTTCTTCCCGTTTGGAATGTCCTGATGTGGTCTTACTTTTTTGTTGAGTGCACATGAGATCACTTTTTTGGATATGGTAAAAAAACGCTTCTTGCACTGTTTAATAGTCTTAGAATACAAATATTTGCATCAGAGGGCATTAATAGACGTTTATCAGAATGGTTCTATTTTGGACGCCATTTGATTCAGCAAGAACAAGAGCACACAACTGAGCAAACACAGTGATACATTCATACTGCTGAACTTTCATTCGCTTCCGCGTGTTTCAGCGGAATAAACTGATTGTTTCAGTTTGTGCTCCTCTGATATTGTTATCATAGATCGTGAACAACCCCCCGTAATGAGCACAAAGTGATGCAGGTTCACCACTAAATTTAATGACTAGCTAAAGTGGCGGTGACCAATGCATTATCTGGCTAGGAGTATCTGTTTGTAGTGAGAAATTGCTATTTTATTCCTTATTATTAGAAGAACTGTAGAAAGAGGAGCTTGTAAAAGATGAACCGTTTTTCCTCGAATAAAGGTATTATTTTTATAAAGATAAATAAATAAAACAAGGAGTTAGAAAAATTATTCAATTTAATATACCTCCTCCAATTACTGCAAATAATATTTGTAATCTGCCACAAGCTTGGTAGAGAATCCCTGATAATTACAGATTATACGCACAGTTTGCATTGATAACTAACATACACTGCAATTATTTTGTAGTTAAGTAAAGCCCTTTTGCACTGCTTAAAATAAAAGGCTACTATGATAAAAGTACAAAGATAATCCAAGCACAACAGTTGGATAAAAGTAAAACAAAATAACATTCCATTTAAAGTCACGTGAATAGTTGTGTTTTTGCACTTTGGCATTAATTCTCAATGGTGTTATACTTGTTTTAAAAATCACCACAGATCGGCAGAAAAATGAACACATTACTTGATAGAAAATTTGGTGTCAACACATTCAGAGAAGACAAATGCATAATACAGCTAACTTTGAAAGCCATAAAGAATTTTAATTTAAAAATAATAAAGAAGCATGAAAGAAACACAGAAATAGGAAACCTCTTATACTAAACTCCCAAAAACTTACTTTATGCAAATTCTAATCATTAAGTATAGGAGAAAATAAAATAACATGCTTTTAATTTCTAACTGAAAAAGAATAAAAAGTGCAAAATGCAGTGTGTAGTGACAGGCTTAGTATTAATTTATGCTGCTTACAGACTACTAACCTCTGCCCAGGAACCACAGAGCATATTGTGAAAGTACTGGCATCGGGCACAGAGAATGCACTTATGTGCTTGTAGTTCTATGCCATCCATGCCGCAAATCCTCAAGTCGTATAGCTCTGGTAATTCTGAGCGTCTGAAAATTGGTAGTTTCTCTGGCATATCACCTTTCAAATTTGAGATATGGCCATTTTCATATCTGTAACATGTACATTGAATATTCATTAAATAATTGTAACTTATTGAGAAAACCGGAATTTCTAGAACCATATGAAAGGAGTCATTCGTGAAACTTGATGCCGTTACTGAGTAGTTATAGAACATCAGGAAACTTTAAGGATGATGATGATGATGATGATGATGATGATGATGAGGAAGAAGAAATGTGTGGCCCCTTTTAAAACTTCCATGTAGGCTCTTAGAGCCCTTTCTGCCTCTTAAACTGGGCTTTCAATCAAATCCATGGTTCCAATAAAACGGACCACATCCTTATACTTTACCTTCATATATCTTCAAGTTCCAAGCAAAAGGGGCCTAAGGATACATATCTATGCATAGCAAACCTTCATACTAGCATACAACTTGCTAAGAGGTTTAATTTTACCTTCCAAATTTCCTGCATATACGATTTTGTATAATTTCCATTGTGCGCAAATGTTTATGCAGTGTGTTAGGTCCATAGGTTAGCCAAAAACAACTCTGAGCTTATATCTCTCTAAAATCAAGAAATCTTACTGTGCATAATCCCTAAACCTGAAATTAATTCATGGGGTTGTTTGTTTATTCCAATATTCAAGAACCCTGCTTGTTAGTTGGATTATCCCATAATTGATTCTTCTGGGAGACATGCCACAAAAGAGCTCAGATCCTATGAAATTAAGACCCGAGGCCCTCTTTGTGAGTATGTCCGCCATCTCATTGCCTCTAATACTTGCATGCCAATGGACCCAAACAAGGGTAACCGGGTCAATAGCAGAGAGTATCCAATATCCATTTGCATTGTCAGACCATTTTGGATGTGGTTTAATTCGCCTTAAGAGCTTTTAAGGTTGCCTTGCTATCCAAACAGGTATTCCCTTCTGCCCATATCTGGTATATTTATGATATACAATTCAAATGCCAAAACTCCATATCACCTAGCTTGGAAAGGAGAGGTATACTTTCACAGAGGAATGGCAAGACTGGTTTTAGTGCCCCAGGCTCAAACCCCACCCCTTAGCTCTAAGTGGGAACAATCAGTGAACCAAGTTCGACCCCCAATTTTCAGAGCAGACCCTTTAAGGATAACTTATTTGACAATTCTGATAACATACTGTTACTGTCCAGTTTTAAACTGTCACTCTTCACTGTTTTGTTTTTATCTACATCAACTTCACTGGGAGTTCACTAATTTGCGCTAACACTTCACTAAGGTGGACTGGTTCAATACTCCGTCAGTTCACTTCCATCATGATGTAGCCTCCTCTTCCGGACTATTCACTCTCTGGGGAGTCGTACACAATACTTCTTCAATCTCTCCTGCGACAGTAGTACTCACTGCACCACGTCATATTGGTCGTCACCAACTCGCTCGGAGAATCGCTCTTGAAGTCGCCTCGAAACGCGCTCGCTAACTCGCTCGTTTACCGACTGTCAAAACTTCCACTCGACTGTCTGACCCCGCGAGAGCGCTCGCTTATATAGTTAGTGGAATCTTTGCACGTTCTAGAACTATCTCGACACATTTTCTGGAAGAGGGGGAGAAGAAGCTTCCAGAAGATTCTAGTTATCTGCCAATGGCGCGTCCGGTGTTTACACTGGCGAGCGAAAGCTACCTTTGCTAACTCCGACTACCCGGCGACGACATCCCATATTGGGTCTAGGCGGCTGCGTCGCGCAGCTCCCTCCTCAGAGCTGGTCGTCCCGAGCAGCTACGCGATTGGGGCAAGCCGATCAAGAGGACCACCATCAACTTTCTTCGAAGCTGACACCGAATTCGGTATACCACATCGTTGATGCGGGTGATTAACCTATACAGGATGTTCAAGAAACGTTGCAGCTTCTGCGACTTCCCTTTAGTCCTCATTGGACGGTAGAGCTATGCGATGTCAGCCTCCTGAAATCCGACTGTGTTCGCCAGACGGCCATACCGCACTTTCATTTGTTCGCTCGCCACCTTCAGGTGTTCTCTGGCTAGTTAATGGATGTACTCCAGCCTATCCAGTAGCGCCTTGACATAATTCGTTGCGGGCTGGTCAGCATCAGGGGGCGTGCCGAACAACAAATGAGAAGGTAGGTGTATCTCCCGTCCGAATAATATGTTGGCCGGTGTCACACCAGTGGACTTGTGTACTTATGCTTGGTAGGCCGGAGGAATCATGGCACGTGCACATCACAATCTCGTTGATGGCTAGATACCACATTCCGGAGGTGCTCCTCGACTGTCATAGTATAACGCTCCACCATTCCGTCCGACTGTGGATGCAGGGGAGTGGTACAAGTCTTGTGGACCCCGAGGCGCTGAAAAGCTCTCGCATAATGTCGGATTCATATTTAATCCCCTGGTCACTGTAGAGCTCCCAGAGAACCCCAAACTGAAAAAAATTGTCCGTCTGTGCATTGGCCACGATTGAAGCCTCTTGGTTAGGAATCGCGTAAACCTCCAGCCACTTGGTGGAATAGCCCACAGACAACAGCAGGTAGCGATTTTCTGTGTCCGTCCTTGGGAAAATGCCTGCCAGGTCAATTGCAATTCTTTCGAACGGCGTTCCGACGTTGTGTTGTTGCATCCGGCAGCAACCTCGATTCTGGGGCTCACGACCTGCCGCGCAGATGTCGCATTGTTTGCACCACCTCTACGCCTTGTTACGAAGATGTAACCAAAAAATCGGCGGCGGAGCTTCTCCAAGGTCTTATTTACAGCCAGGTGCTCTCAGGTAGTACTGGCATGGGTCTCCTAGGACTTCTTTCACCTTGCTCCTCGGGAGTACCAACTGTTCCACCTTAGATTTTCCAACTGCGGACTCCAATAATGTCGTCAATATACCGTACCTGGCCACCAGGGAGTCCCATAGATCGGGCCCCTTGAGCGACGTGCGCCCACAAAGTCGTTCACCAGATTCTTTATCCTTCAGAATCGGCCCTGTTCCGATCCTCCAGCTGCTCCAACCTCAAGGCCTCCTTGTCCCAACCAACTGCAGGTTGCACCGTGACTGGGCGTAATGCTACAGCACTCCCCGTTATCTTCTGGTCCAGATGCTCGTCCATTGCGGCCTCTATCGTCCTCTTGTTTTCTTTCGTCTACGCAGGTAGCCATTTTCTTTGTTGGTCTAGACGCTCCCGCCGCATTAATGTCATATTCCAGGTAAGATTTAGTGTCCTTTAACTCCTTTGCAAAATCGTCCTTCATTATATTTCAAGGTTGGTTTTATCTCAGATTTGACAGGAGCGATTTCACCACAAGGATAGAATTTAGATTTCTTCTTTGCGGTCTTCATTTGTGTTTCCATCTTGACCATTCCGGACTTAATTTCCGTCTACATCTTCTCGGTTTGAAATTTCACCGTCTTCACTTCAGTTCCTATCTCCTCCATCAACGACTTCATGCTCATCATTTCACTTAATAATTGTTCAAGTATTTACTTGATCGGAGTGCTTAGATCCCACTTCTCACACCAGTGTGACTGTCCAGTTTTTCCACTGTCACTCTTCGCTGTTTTTATTGTCACTTTTGTTTTCATCACTGGGAGTTTACCATTTTTTCAATAACCCTTCACTACGACGAACTAGTTCAATTCTTCGTCACTTCACTTCATTCGTGACGTAGCATCCTCTTCTGGACAGTTCGCTCGCTGGGGAGTCGAACAGAAGACGTTTTCAATCTCTCCTGCGGCAGCAGTACTCAATGCACGTCATGGTAGTCGTCACCAACTCGCTCGGAAAATCGCTCCTAATGTAGCACCGAAACGCGCTCGCAAACTCGCTCGGTTACCGACTGACACAACTCAACCCTCAACTTCACTGATTGACTCCCTGAGAGCGTTCGCTTATATAGTCAGTGAAACCTTTCCACAAGGTTCTCGAACGTTCTAGAACTATTTTGACACGCCTTTAGGAGGAGGAGAAGCTTTTAGAAGGTTCTAGTTATCTGCCGATAGGACGCCCGTTTTTACGCCGGCTAGCGGAAGTTATGATTGCTTATTCCAACTGCCCAGAGCTGACATCCCAATAATCTTGGGCCATAGCCGGTGCGCCACAATACTGTGTCAAAATAAAAATGCTTTAACAACTACACCACGATACAATATACATTTAATTCAGAATACCTCTTCATGGGTCAGTATGAGCAATAACATTAATAATATTAGTGATATATAATATATACGTAACCTCATTATCACCTGTACTCTCTATGTTTTACTTAATAACATTTTTGTTTATTTTATTTATGCAGTCCAGTGTATGTTTTATTTCACGTACAAGTACACGTCATATCCAGGAGGGAGGAAATGGTAGGTTATTTGTAATATGAAGTATCTTCCCTTTATGAGCGCATTGACAATCTCTGGGTTGTTTGTTTCGAAATGAATGCATGATACTTTTTGTTGAAGTTTTCAAATACTCTGCAGCGCTCTTATGGTTTGGTAAAAATAATTATTAATGAGGCATTTTGCAATAGCAAGTTGTAATTGCACTGATGGATGTCTGTTGTACAAGTCATTGCCAGAGGAATCTCCATTGATTCATAAATGTGCAAACAGTAAACACAATGAAAATTATGACTAAATTAACCAAATGTATTTCAAGTTCTGAGCATTATAACCAGAGACCGGAAGTTTAGGCATTACAATTCATCAAAATAAGCAGGCAAAAGGTATGTAAATAGGTAAAATAGGCAGGAAAAAGGTATTATAAGTATTGAAACAGACAATAAAAGGCAATTAGAAAAAAACTATTTATTTAATAGATTACACTATTCAATAACTCGATCGTCATATTTTAAAGAACTTCAAAGTTTTAAACAAAATGCTAGTGTTGTAATTGACACAAAAATGATTTTTTTTAAAAGGCCTGTGTATTGCAATGCCTTATTCGTTGCACATGTCAACCAACTGCTTTTTTAAGTTCTCTGGGGCATGTTGAGTCTCCTGTCAGATAACACATTTTTCATATCAGAAAATGACCTCTCAACATCGACAGAGGTTATTGGAGCAAATCTAAAACATGATATCATTGTAGGATCGATTTCAACTGCAACAGAATTGTCGCCTTGTAGAATTTTTTAAATGTTTCTAAGTTTATCCAGATCACAATTTTTCGATAACACCTTTTTTTTACACTTTTCGCTAAATAATGAACCCCGTTTCCCTGATACACTGTCCAGTCTTTGCGCTGCATTATCCAGAATTTTCACTGACTTCTTTAAAGGTTATCCTCTTTCATGAAGCGGACAGATCACTTGTGGCAGGAACCCAAACTCGGCCGCAATGAAAGTTAAGTCATTTTTCACTTCCGAAGAGTTGAGAAGTTGCTTGGCTGCTACAATTGAAGATACTTCATCCTTCAGAACGTTCACCACCTCAGTTATACTCTGGAAATTTGAAACGTAGCAAAGTGCTGCTGAGATCCATGTCTCCCATCTCGTTATGATACATCTCTTATTGTCGGTTGGGGCAGAGGTACGTCTGGCGCAATGGATTTAAATGTCAGGATTCTTGATGGGGCTTTCACAAGGATCTTAATACTGGAAATCAGTTTGTCAACATCCGGAAACAAGCATCGTATCTCTTCTGGCACCCTGTGAAAGCCATATGCTACAAAGGTCACGTGAAGCATATTTGGAAATAGCACTTGTAACACTATTCCAGCCTTTTTCATATATGGTGCAGCGTCACTGATGAAAAGTAAGACGTTGTACTATTGAATCTCTTCAGGCCACAGCAACTTTAATGAACTGGTGTTAACTGAGCGATAATTGAATTGTTAGCTTTCTCAAGACACTCTGTTGTAAACAGGAATGGTTTCATTGATTCATCTTCTGTAGGATCTAATGGTCCAATAACAACATTATCAATGAAATGGCTCATGGTATCAGTTGAGTCGTCGATAGAAAGCAGGTTTTATTTTTCATTTCGTCTTTAATGATTTTCATTGCGTCATCGTAACATTCGGCTAAGTAACATTTTTGCAAACTTGACTCGCTAGGTACAGTTTGGTTAGTATACTCCTCCAAAAACTGTAATAATGTAGGTTTCTGTAATTTCCACAAAGGGATTCCGGCGCTGAGGAAAGCATTACATAAGTCGAATGCAAACTGGCATTTTCGACTCGATGATGCAATTACTGTTCGGAGGAAAGAAACCTTGTTCCCAGTAGCCTTGGAAGTGCATTTTTGTGTTTGATTGTGCCGATATGCTGTAGTATAAAATACTTCTTATCGTTGTTTACTGACAGCTCGCATATTTTGCACGTGAGTACTTTACCGTCGGTACAAAATACGTTGAATCCAAAAGTATTAACGTAACTTTGCAATTTACTGCGTAAAGAAACACTCGATTCCGGCATCTTGCTGTTAGCTACAATAACGTCGCAATGAAAACTGAAAGAAAAACAAAGTTAGACCCGCACTCATTATTGCCTTTTAAAATAAAAACAAGCCGTAATTCAAATGGTTTCTGTTGTATATACATTTATTTGCGCGGCAGCACTCATTCTTACAAGGAAAATAATGAACTGAATGAAGGACGCCTGTGTTGTCTGCAACTTAAAGACAATAATATACACTCGGCGAACTAACTTTCTTTGTCACAGACTAACGGTTATTGAAATAAAATGTACCTGTAGGAAATGTTTAATAAATAATGGATAAATCATGAAATAAAGGCAACAAAAAGCATTTATTTCGTAAAATAGGCCTTTATATTCAAAAAGGCAGAAAAAGGCAACATAATACTGTGGCATTTCAATCATAAGGGTATAATTCGTACAGATTCACTTTCAAATTGAAGATAGATTTGACACATTTAAAAAGGTATTCTGCCTACGTTCCGGTCTCTGATTATAACTAACGCCAAGAACTTGCTACTTTTACAATTACTACTCCATTGATATCAACCTCAAAATCACCACTGCTGTTGCACCCATCAAATTGTCACCAGGTACTACTGCTATCAGGCCTACCATATGATATTGTCAGGATACATTGGCTATTATTTTAGGTATTCGTATAATTATGGTAAGTATCTGCAAACGGTGCAATTAAAGGATTTCACATGTTAGTCGGGAGTTCAAAAACTCGAAACAGCTAACGCGGAAGATGCAGCACCAGAGGACACTTAACTTCGGGGCACTGCCCGTAGTTCTGCTGACTTGCTTGAGGTCAATTCCCTGGTCGCGACGTATTGCTGATGTCTGCCAGGGATTTACGTTAAATAGTCCGAATTTTCGCCTCGCGGTGCAATCGTTGAAAGGTGCTTCGAGAACCTTTGTCAGTCGACATTTTGAAAATCTACGTACAAAGGAATCACTTTATTGTGTTACTGCCATGCATCGGCCAACATCGTCTGTTGCTCGGGTAAGCTCGTTGTACGTTTGTTTGTATTGTAATCGCAGGACGGGGATATAAATTAAGTATTAAATTATATTAATTTAATCAGGACTAGTACCTTGGTGGTTGGGGCTACCCTAATCATACCCGCCATTCCTCTCGCATGCCTGTGTAGCTTAACGCACCCCGGGCACTTGCCTCTTCTTAATCTCCTCTGTCGGTAGGTTACAATTCTGGTAGGGGTTGGTGCACACCTAGGGAGTAGTTATGACCAATAATTAAGAACCCGACCGCATGAGTCTCCTTTAGGGGTTGTCCGTGGCAAGCAAATAGAGGTACGATGTCTAGAGCCGCCTCCGTGACAAGTAGTAATGACGTCGGAGCCGAACTGTCACAAGTGGTGGAAGCACTAGGGTATTTCTCACATTGGAGTAGTTACGTCTCATTAAGACGCTCCATGACAAGTGGTGGAGGCGTTAAGTGTTTAAATGCTCTTGGTTCTTTGTCCTACCCTCCCTCCCCCTCAACAAGTTACTGTATAATTAGGATATGAAAACAATTATGTTTATTTGCTTTTGGGATGAACGATATCTTTTAAGCCACTTGGTGGCCAAGGAAAATAACTCCCCTAAAAATGCCCTTTAAGGTAGCTTATTCCCGCCCGTAGTCATCTTTCTCTCTTCTCCATAGGAATCTTGTGGCATAAGTTCAGCCAGATTCATTACCGCAGTGTATATTGTTCAGATGTTTGTAAATACACCTAGGTATCCCTCATAATTTACAATAGTTGTGTGCTGTTGTTCATATAATACAAAACAGTGGTAGTTTATAGTCTTGATGGAAAGTACTGCCACAAGATCTCCGTGTGTAGTATAATAAACAAGATAGAAAAAGAATGTTTGTTTTTGGTGGCCTAGTAATAATACACTGTACAAAAAAGGAAAGCAACCTTCAGAGAAATTAAGCTGATATGAAAGATGTACCACCATCAACATAGAGGTATTGCTAGTTAAATAAGTGTAACATTGAAGTGACGTTACGTCGCCCCTCCAACGACTGAAGTTCTTATGCGTGAATGATAGTTCTTGTGCGCCAGTCGACTGGCTATTTTTGTGCTCCTTAGGTGGGGACTTCGTTTTCATTTTCTGTTTGCTACTTCCAACCACAAAGCTGTCTCGTTGGTAACGAGGGGAGACCCTGTTTTAGCGATACTACATAACATATCGTATGTATTGTTTTTTGTTTTGTTGCTATTGTTGTACAGGCAGGAAATAAAGTTTAGAAATTAGGAAACAAATGTAAGGCTTCGTTACCATGCTAGGCAAACCATTAGGTCGGCACTGTGCTAAGGGAGCACCCTATAGGTGTACTGTGACAGGAAAATATTTTGCTGAGATGCCATAAGCACACGCGCACCCGGTATCATAACTCGTGTAAGTCGAGTGGTAGGAGTAAAAAATGAAAGCAAATTATGTCAGGCTGGTTTATGCTAGCTATTGCGTTTCTTCCTTTTCTTTGCTCTTCTCTTCTTCTTTATCTAGCCATTTTTTCTATACATTAGGTGATACGAGGCACGCAGACGTATTGTGATTAAGTCCTTGTGCTCTCTGTAGAGAGCCCTAGATAGAGAGAGCTAGAGCTAGTATAGCATGCACCAGGTGACGGTATCTTTAATTACTGGTTTCTTTCGACATCAGGTTTTCCAGCTTTTAGGTATTTTAATGACCTTGGTGATCCCCCTGAACGCATATCTCAATCCCCTATAAGAATCTGGTAATACTTACCACCGGTGTGGCTTGGAGACAATTATCAGAAGTTCTTACATATTAGGCAACTATACCGATATTTATAATTGCATTTCTATGCACAGCGGCATCTGTGACTTATAGAATTTGTAAGTTCGGATTTAGGTTTATCTCCTCAGACGGCATACAAGAACACTGCAGTCCAGCGACACCAGTATGCCTCCAAGGAACAGGATGATACTGGGAATGTTGGCAACACAATCACCTACTCAACTTCAATCAACCGCTGTCACAGAGGTGGCTACATCTACAAGTGCCGAGGGATAAACGGATACTTAGTCAGTTACGAAAAAAAGAACAAACTCTTTCCTCTATTTCCCTACTCTTCTATTGCTCATGTCATGCGCAGATCACCTATTCAGTGGTTCAGGGACAAATCAACACTAACCTATAGCAAAAATCCAAGCATAAACCACTTTTTAAGTATTTGCAAACAAAAGCTACAGCATTTGTTTTAATAAACTATACCAAATACTTTTTCTTTTTGTGTACCTAACACACTGGCTACGTCTCTAGATATTATATGTTTATGTTAACTTAATATTAGCTCCCCATTTTAAATAGTTATGTGTGTTCTTATTAGCCTTAGAATGTGACGTATGAGAGACCTCAATAATTGTGTGTTTTGCGCGTGAAGAGCCTCACACCCCGCGCATAGTAGTTTGCTGAGAACCTGTAATGCGTCGTTTGCCACAGAGTTAAACCCTCATGGTCTATGGCAATATATTTATTGTTACAGTAAGCTTTGCGACGACGTTGCCTAATGTATTATTGCTATAGTGTTCAAGGAAGTGACACTACGTTTTTTTTAGTTCACTTAAGTTATAACTTCACGGTCTTGTCTGTGATCTGATGTTGTGATATACTGAGCAGATACTCTGATATTACTGTGTTTTGAGTATGCTGGCTATTGTTTTGTGTGTACATTGGCATCTCTGAAAGATTCCCTTATGTTCTGTGATCTGGGAAGTGTGTGAGCACTATTTTTAACCAATAATTTTCTTTTATACGTAAAATATTACATACAAAGATGCTTTGTTTAGCTGCCGTTCAAGTGCGTTTTATTGTTACTAAAAATCTACAATGGATTTGTAACAAGTTGGGATGCCGTCTCTCATTATTGCTTTGTCCTGGAAGTATGATTCATGCTCTGCATACTAGCACCACCTGTTATATTTGGTATGATTTAGCCGCACAGCTGTACACTTTAACTGTATGCTGCCTAAGCTAAAACACATATTTCATGTATCAGTATGCAGCTTATGACCCAGCAACCAATCCTTTACCACACTTGTTTTAGACCTTATATTGCCTTTACACCCACACATATTAGGGTACATTGTGTAACTGACCGTAGGATACGAAGCGTGCTCTTTAAATTCTCGCTGCACAGAGAAGCTCTTTGGGTTGATGCAGATTCATCAGCACGTCACTTTCTGGGAAATCCATGCCTCTCGTACTCACTGTTATGAAATGGTACACGTCTCGGCAGACGGACATCTGCTTCGCTGCTTCTGCTTACGCAGCGACCTTCGTAGGTATGTCAATAACGTGAGCGATTGCACGTAGTCATGATCGATATTTTTCCAGCTATCTTCTCTTAAAACACAGCATCGCTTGGTGCACATTTTAGGTTTGTTTCTTTTGTCTGTTGCCTTCACCATGTTTGTGTATGCGTATTCGTCGATCCTGGCTTCATCTCTTTCGTTTCCTTGTTTTTTTTATCCATGAAGTGCCATGCCGATCAAGTCCTTCTATCAGTACTAACACGTTAGGCACAGTTGCGCCGTGGGGACTCCGAATTTATGTCTCAAACATTATAATAAGCAATAATTACTCAAAACGTTAGGCTGCGGTGTCTCCACGGAGTCAGCGCAGACATAAATAACCTAAGAGTAGATTACACCGAGGCCCAGAAACAGTAACGCGTCGACTTACCCCGTCAATCCAGAGCATACGGCCGTTGAGGTGCTCATGAGACTCTTCCTCTCAGGATTATGTACGTGCTTACGGAACGGCTACGCACATAGTGTCACACAAAAGGGTTGTGAGATGGGCCCAATTAACCTTCATGCCCGAAAGCTCCAGATAGCACACAAATTCAAAGCTGCCCGCAACAATCTGACGATAACCACAGAGAAAAGAAGGATCACAATGGGTGAAAGGACTTCATAAACATAAGCGTACACCTATGTTGATAAACCTAAAGGAAGGCAATGTTACGCTTAAATAGAAGTGGTTCTAAAAACAAGGTTGAGAGGGGATGAAAATGGTTGCGAATGCTTTGGTTCGGCAAACCCGCACTCACCTTAAGTGAGCCCCTTGGGAATTCTTTCTAGTATGACCTTCAGTCACCAAGGTATCCGCAGCACCATCGTTGCTTAGTAGTATCAGAGCAGGTTATTAGATTCGGGGAAGGCAAACGTGGGCGAAACGCGGGACAGCCAAAAGACGATTTCTACCTTGAGCGCTCAGAAGTGGTGCTATCAGATTTTGAAGGTGTAGCTTGCGATATACAGTACTTGTCTTACGATAGTGACCATTGAAGGAATCGTGTTTTCTAAGAAATGCATTTGTACTACTGCAGAGATGCGCATAGGACTACAGGAAGTTGGTACTACCGCATCTTGTCTACGTACTGCATGGTGAACGGCTGCGGAATACCTCAATATTGTAGTTGAATGAAGTTTATGATGCCGTTTTCTGGATTATGGATAAGTGAGAACGTCCTTGACCCGGAGCTTCTGGATGTTCTGCTCCTCCTAAAATGTTGAATGTTCTTCAGAATTAGAAGGATGTACTGTCAGACAATTCACACCAATGGGTTCTTGAGCGCCTAGAGATTGTTCATGAGCGTACCTACATCATAGAGGACATCCTGTCGTGTCTGAGCAACGTAGCTGGGTATAACCGAGCTTCTGACATGTATAGTAACACGTGAGTATATATAGACGCACAGGTGACCATTCATAACACCCAAAATATTAGCTGGTGGCACGGCCCTTTCAAAAATCAAGAAGACTGAGTGCAGTGGAAACATTTCCCTATTAGGCGTTAATCTCCCGTAACACCCTGGCCTGACTAACAGTTCGTGATCCCCTTGTTTGGACGCCGCCCAAAATGGCGATACTGACAACATCGCAACGGTTGTTAAGGGTGTCATGTGTAGTCAGCGTCACCGGGTAATATCAAGAGTGGTATTCAACTCCGTAAGTTGGTCTGGGTTACGTAATTCTGTGAATATGCTCCCATCGCTACAGCACGTGTCATGCCCTGCACCTCACGTCCTATCTATCCTGCCAATTTCTTTGCGAATATAAAAGGGACTCGGAGTTTTAATTGCCTTTGAATCCCTGTTAAAAACCGCATTACAAGTAAATGGTGGTTCAGCAGAGGAGCCATGATGCAAAGTCCCCATTCGGAAGTGTCGGCGTCAGCCTGCCACCCGAAACCTAAATCTTCTGAGCTGGTCTGGTCTGGTCTGAAGCAAGCACACACTACAGGCATGACCTTCATGAATACTTAAGGGATGTTATTTTCCAACCAACGCTAAATACGGCAAGCCACGTGTTCACTTATGCCACTACCACGGGAGTAACTGTCTCTGGAATTTAGGCCAAGTGATCTCAACAACCCAGCGAAGATTCAGGGTACTTGGGGCTGTTTATACAGTGCCGCAGACAGGGGCAAAACGTCGAGTTAATCCGTCTTTTCCTAGCAAAAGCCATCGCAAAGTTACCAAGCATAATCGGTCGCTTTGGAGCTACGTGGGTGTATCTAATTATGGAAGGCGCATAACGTGGCGCACTTAGCGCCGCATAAAAAGGATAGTGAGGCGGGTCTACTAAATCTTCATTCTAGAGACCTTCGTAGAGCACACAATTTTGAACATGCGCCGGAACCCGGATGACGGAAACGACGGAGTCAGGAAAGATCCCTGTTGATGAGACAGAAGTGAACAGTCATAAAGTTCTAAATCCACCAAGAATAATAAACCTAAAAGAGGACGATATCAATAATGGAAGTATAACCGTGACAGTAACAGTAGTATATTAAGAGGTTTTTAGGTCGCACATATATGGTTATTAGCACTCTAAGTAACACCTACCACACTCCATGGATAAAATTAGTTAAAATGTACTAGTCCCAGATAAAATACAAGCCCTAAAATTAAAATTAAAGCAGTGTCAGGAACTGTAGAACGCAAAGCTAAAATACTCCAAATACCATGTGCATAAGCAGACACGGAAGGCAGTATGGAGACACCATGGTAATAAAACGGGGTAAATTATACCCGACGGCTCATACAGCTGCGAAAAATTAAACACAAATCACGCTCTACAGCATATAAAGCTCAGCCAGCACCTGGGATATGGTTGCTGGCAATCCCAAGGATACAAGCATGTGAACTAAAGCTGAAACTACAATAAAACATGTTGTACCGTGAACTTAACCATGACAGTGAGTACAAAGAGTTGCAGGACCACAGCACAAACGTAACTGGGGCTAAAATGGAAGTGAGCGATATGCAGCCTGGCCAATAATACTTCCTCGCGAAGGAAAGCGCGCTTATAATTGCTCCAGGAGAGCTTTAAGCCCCCAAGGTTTATTCGTTCTAACAGCAGCCCAGTCATAAGATTAGCACGTTAGGATATAACGACGTAATAGCTAGCTAAAATAGTCCAAGGCAACGGAACAGCTAAAACATCTGGGAGACAAAATTTCAGCATTGGCAGGGAAATTTTCGGCCTCATTTCCTGGTAGGCCACCCTGTCCAGGCACCACAAAAACGAACGCTAATGCCAGCAACAGCGAACCATTGAAGGGAATCCTGGATGGGCTGCTCTAGAGGATGGTAATTGTACAGAGACCGAAGGCTCTAAACTGCACTCAAGGAATCAGAACAAATAAACACTGGTTCAAACCGTGCTACTGAACATATAAAAGGACGTTTTAAATACCGAAAGGTTCAGCTATAAAAAAGGCACTATAGTAAAAGGCGAAACCTAAAACTCTGGTAGTCATGAGTAAACGCACAGCCCACTCCCCAATCTTTCTTTGAGACATCGGTGTATATAAGATTAATTCCCAAACTGCGTTTCTGCTTCTAAACCGTCCGAACAAATAATCGAAATTGTGTCGTGAATCTTAACGTGGACATCAACCCTAGATCGATATGGGTCACGGCGAGTAGCCACGGGGAAATCGGAAGTTCGCCTCTGGAAAATGTTTCCGGTAAAGTGGCGTCCAACAGCCGAAGGAGTAACCGAAAACGAACACAACGAGGGAGTGAAGCCAGGGAGTCCATTGAGTACTGAAAGTCCAATAAATCGTTAAAAACAAATTATATCACGGATGTTCAGCCAAATTAGAGGGGCTTAATGCATAGCTAGACAGAAGGATATGGTGCCAATAAGATAGCGGACGTTCAGAGCTTTCTGCACTCAGACTGTTAATTGGACTGATTGGAAAGACGCCGAAAATCACTCTAATACAACTGTAATGATTACGATTTAAACTATTCAAAATGGATGGTCGCGCTGAAGAATACACAATGCAACCATAATCAAGCTTCAATCGGAACAATGAGTGATACAGTCTTAAAAGAACAGTCCGTTCACCTCCCAAGTATGTGCCATTTAAAAAGCGTAAAAGATGAACACATTCTCACCTCGCTTTCAAACAGGATATCATACGAGAAAACCAGCCAAGCTTTTTGGAAAAGTCAATCCTAAAAAGTTCGACTCGTCTGTGAAAGCAAGAATATTTGGATGGAGATTTAGAGAAGGTAAAGGAAATGACTTTCCGTGCCCGAATATAACGTAGATTTTTCCGGTGGAAAAATTAAAACCATTTCGATACTCCAACTGTAGAGGCGGTCAAGACTCCGTTGAATTCGCCTTTCTAAAAGATAAGTGCCGATGTCATCCACGAAGAATGAAGCCGAAACACCAGCTAGAACACATTCCACAACAGGAATGATGGCAAGAGCTAAACGTATGACAATGAGCACCGAACCCTGCGGTAATCCACTCTACTCTTGAATACAGGGGGGAAGAAGATCGCAAATGCCCTACATATGGAGGGTAGGAAGAATCCCTTCCCTCCAGCAAGTATTATACGCTTTCTCAAGGTCAAAGATGACTGTAACTATATGATTCTTACTCAGAAATGTGGCCCATTATTTGCGGGATAATTAAGTAGTCGACCGTTGAACGTTAGCGACGAAAATCGCACTGTACGTTCGACCGTAGTTTCTGAGATTCATACCTCCATGTCAACCGCCCATTGATCAGCGCTCCACCATCTTGTAGAGTAGGGATAGGGAATGACAATGGAGATGAGTGGTTCCTGACCCCGGATGCACCAAACCCGTACTTACAAATATAGTCCCTGCGGGGAGTACGGCGTATGCGGTGGATACACCTTGAGGTGACAACTGTTTCGTCTCTAGGTATGAACATTCAGCCCTTACCTATCCTTGAGGATAGAGGTATTAAAGGCGTGATCAGCGATGTTCAATGTAGAAACACTAAGGGCAGCGCTGCGCCTACCACTATCAGATCTGTCTTAACCGCTCGCCTCGTTCCTTTCTTCCGGATATTTAGAAGGCGTAATAAATCTAGTTTTACCCACAGTCTTGAAATCCTCCTCCGTTTCTAATACATATTTGACGACCACTAAGGGCTCTTTCCCTATTGTAAAAATGCCAAAACCTTCCTGTCCGATTTCAAATTATGCACAAAATTCGAAAGACTTACGAGAGATTGTCCAGATAATTTTGTCTTGGACAGGCGATTTGTAGAAGGAAACCATTCCACATAATAGGATTGATTCTTAACAAAAGTATCTTTATATATGTATACATATATATATACATATATATATTATATATACACACACACTTTCGTTTGTGAAAATTGCAACACCAAGAAGGAAACGCATGAATTCAATGAATTTAATACCACAGGTTAAGCACATGACAAGTAACAAATGATAAACTTTTCAAATCTATACATGACATTTGAGCCCTAATATTCAGTATTTGGCGTGGCCTCCATATGCTGCAATTAGAGCTGCTATACGCCGTGGCATTGAATAAAAAATGTTCTGAATATGTTCCTGAGGGATTTCCCTCCACGCAGTTTGTATTTGAGCCCACAAATCCGTGACACTGTTTACTGGAGGACCGTGACGCACCAGCTGTCGACCAACTATATCCCAGACATGTTCGATGGGCGACATGTCAGGCGAACGTGCAGGCCAGGGAGGCAATGATACCTGTCGTTCTTCGAAGAAGGCTTGTACATTCCTCGCAATATGTGGCTGGGCATTGTCCTGTTGAAATGTGGCCTGTGGAGATGCATGAAGCAGTGGGGGTACCTCAGGCTCTACAACCACTGTTGGACCGGTTGCTGTTCAAAGTGCCCTAAATTCGTAGGAGGCAAGATCGGTTGTTGTAACCAATGGCGCCCCAAACCATCACACCTGGTGTTTGTCCGCTATGCCGCTCAACAATGCAGCCCTCCAGATTGCGCTCACCACGATACCGCCGGGCACGTATGCGGCCATCACTGTAGAACACGTTGAAGCGGGACTCGTCCGAAAAGACTACATTTTGCCACTCAGCACCCCAGTGACGGTGTTCACGTGCCCATTGCAGTCGGAGAAGCTTGTGGTTTCTGGACAATGGAAGCCGACGTAATGGCATGCATGTTACCAGTCCAACCTGCAGCAGACGGCGACGAAACGTTGATGCAAACAAGTTCACATCTGTTGCAGAGCTCTAGCGTCGAGCCAACACTGTGGATGAAGCTGTACGGTCCATTATGGCCATGCGGACAAGATGACGGTCATCCCGTGCTGTGGTCATGTTCCGTGGTCCAGTACCCGCTCTTCACTACGTATGATCTTCATCTATCCACTGCTTTCACACACGCATCACTGTCGTAGCAGCATGCCCTGTACGAGCCGAAATGTCACGGTATGACAAACGCGCTTCCCGGAGACCATCATTCTGACCCGTTCGAACTCACTCACACGCCGATATGGCTCCCCTTGACGTCGAAGAGGCATACTGGCACTCACTTTAATGTTTCCACCTTGTTTGACCGCTCTGCATTGACTACACTGGGCGCAACACTGACCTTGTCGGACCGACATAAGCGGGCTCTGTTCATTCTACGTGTACTCCATCTCTCTGCAAACCTAATCACTTATTGCTTGCACACTCTTCTACACTTCCACCAAGTTTGAAGTTATTCGGGAAATTCTTTCTTGGTGTTGCAATTTTCACAAACGGCAGTGAATATATATTTGAAATTTGTTCTGAATCAACTTAATATTTAAAATTCTGAATCTTCGCCGCGAGTGATTTTTTATCTATTGGGAGATGATTTCTACAGCGGTTTACTATCGCAGTGGTGGACAACTCACCATTTTGATGCATCTAGTTTTGTGACATTAGTTTTCGCTCACCTTCCCTTAATATGTTCGTCCGCAACCCATTATCTCGTCAAGGTTTAGGTTCCAGAAATGCCACTCCAAAGGGTATACAGAAATAGATTAATAATCCCAAGTTTTGTTTCTTTTCTTGCAAACTTAGACATGAACTATTATAATGTAATTGCAAGATAAACATTACCTGAACTTTTCAACTTCATTTATAAAGCTTGGCACTTCTAACTGCTTTGCTACCTCTATTGCAATCTGCAGCGGGTTCTTCTTTATTTTAATGCTGCGCTTCCGTTGACCATGGACTCCTATTCTTGAAGGTGACTGAGTCATTCTGTCATCTAATGGCTCAACATCTTTATATAACTCAGCCGTTAATCTAAAGAAAAACAAAAAGGACACAAGCTTATATTTAAATCTGCATTTATTTAAGCGCTGCTTTTGTGCTTAATTCCTATGATACAAAAAAGGAATGGTAAGAATAGAAAACTATTACTGAGGTCGTGATATCAAGATATCCAGGTAAAATAGTTGCCAATTTATCCGTTTAGAGCTTAAGAATATGTATTGCTCAAGTGAGGGAAATTCGCTTACTTTGGGCATTATTACTTAAAACAGATCTTGTCAACTATTTCAACTTAAGAGCGAACGAAAATTGCAGCAATATGAAGCCAAGAACATAACATTATATAGGAAATGCGTTTTCAGAGTGGAAACGAAATGCTACATATCGATACAAACTGCACCGAATCCTTGATTGGGCTCTTGTATCTGCAGTGCTTACAAACACAGTTCTACTGAGACAGTAGTAGTAGTAGTAGTAGTAGTAGTAGTAGTAGTAGTAGTAGTAGTAGTAGTAGTAGTAGTAGTAGTAGTAGTAGAAGTACTGCTAGTTTTGTATTAGTGCGGTCTGGCAGTAGTGGTCAAAATAGTATAGTAGTGCCGTGACCATGATACCAGTAGAAATACGGTAGGATTTTAGGGACCATATTTACGCTTATTAGCATCTTAGGAGTGTGCAAAAGCGCTACCGAACACTAAGAATAAACGGTATAACACATAAGTACGTGATATTACTCGCGCAAAACTTCTGGACTCGTGACCTTGATTGCCAACCCATCTGCCGAGCCTAGGAATGGTTTATGTTTAGCTTTATCAACGAAAGCGATATAATACCTTTGTTTACTCACAGTGCGTAACACATACAGTCTGCATAGAAAGTGTCTGCATCTGGTTGTAATTTTAAAGAGAGCTGCAGTATCTAAATAGCACTTATTTCATATTTGTTATATTTATAACCATGGCTCCTATGTTTTCAAAGTTAAGTGGTAAGGTGTTACATAGTCAAAGTAGGGAAATAATTGCAAATGTCCTCGACTTTATGAAGCAAGAAGCAGAGATGAAGGAAGAAAATATATGTTCATCCGATTTCCACAAAAGCCTTAGGAGAATGAAAGAAAGAGTAGTCAAAGCAACTGGTGTTTCACCGAGTTCCGATTCCAGAGTTATCAAAGATAAGAGGAAAAAACATATGGATGAAAGAGTACCATTTGACACACCTGGGAAGAAACATAAGGTCCCTAAACGTATTACAGAAATAGACGATTTCGAATGCGTCATTCGGCGCACGGTTCACAATTCCTATGTGGAAGAAAAAACTGTGCTAATAAGCAGATTGCTCATCCAGCTGAAACACAGCAGAAACTTACAAGGTTGTGCTACAAATCTCAGAAAAATTATTAAAGATTTAGGTTCAAGTGGAAGAAACCGAAATCAAATAGAACTCTAACAGAAAAGCAAAATAAATAAATAAATAAAATAAAAAATAATAAAATAAAAAAAATAAAAAGTAAATGTTGCCATGATAGCTTAGTCGGTTAGACCAACGGCACGGAAAGCCTAAGATCCGTGGTTCAAATCCTGGCTATTGCATTGAATTTTTCAGTCTGATTCTATCTTTCCAAATGAGTATAATTTTATATGTACTTATATCAGTGTGTACCTATATCAGCATTAATTTTTAAGGTGGTGCTACAAATTTCAGAAAAATACTATAGTGTATGAAGATGAGTCATACATACACAGCAGTCGTACAGCATCTAAAAGTTGGAGTGACGATAGCGAATTAGGTTGCAGGTTCCTGTTGCTAAAGGGCAAATACTTATTATCGTTCATGCTGTTGGAGAGATCGGCTTCGTTCCAAATGCCCTTCTTTTACGAGTTGCAAAAACAACAGGAGATTTTCATCAAGAAATGAATACAGAAAAGTACATGAAGTGAATCAACGCCATGTTGAGACCTAATATGCCTGCTGGGTCTGTTCTGGTCATCGACAATGCTTTACAATGCGTCAACACTCAATTGACAAACCACCTACCTCAAATTCATTGAAAGAAGAAATGAGAGCTTGGTTACTTAGACATAATATAGCTTTAGATGAAAGCATGAGTAAAACAAAGCTATACAACTTAATTAAAACCAACAAACAGCTTCAGACGTCATACATACTTGACCAGATAGTAATACAACATCGCCATAATGTACTTAGACTCCCACCGCATCACCCAGATCTAAACCCAATCGAATTAATCTGGGCTGATATCAAAAAATGGGTGGCATGCAGAAATATGACTTTTAAATTAAAATATGTGGAGCAGTTATAACGCCAGCAATTTGCTGAAATTAGAAGGCCAGAATGGGAAAATGTATGTCGACATGTTGAATAAATTAAGAATCATTATTTCGAAAAATACGGAATTGCAGAAAATCAAATAGAAAGAATTCTCATCCAAGATAATGGTGCAGAAAGTAGTGACAGCAGCGATGACGGCAATAATGTGAGTGATTCCGCAGAAGAGGAAGGGTTGTTAGGTGTGGAAGAATTGGAGGCAATGATTGACAGCGTTTTTTATATTAAGCGCTTTTTACAGCGTGGATTTTAATATACTGTATATAACTAAGTTTATCAGCGCACAGCAGTGCATAACCGGTGTGGATATTTGACGATGACTGTCCTACACACTCCTGCAGTATGCAGTCCACCGGTCACCACCTGATCTGGTAAGCAACTCGCATCATAGCTCTCATTAAGATTTTCACGTGTCTAGAACTGTTGCGCCGATTATACATCACTATGACTATGTATAAAAAGTAAAGACTAAGTCAGCAATTGCTAAAAGACTAGGTAAAATACTGGCGAAATACCACATCCTCAAAAGGCACACGGGAGGGAAGCACCGTTAAAAAGAGACGCCATAATTGTACTTATAAAGTAGTAAAATTCCGCAGATTATACGCGGTGGCCCATACCACAGTACAAAGCATTCGCTATCACGTGGGACAAAATTAGTGGTAAACATACACACCCAGCCGAGCTAAAAACCCATAACGTATTAACACATGTTGCACCGCGCAATGACGCACAGAGGTGCAAAAACATAAAAAGTCAGCGTGAATGATTCAACATGCCCGAAACTCAATTTACCTAAAATCACCTCCTCGCAAAGGGAGCCCGCGATGATTTACCTAGGTGTTAGGGAGGAGTTTACTCTCCCTAACTTTTTTCTGTAATACAAACCCATTTATCACGCCAAAGCGAAAGAACTGAACGACATAAATTAGCACTAAATTAACCACAACGAACACAAGGGAAAAATAATTGGGAGATCAATTTGCAGCCATAGCAGCGGTCATCCGCATAATTCCCTCGCAAGACGACGTGTTAAGCAAGCCATGTACACCTTTGTGCCAACAAAAAGCGACCAATAGTCGTGGAGTGGACTAAAAAAGAATTTCGCAAATTACACACTCCTGAAAGTGTTGCAACTGAATGTATAAACGGACTTGGAAAATACTAAAATGTTCAACTGTAAAAATCTAACATTGCTATAGAGGGGGGAGACGTCAAGAGTAAAAGCAAAGTCTACTCCATCATCGTAATTTCAGCTATTCGCGCAAACCAATTTGTAAATTACAAATTGGTCTTTTTAAGTTCTTAAAGGGCCGAAGTGTAACCGAATTGAGGGTGCAGACTTCGGCATGAATGTCAAACCAAGATCGCAGTAGACCTCGGCACGGAACCATGCAGGAAAACAAGTTTCTCTTGGGGATAACAGGGTAAAGACCAAGAGGAAAAGGAATAGCGAAAACGAACACCAGTGAATAGTAAAACCTGGGAGCTTGTTGCGTACTGACGGTCCAATGAATCAATAAAAACAAATTATAAGACAGATGTAGACGCAGTCTAGAGAGTCCTCATACATAGCTACACAGAAGAACATTGCGCCGATAAGATTGGAGGTTCAGTAGATTTAGCACACAAGGTTACAGCTGGACTCGTGAGAAAGACTGATGCCACGATTAGTAAAATTTAATGCGAGGTGAAATGGAAGGCGCACTGAAGAATTCACGATGCATGCCCAATAAAGTTTCGACCCCATTAGTGAGCGAGCGGTATGGCCCGATCAGATCTCCAGAAGTTTCAATTTAAAACATTTTAAGTAGAATATATTAAACCACCAACTAAGCCTTCTGTTAAAAATCAATCATAACATTTTCGTTCGCTCTTAGAAAGGAAGATCTGGCCCGAGATGAGAAGACGAAGGGGATGCCTTCCGGCGCCAGAAGCTCATGCAGGCGCTTTTCTAGGCAGAGAAGCTGAAAGAAGTTCTCGATACTCCAACGCCACACTTAAGAGTCGGCGTTCTATGGGCAATTCCAACCGGAACTGCAGTAAATTGCGAAAGCATCCAGGAGAAATGAAGATGAAATACAAGGCGGAACACACTCCACGATAAGATTAATGACAAACGCGGTAAGTGTGACCCAAAGTACGAAGCCTGTGGTGTTCAATTCTGTTCTTGGGAATAAAACCGAACCCACTCTGAAATTAACTAGAAATACCCCATTCCTCATGAACACTCGAATAAAGAGGGGATGACGACCGCAAATACTCTATTTTTGGTGGCCATGAGAAATAACTCCCTTCCAGCGAGTGGGCTTTCTGTAGGTAAAAATACAACTCTGTGACACTTTCTCAGAAATGTGTCAATGATATGGGTAAATAACCAAACTATGTTGTCGATTGTAAAACGTAGCGACAAAAGTCGTAATGGAAGTCAAGACAGATGTTTCTAAAACATAAGCTATCATGCCAACCCCGTTGGTCATGCGCTTCATCAGCTTGGAAATGCATCTGGTGTTGGAAGTCAGTTGACAACTGGAAGTCAGATGACGATACTCGCAAGGACTTATGGTGGCTCGGGCCAAGCTGCGGTTTGCCATATATAGTTATAGACCTTCATGTGAAAGACCTTCATGTGAAGAAAGAAGCTGGAGCATGAATACCACCAGCCAGGAGGTGCCTGGAGGAGAATATTACCAATTCCAGCTCCTGCATGGAGGAAAACATGTTGTAACACTCACGATTGAAAGATATAAAATATAATGCATTCGATTCAATCCCGTTGAAGTATAATACATTATATTCAACCAGGTTATTATTAGAGCGAAAATATGGGTGGTAATTGCATAAGGTGGAAACAGCCGTGATAGCATTACCCAGAATATTAACTATCCGAATCGGATAAAAAAACTGTGCCCAGTATACCTTCTTGCTGGCCTAAATAATGCGCTGATTTGGCGTGCATATGCTTATAAGAGGCCAGATTTTCAAGTGTAGGGTGACGCCGAGAAATCCGAAATGCGACTCTATGTGCACTAACAGCTGGCCTGCATTTGTCGATTCACCAGGGGACGGATAAACCTTTTGAGTGGGAAAATGACCGGTGAAAGAATGTTGGGCAGCAGAAAGAATGACAGAGTTAAGTTCGTACACATTCTGATCAACATCTTCGAGAAATGTTAAAAAAACTGCTACGCTAGAATAAGTATACCAGTTCACCTTGTTCGTTTTGCAGGTGGGATTGTTGTGAGAAAGCTATTTTATGATGCAAGGGAAATGGCCAGGTGTAGGCGTCATTGATGACATATTCCTAAAAATGGTGTGCAACCTGTGCAGAGCAAACGGATGAATCGAAGTGAGAATGCCTGAAGAATTCGAAATAATGGTGGGTTCAATGGTGTTTAGGTTATTTGTGGAACAATTGATAAAATGTGTACCCCTAGCGTAAGCACTAGGTGAACTCCAAAGGGGATGTTGAGCATAAAACCTCCCATTAGAATGTAGGGCCCTGAACGTTGAGACACAAATGTGAAATTTACGCCATGACGAAGGGAGTTGATGGCAGTATATGCATAGTAATAGGGGAAAAGGTAAACCAGGTACTTCTTATGTAATCATAATAGGTTGCATGGTAGAAGTAAGCGCGGGAGGATGTTAATAAATGAATTAAGGAACATGCTCTTATATAAGGAGCACGAAATTTAGATGTGCAGACGTATCCTCCTACGGTGCAAGATCATCGCGTACCGGGGTGTAGTTAAGCATATAAAAGTTAGACTGAGAGCAAAGCTTTGTCTCCTGCAAGCAAACGATCATGGGAAAATAAGAACACAACAGAAGTTAAAGTTTCACGTTGAGGCTTGAAATGTATACATTTTTGACTTAGATGCAGTAAAGAAACGACTGGCTAGAAAACTTAGTGCGGTGGCTTAATCTGGAGGTTTTGATATTAGGTTCGGAAGCGGTAGTCATAATCCATTTCTGCGTAGGGGTAAGACTTCGCAGTACTGGCGTAGCCATAAAAGAACCAAAAGTGCCAAAATCTCAAGAGTTACAACTGACAGACGAATTACGATTTGTCTCAACTTCCCTGCTGTTACTCCCGCTTGAGTTGGTGACCTGTCGATACCAATTTCACTCCAGGGGCCCAATTGTAATCGGGAGTTGCCAGCTCATGAAATTGCCCCTCCACGGGACTGTAGTTCAAAAACGGATACAAACTGGGCTCTAGATGACGACCCAGATGCCTGGAGATGACACCAGTGATCAGTCCCAGGTTACACGCTAAGTTGAGTGGGAGTCCCTAAAGCTGCTCAGAACGGAAGTTGAAGGAAGAAGGAGAAGTAGGAACAAAAAGAAAAGGGGTGAAACACGTGATGTAGAGTAACGTGTTGGCGTTCCGCACGCAAGAAAGGCCGGCAAGAGAAGAACAAATATGATAGTGAAAGGGTGTGGATGAATGACATGGGCAAGAAAAGACTAGACAAGATAACGTGATGAATACAGAGAGGCAGATATGAAACGAAATAGTATAGAACGCACGAGAGCCTTCCTTGACTTCCCGGTGACTAAGAAGAGTAACCCACATCAAGCGGCTGTACCGAGACGGGCTAATAAACAGTTCAAAGGCAAAGTTTAATTTTTATGTTCGAATCAAGGTATTATACAATAAGAAAACGACCCTGAAAAACTTAAACATAAGAAAAACACGGGGGCAGAGGACCCTAAAAATAAATACTAAACATGAAGCATCCCAAAGAATATGGAAGTGGGATTTTAAATTATAAAAAGCGAAAATCACTTGCTATGTATCATCTAAAATGAAAAGTTTCTTACTCAAAAGCTTTCTTTTTGCACAGATGTTGGCAAAAATGGCACAGGGACAACGGAGTTAAGCGTACTGGATTGCTACAGCAATGCTGACTAGGTAAAATGTTGCTTTCGGGCTTCACCGAAAGGCAGTTTTTTCTTAACCTGCAGCTCCTGAATAGGCTTTTCGTCCAAGTACCGCCAACAATTAGGAAACGATGCGGAATGCACAGGTTTACAGTGCAGGCTGACAGGGAAGTTGCACGGAGTGATTTATACGGATCTAACAGATTTGCTTGTTTATTTCAAAACAAATGATGCTAGCCACATCTTGTTATGCCTCAAATGTGCGATAGTTTTGGGAGATTGTTAATCTTTGTAGAAAACGACGAAAATGTCCTCCCATCTGCACAAGGCGTAACCAAATGTGTAATTCCACGCTACTGGTCGCTGTTCCTAAGACTGTGTTGCCAATGCCATTAATCTCCTATGTATTGTGTTGCTTCACATGGTCCAATATGTGGGGGCATGTGGCGTAAACCCTCTCTTTTATGTAACCCCACAGGAAGAAGTCGTGTGTTGTGGAATCAGGAGATCTGCTTGGTCACAGTTTCTCAGATATTATCTTGTTGTCAAAGAAACCGTTAATAAGCGTCATGGATTGGTTTGGTGTATGACATGTAGTGCCATATTCACAATCCACCTCTACAGCTTCCAGTTGCTCAAAAGTTAAATGAAAATCCGTCCGCAACCTGCAGCGCCCACAGTCTGGTAAGAAAACGAAACTAATCAGAATAATAATCCGCACTTAACCCCAAATTTAACATGGTGCATAGCTGCATCGTAAATTACATGTACATTTTGAACCGCCCAATAGCGTGAGTTCTGTGAGTTCACATTGCTGCATAAATGGTACATATAAAATATGGCATTATTTTGCACAATGAATTCCCGAAACCAACGGATTCTTCACTCTTTTTGGGGACTGCAGCTGATGGACAACTTTAATCCTGTATGATTTAGATGAGCACTTTTGTATCTTCTCACAGGTTGAGTAGGTATACCCTGTCTTCCTTGACAAACGTCTTAATGACTTAGGAGGTGACCACCCTGTTGTGCCCAAAAGTCCACAACAACTGTGAGTAGTCTAGATAAACGATGTTTGCCTTTTTAGCACCGCAGAGATCAACTTGTTTCCTATTTGTTTACCAATGATAGTACTGTTTCTTTTGGGGGAAATGAGAACGCCTAATTTCTATGGCATGCCCCTTTCAGGGGCGTACATGTGTAGGTACCGGTTTGGCGCACCTGGGGTCCTCAGCCACTCTGACTTCTTCAGTGTGGGTTCCTCTTTGTGGTAAGGGAGTCAGGGAGTTGTGTAGGCCATGCGTGAAAATCTGTGTCGGTGAAAAGCAATATCCTGGTGGTTGAATGGTGCGAATCTGAGCCTGGTTGTTTCTGTATTTACACTTTCCATGGATATTTTGTCCGTGTCGTGAAACACCATGGTCTGAATTCTTCGAAGGGAATTATCTATTGAATGATATGCCGGAGGAAGATGTTAAGGGATACTTGGCGGAACATGGTGTCACTTCAGTTTATGGCCAGAGTGCGAAACGTGATGATGTCCAGTTGCCTACTCGTACGCGTTTCCTGGCTATTAGTCAGGTAGATCTCCATCATTAGACTTGGACCGGGTAAGAAGGTTTAAACGTTCGACCCTATATTCCACATACTATACGTTGTTTTAACTGCCATCGCTTTGGCACACGAAGATCTCTTGCAAAAGCACCGCTCCTGTATGTGTGAACTGTGGCAAGGATGACGACGACGGAGCTTGTCCATCTACTCCCTCCTGTGTAAAATATCGAGACGCCAATTCTGCAACAACCCGCAAATTTCCATGTTTCTTGAACGAGAAGGCAATTCAGGAGATACGGGTGAAAGAAAGCCTTCCTTTCAATGAAGCCCGTAAACTTGCTCGCCAGCCTTCTGTACTAAAATGTGGTACGTTTAGAGCAACAGTGTTCGGGTTATGGGACGTAAATATGCCACATGGCCTCTGCCGGTGCCGTTACCCCGAACTTAGCAGAAGCGTGTTCTTAAGGTACGACCAGACCTAAATTTATAGTTATTCAACCGGAAACATCTAAATACAAAACACAGCCGAAGCGCGCCGAATTCTTTAAAGACCCTCAGGACTCTACCACTGGACAGGTTCACTTCAAGGAATCTCCTCCTTCACCTCCTCGAAGATCCTACTCCCAAGGTTCCAAAGGGAAGAACCACCTTCATCGGAGTACGACACCGCCCCTCTCAACTGGAAAGAAAATAGCTTTCTTCGCCTTCCAATGGGGGAAGAAAAGCTATGGAGCAGGAACTTTCTACTGAGTGGTCCAGTGGTGCCAGGCTAGCCTCTAGTTCCCAAGGTCGTGGTTTCAAACCCGACGGAGGACGATGAATTTTTTCGGGCGTAAAAATCCTTAGCACGGCTTCCTTAGGAAGGAAAGTACAGCCAGTGGTCCTGTGTCGTAGATTTACGTCACGTAAAATAACCTCAAGCCTCATGAAGGGCCTCTGAGCAAACTTTTCGGTCTTTCACACCCAGTAGATAAAATGAGACTCTAAGAACCATTTCAGTTATGAGGATCCATAAATAAAACTCTATTTATTTATTTTTCAAACCACTACAGTTATGCGTAAAGAAAATTACACGTTAAATCGAAACCCATCCATTGACATAATGAAAACTTTAAGAGCCTCTTCTATTTATTTCAAGAAGTCCATATTTCAATGGAATACTGCCGCATTCGCGCACATAGGGCAGTAGCGTAGTTAATTACTAGATAATAGTCTCCTCGTATTATGTGCCTACAGAAGACCAAGTTCGCCAGCAGGACACTTTTACCCTTCCTCGTTTCATTCCGGTGCACTTGGATGGATCTTCCACGGGAATCGGGTACTGTTGCACATGGAAGTGTCATGCTGCTGACTCGCGACGACGATTGTTGTCAGCCTCTCGTCTTTACCACTACCGTGCAAGCTAGTGCTTTTACATTCAATTTATCTGTTTTGTTTACGCTTTATACCGTGTACATACATCCATCTTCTCCGTTCACAATTTTGGAACTTGCACAACTGATGCCCCAGCTCCAAATGATCTACTTTCTGTAGGGAGACTTTAATGCCCACAAACAGCTTTGGAGTTAGCGTAGCATTTGCGTGAGGGGGACACCTCTTACGAATTCTTTCCCCACAAAAAACTCTCTATTTTAAACATCGTGGTACCCACTTTTGTTTCAGATTGCTCCGGCACTTTCCTTGGCTGTATCAGTTTGTGCCGCACAGCTTGCACTTCGTTTTCAGTGGAACGTCGCCTCTAACTCCTCCCGCAATCGTTTTCCTTGCATCTTTAGTTTGGTTTTTCACCACGTCCCACAGTCACGTGTACTTACCTGGCAAACAAATAGCGCTAACTGGAACTTTATTCCAGGTTTTCGAATATTGGTTGATCGAAAATTGTGCAGTTGGCAGTTACACAGGTCAGTCGTGTCAAAGATTCGCTCAGCCTGTAAGTATGTCATATGCGGGACGTGTGGCAAGGCTGTCAGCAGTGCACATGTTTTGTTAATTGCAAGAGGCCTTTTGGCTTAAAATATTATGGCCTGTGCGAAAATTTGGGAAAGCAGGAATGTGTATTACTGCATCAGACAGGATCATATAAATGTGATTTCTGTGTAAGACGATCAAAGATGTCTCATGGAGATAAAACTCCAATAAAAGTTGTTGATGCTAGAAGCATAATCTCTCCATCCAAAAATATATGGATCTTCCTGAACTGACTTCAGTATCAATACTGAGAGAAGAGAAATATTTCTCAAACCACTACAGTTATGCGTAAAGAAAATTACAAGTTAAATCGAAACCCATCTTTTGACTACTAGTGTTCAACTGGAGACATTGTGACTGAACTCCGACAACACGCACCCACTAGTGCAGAAGCTGTTTACTATGGTGGTGTTGACTTCTGAAGTATCAATACTGAGAGAAGAGAGTAGGGTTCTTTTATCAACCATTTCATTAGAGATGAAGAAAACGACACCGATGGTGATGAAGAGTCCTACAAATCAGATTAAGGTATAAAAGGCTGGACATCCTAAATTTCGTGCTGTAGATTTTGTCACCTAGTTTCGAGAACGCCTCCCATCTATGTAGTGAAGGCGGCCACTGAGTGAGCCATCGAAAATTCTGATGCCGACGGCTTTGTGCTAGTTAAAAGCAAAAACAATAAGTCCAATACATGAGACTCCAGGTCTGCTTCACAAACAGGTAATAAAACAAAAAGGACCCTTGTTTGGAGTGCGCAATGAACATACACTTAAGCTTGTGCAGCGCAGCCCAAGCAGAAGGGCCATATTTGTGTCTAGGTTCCATTCGGAGGTACAAATTAGACATATTGTTGAGTCAATTAAATCTAAGGCAAATATTGAAGGCTTAATTTGAGGAGGTTGCGAACAAAACCGGTATATTCCAAAATAGCGTTTTTTTCTCCAGAAAGTAGAACATTCCTTAAGGATGCTTCGCTTTTCTCGACAGTGACAAATATTTTTTATGCTAAACGCGTGTTAAATCTCTTGATACCATGGCGTCTATAACAATTGTTCATGCAGTTTACAAGCTATAACTTTTTGCTATCACAAGTATAGCAAAAAATGTTTGGAAATGTTCGGTTTTGTTTAACAGAGTTGGAAATGTCTGATATTTGACTGCAGTTGAATGAATTTTGCTTCTTATTATTAAAAAATTAATAATTTATGATATAAAACAGCTATAAATACCTGTATTATATTGTTGAAGGTTGCTATAATATGAAATTGCAAAACGTAAAAACGTTAAAAAAATAACACCATTGTATCAAATATGGTACACCAGGCTATAAGGGGTTAAATGTACTTACTGTAGATATTGAAATCGCGCCGATAAAAGACAACCTGGAGTAGGGAATTGTGATGATGTATGCACAACATTCTATTATTCATTCCCTTTTTTAAATAAACATCAACTGAGACCCGTAGAACATATTTGGTATTCCTAGATCCATGACAAAAGGTGGGCAAAGCCCAAGTAAAATAACCGGTGTGATGGTACGCTTGGATGCTGACGGCAGTTACATTTGAAATACAATTAACAACTGAACCTTTGTGTTTGTTTTCATTATTGAGTCTGTAGTTGAGGAGTCGCGTGTGTAAAAGCAGTGAAGTCTGCTGATAAGATTTCACCAATGACAAAGCATTTAGCTGTTTCCACAGTATCAATTGCAGTATGAAAAGAAACGCTTTACAAGCACAAGGAAATGGCCATTTTAATCGAAAAACGTGTGTGTAATGGTATGGAATTATCCTATTTTTATGCAAACAAATAAATAGAGAATGACTAGAGAATGCTAACAGGAATTTTCCGGTATTAGTGAAAATACTACTTTTACGCTACTTTTTCATATGTAAAGTGACCGCGTTTTAACAAAACCTGTTACAAATTTTGATTGCTGCTTATCTAAAGCTAACGAAACCATAAAAAACTTAATTTTTAATTTTTGAGTAAGTGACCTGTTTTGTTCGCAACCTCCACATTTGTACCAGGTATAAAACCAAGTTCCCAAATTATTCATCATTCTATGTTTCCGTTCCTGAAAATCAATTTGATGAAATGAATGGTATTGAAATTTAGCCCCATGGGGTCTTAATACAGTATAACTTTATGGTCGACTTAATGACAGTCAAATAATTACAGAAAGTGAGGGCACTAAGGGGGATAGTGAAGACCAAAAAGGAAATTAATATGAATCCACCTCATATATATGTATTATTAGAATGAAGGGGAATGAAATACAAAAATTAACACAGTTCATACCAATATATTTGGTCAAGATTTTGATATTATTATTCTTGCAGAGCATTGGTTGCATGATGGTGTTATGAACTCGGAACATTTTAGTGACCAATATAATGTATATAAACATAACGAAAAGAGAAAAGAAGTACTGATTGCAGTAAAAAACAATTTAGGTTTGGTTAAAGTTAATTTTGTCTGCCCTAGATTGGAATGTTTGTGCATTAAGTTAACTGTTCAAGATAAGGTATATTATGTAACAATAACCTATTTCTCACCTAATTTACCAGTTGATTATTACAAATGTTTCTATGAAGATTTTGTAATTCACAACATATTTAGTGGTAATGTTAATATTGCAAGCGGCTTTAACCTCCACTGATAACTTACATAAACGTACATCAACATTACCTGGTGTATGTTACAGTGAACTCGCGAATTTTATGTCATTCCACAATCTATCTTCTTTAAACAAGGTTAATAACAAATATGGCAGAACCCTTGATTTAATCCTAGAAAAAAACGATGATCTAGAACCATACTGTTCCATGTCCAAGTATCAAAGTATCAGCGTAAGACACAACATCGCTTAACGTTACATGATGCATTTGATTTTACTGGCTTTTATATGACCAAATAACGTTAGTGATACACCAAGAAAGCTGTTTAAGATCCATTTATAATAGTGATGAAAATCCCTTTGTTCATACGAAAGGATCTACCTATAAATCCTGGAAAAATTATAGTTTGCAAAACATTTTATTTGAGCCTACTTGGCATTTCTCAAACGACAATTAGTTACTTCCAAGAACACAAGCAAACCGGTAATGCAGAAACACCAGAGATCGGTCGCAGGGGCACAAAAATATTTAAATATACATTTCCAAGAATTAAGGAAGATAAGAGGAATGCTATTAGGAAACAGAGACAGATTTTCAAGAATTTCAGCTCATTATTGTAGGAAAGATTCCGAAGAGGAATATTATAAACCAAATCTAAGTAAAATGTATGATTTGTACATGGATGTGTAAGAATGATGGCATTATCCCCGAAAAGAGGTGCCTGTGTGAGAGCATATTTCGTAATGATTTTAACATAGGATCTTTCAAACCTAAGAAAGATCAGTACAAAACATGTGCTGCATATAAACAGGCATTGATAGTAAAACAATAAGCAATGGTATGTAAATTCGTGGATCAAATTATTCAACCCAACATTCGCCCAACGACCAAGGAAAACCGTGAAAAAAACCTTCGGTCAGATTGGTCGGCCCACGGGGGCTGGAATGTGGGCCACAGATGTTAGCGCTTGAGACATCCCGCTCGGTGAGTTTAATGAAGTTAACATTTTAGTGCAGAATAAGAACAAGATCCAATACAACTGTAAATTTACCACAACCTAACGTAATTTGCACCGCAAGTCACAAAATTGGCGCAAAAATAAAGAAAGGATATTAAGTCACTTTACAGGTATTTCTCATTAGAAGACAAGCAGGTGTGGAACCGTTTGCTAAAGTGAAACCTGTATCAATTATGCAAGAAACTGAGAATTATGCAATTCTGTTAGAATCACTACATATAATATGGATCATAATGTTCTATGTCCTTCATCTCTGAAATAAAATTATTTTTGCAGGCCATTTTGTTTTATGTCCATCACCATAACCCCATACCCCCATTACATTTCTAATGATTTGAATGTTTTCTTCATTAATCAGGAACATAATAAATTCACAGGTCATCTCATAATAATAATAATAATAATAATAATAATAATAATAAATAAATACAAATTGACTACCCTAAAAATGAAATAGCTCGTACTGTAAAATGAATTAAATAGGACTTGGAAGAACATGGTTCTAGACCATCGAAATGTTTTGGATCTTCAAGTAGAAAGGGAGACTAGTCCAATTTCAGCTGAAGAACGGTGACCACCCAACATCATTACTTAGCTTTGCTATTAGGAATAAAAGAGTGACTAACTCGAATACAAGTACGCATTATGTTTATAACTTTAAGAAAGCTGATTTTCTGTCTGTATGCAGTTTATTGCGCAAAGCTAACTGGGAGCCCGTTAAAAATACTTACGATGTAAACAAGGCAGTAGATTATTTTCTGAAACAGCGTACAACATATTTCATTCGACTGTACGAAAAAATCTAGTAAGTCTACGTACCCTTGTTGGTTCGACAAAGACATTATTAAAATGTTAAAACAGAAAGAAAACCATAGAAAACAGAAAGAAAACGTGTGAAATTTTATGCTGAGAACAGTCATACTTTCAAAGACCTAAGGAGAAAACTTAAATATAAGATTAACACCGCATAAAGCATGCCTATATAAAGAACTGGGGGTTAGTAGGGTAGGTAGGACAGACCTGGGCCACTTTTGCGTTTAAATGGCTTAGAGATAAAACTACAGCCCTCGCAGCGGCATCAACAACCTCATTCCCTGATAGGCCGATGTGACCAGGCACTCACACAAAGGATACGCTAATGTCAGCATCTACGAGCGAGTCGCGGCAATCCTGGATGCGCTGCTCGAGAGGACGGCAAATTTGGAGCCACCGAAGGCTAAGGAATGCACTCAAGGAGTCATGCAGATAATGCTCTGCTGCAGGTGTTCCGGTGAATATATTATAGAGTAAATAATAATTCATTGCAATTGTTATAAATTCTATACAGCTCAGCTGTGAAAATCATGTTACCCTCTGGAAAATATTGAAAATAAGATTGTGTCCAACAGCCGAAGAGTTACACGAACACTAACACCAGCAAAGTAATAGCAGGGAATTTGTTGCCTACTGACGGTCCACTGATTCATTAAAAAAACAAATTAAACTACGGATGTCCAGGCAGAGTGGAGAGTCCGTATACGTAGCTACAAAGAAAACCACTGCGTCTACAAAATAGTAGAGGTTCAGTAGCTTCAGCACTCAGCTGATAACTGGACTCGTCGGAAAGGCGCCGATACTCAGGCTGATACCACGATGACTTAAAATCGATGGTCGTGCCGGAGAATACACAATCCAACCGTAATAAGGTTTCGATCATACAAATCAGTGATACAGTCTTGAAAGGATGTGATAAGCTCCTCAGGATGTCATCTAAAACGCGCCAAAGATTAACAGGTTGTTTATACTTCACATAAATAGGATATTTGAGATGACCAGCTAATCCTTCTCTCAAAAGTAAATTCAAAGAATTTTGTAGCGTCTGAGAAAGGAAGACCTGGACCTAGATGTAGAGAAGGCAAAGAGAATGTTTCTTGGCAACATAAGTTAAAGCAGAGAACTTAAAGACGTTTTCGATGCTCTACGATTGGAGGCAATCAAGACGCCGTTGTAGTGGCCATCTAAGAGACAGGTACGTCGGGAACTACATTGAATGGCGAAAACTTCTCCGAACAATGCAGAGGAAATACCAGGTGAAACACACTCCACTATACGATGATAGTAATAGCACAAAATATGACGATGAGTACAGAATCCTGGAATACTCCGTTCTCCTGAGTATGAATTTGGTCTAAGCAACCTGGAGGCCTACTTAAGAAGCCTGCCCTGTTAGTATGGGATCAGTTTCGATCTCACAGAACAGAGCAGAAGACATTAAAACAGACAAAATGAATTGAATATTCAGTTAGCTGTAATTCCAGGAGGGCTAACTAGTTTCTTCGACCATTAAATGTATGTATCAACAAACCATTTAAGGGATTTATGAAGGAGTAGTGGAACAGGTAGATGCAGTCTTCAGACTTTGAAACTGCACCATCAGGGAGGAGGAAGGGACCTAGCATTTCCCAAGTTTGTGAGCGGGTCAAACCTTCATGGGATTCTATATTGGCTGAACCAGGATTAAATCGTTTAAGAATAATAGAATTAATAATGCACAGGATGGTAAAGAGGATAATTTGTGGTATGGGGATTCAGATTCTGACATGGAGAATTCATGCATTTCTTCCTTCAGCTCCGAAGATGAATTTTGCGGAGTTGAGGATGAAGATTAAAAGGTGAGCTCTTATTCCTGCTTAGATTGCCTAGATATTTGATGAACGTGCACATATTATATGTTACAATTGTTTGATTTGAAGAAGATTCATTAAGTGAGAAACCTTTTTACCTAAGAAGATGTCTTAACATGGAGTGTGAATTATACACCATTGTGTCTTATATGCCGGCAAATACAGTATTATGTAAGGTAAGTGTAACTTGGTGAGGTGAAATAAATTGGCTTTTTATTGCACTTTTATTGTCATATGAAGTGGAATACAACCACATTGCAATCCAGTGCAGTAGTCAAAATGTTTTTAGTGTTCGTAGTCTTCCTCTACACAGGGCTTCTTGGTGCCATAATGGTTTATATTTACATATATCATGCAAAAATGGGGTTTTATTTCTCAGCCCAGGGTAAAAATTTAATCTACCTCATTTTAGTTAAACATGTTTTAATCCACTGCAATATGGATGAATGACACAACTACGCTTCCTTTAAATTTAAAGCGATGAATTTATAAGTTTTTAAAGCATATCAGTTCCATCGCTATGCACCCAGATACACCAGAACTGCTTGGGCACCCTATAGATAGCGTCGCAAATTAAAATGATTAAAAAACCAGCATTAAAGCTAAATAAAACCTTGGGGAATCTCATGGATTTAAAACATTATTCTATCACTCAAACAGTAAAACCCCACAAGGTTTGCAAAAGCTATCTCCACACTATACAAAGACTCACCACAAGTCTAACATGCTTGGGCTGAACTAGCAGCAGATGATACCAATCTTTTGGGGGGTTAACCTCATGCCGGAGTAATATTGAAATATTAATGACAGGACATTGCAAGTGCTAAGTAAATAGCATTAAGAAATTCTAAAACTTTCACGAATGGGATTTGTTTGAAACTGATTTAAGAGCACCTAGTTTTCCGGAGCCTACTAAAAGTGTGTGATTTTAGAACCATTTCCCAAAATATCCATTTAATATCAGAATACAAAACACAATATTTTGTGAATGCATGTGAAATGCCATAACTGCAATTTTACATGTTGTTATGTTTACATATTAAACAGCTGACCATCATCAGCATGAGGTGGCTCAATTGGCAGCATCATTGACATTGGTGTAATAATACTGGGCTCAATATCTTCTCTCGAAGGAGTCTTATTTTGTTAAATGCAATGTGCATTCAAAAGTAATCCAATGTAAAACTGACTTCAGTTCTGAATACAAAACTTATAGTTTTGCCCACTTGAACTCAATTAAGAAACAAAAACCTAAACTCAAGAGGATTTGTACCCATCATCACACAAAAGCAGTGGCGGATGGTGCCTATAATGACAAATGGTTCACTACTATTACTGCATTGTGCTATTTACCTTTCCAATTAATTTGATTTTCTGAATTATTTCAAATATTTCTGTAGTTATAAAATTAGCTTAAACTAAGCCTGACGACGATCATAGCGTGGGATCTCCTGTAAAGATATATTTATGGAGAAGGTCCATCTTTCTTTCATTTTTCGTGGTGAATCTGTCTATGATTCTCTCGTTGAAATCTGGAAGCCTCTGGATCATTTCCTTTTCAATAGATAGCATGGGAAGAGCACACAGCCTATTTTCATCCACGGTGCTTCTAAGAAACATTTTGATCCGCGATAAAGTTGAGAAAGACCTCTCTGCTTCAACGTTGTCATTGGGATAGTAGCTACTAATTTAAACTTCATAACATCACCAAAGGGTTCTTGCAGATTATTTTCAACTCAAAACTTCAAAAGGGCTATTGCACTTTTCATTTCTTGAAAATCACTTCGAGAATAAATGATCTGCAGTTCTGTTTTTAACTTGGCTTTATTTAAAAATGGGTAGGACTGCACAACAACGGAAAGATTTTTCAGGAAATTTATTTTTCAGTGAAAGGAAAGAAGTGCCTATTAAATAAATTAGAGGCTAATAGGTGGCTGGAGTATTCAAACGTTTGTTCGCTCTGCTGAATTATTATATCACATACTTCCTTTGCTGCTACAGTCCTTGTTATATACATATCCTCGCAACTTATTTTTGCTACATTTGATTCTTCCTCGATTATAATATAATCTCTAATTTTCAAAACTTCATTTTCGAATGAAGTTCTTGCTCGCTTTACTGAGACAAAATCAGTGGTGCGCTTTTGTAATTGGTTGTACAAGATATTCACGTGGGGCACTGTTTTATAGAATACCTCTAACCAAAAGGAAAACGTTGGCTGTTGCAGTTTCAACCTTAGACCACATGCTTGATTCACAGTTGTCGTCTGATTGCTGGTATCAATTTATTGGAGACATTCTAGAATGGCCTCTTTATTCTCATGAACTGTAAGAACTGTTCTAATTAAGTTCCATCTTGTGGTCGACCCATGAGGGACTCTTCGTTTCACAATTGCATCTAGAATAGCCACTCTTTGAGGTGGATGAGAGAAGAATGTTGGAACCTCTGCAATAGTACTGAAAAATACGTTTACTTGTTTATTTTGACTTGCAGCTTGGGAAACAATTACGTTCAGTGGGTGTGCATAACAATACACATAATATGCAAAATGATACTCCTCTCTTACAATTGCTTGGACCCCCGCATGTTGGCCGCGCATGACGCTAGCAGATCATAACTTTGAGGTGTTACTTTTTCTTTCTGTTCTTGGACAACATCAGCGAGGACATTTTTAATGCAAGCTGCTAAGGAGGAAGCGTCGCTACCAAGTGGATTTAAAAACGTCCAAAATCTTTTAACACGCTCTTCAGTAAATAAGTACTTCAACCAACTGAAATTTAGAAGCTACATCAGAAGTTTCATCTGCTATTAGACACAAAAACTGCATTAGCTATTTTAGCATTAATTTCCTCGTGACGCACATGTAACATACACTCTAGTAAGTAATTTTGTACATCCTTGGATGTACCCTTAAAAGACTGTAGCATTCTTCACGTGCTCTTTTACAACTGCATTTAAAGCTGAAGTGAAATTTATTGGCCCTTTGAATACTCCAGGATTGTTACCTTCTGCTGTTTTATCATGTCTACGTAAGCCAGTTCATGTGCTCTTTCACAACTACATCTAAAGCTGAAGTGAAATGTATTAGCCCTCTGAATATTCTAGGACTGTTAGATTCAGCTATTTCATCATGTCCACGTAAGGCAAGTTCAAACTCGCTGCACAACTTAATACAATCATTTCTTTTGGAAAGAACATAGCAATTTTTCCTTACGTTGTCATTGTGTCTTTCTATATTCTGTCTGAAAGCTGAACTAAGCTGTTGCCTAATTTCTGTGTTTCCAAGGACTGATAAATCTAAATAAGCATTCTTAAGTGTAGTAGATTCTTCGTGTTTTTTTAACTTTCTGTGTTATATTACTTACATCTGACACGCCAGTGCATATCCCGCTTGTATCTTTACCCTTAGCAAACAGTAAGCACGGAAAAGAAAATAGCTTATTTGTAGAAATGCAGCCACAAATCCAACTATATATGTACATTAAACGACCTGCAAGATGTCTTAACTCGGCTAGTTTGCGCTTCTTTTAATTTGAGCCGAGGTTTTGGTTTGCCAAGTTTCTTTATTTTTCACTCCTCTTCCAAGCTTAAAACTAAGAAATGTATTTGTAAGATAATGAACGCTATTCATTGTTCCTTGAAAACAAAATTTAAGAACAGATGAATATGCATATGAACACTAAAGCAGGGGTAAATAACCGAATACACTGTTGTTGCGATTGTAAGAAAATAACTCCATTACAATGAAAATACGCATGCTAATTGCTTCGGCTGTGGGCTGCACGTTCATTCGGATCAATTCATACGTTTTCACCAGAGTTCGGCTCACAGTTACGCTTGGTTCTTAAATTCACATACTCCTAGCAACGTTTCCCATTGCCCCTCTCTGCCAAAGGAAGACCATAAAGCTTTACTCTCGGAGATTCAGAGAAAGTGAACCTCGGCAATGCCTGGGCAACGCTTTGGTATGTATGCATACTATCTCAACGACTTAAATTTTTCATGCCATAAAAATACATTGAAAATGCAGTTAAAATGATCAAATATGAGAAATAAACGAAGAATGATTGTGCAAATTATAAATGTATTAATCAACTTTTTCCGGGGGTTCAATGAGCCACTGAACAGAAAGGACGCGCCGGCGCTGAACAAAAAGCCACCAGTGCTGCAGTGCTGACACTCGTGCACCAGATAACTGGCTTTCTAATACACAGGTGCATATAGCATGTGAAATTGCACATATGAGCATCATTGCTTCAGTGGCTATTCCTGAAAGAAGAACTGTCTGACAAAATGCACAGTTCAAAATTCGATAAGCCATTCGCTGTAAGCTATTTCCACACATCTGGAGGAGCGAGATAACACTGATCTGCAGTCCTGAAAGTTTATAAATTCAAATTAAAGAGGAGTATGACAGTAATTCTCCTGGGAAAATTGTGCTTTCCTTTACACTCTTTCAAATATAGCAAAAGAGTTAATTTAAAGTCATGATAATTCCACTGCATTATTTTAACATTTGTTACATGCAGGTTTAATGAACATTTACTCTGTATTTTCCACCATACATCCCTCTTTACTATTAACGTTTGCTATTGAATTCAGCAGAAATGTTAAAAGTAAAAGGAGGAACATGTAAACACTGCCTCAGATACATACGAAAAAGCAGAATGGGTTGCCTAGTCTTGCATGTTGCGAAAGCTTAAATTATGATTTATACCTGGTCATCTTAATCAAAGGGGATTTTGGTAAACATACGTGTTCTTATGTCTCCAAAACAATTACAATATAAAGAAATACTCATGCATATTATACTAGTGTGAAATAAACAATTGACAAAGCATTGTGTTATAGTGGTACAACATAATGACACCTTTTAAATTATGTTTAACACAATATGATAGTAATGTCATTTGGTACCACAATTTATTTTACAACAGATGAACTAATCATATGTTTCCCGCATACTCATACAATTTATCTTCATACCATGTTCACCATATGGCAATCAAATCAGAAGTTCAAACTAAGGTCTGTCTTGCTCTGCATGCAATACAACTCTGCTCCTTGGGGTTTCCTGCACCCTCCGCAACAGTGCAGATGTTGTAGTGGCATTTATGACTCGCAGTCTGTTAATGCGTCCATCTCTGTTGGATGATAAGTCATGGTAAACATGATATCTGATATGACCCCATACATAGTCCATGGATATAAAATCTGGGAATCTCACTGGTCACCCTTTGGAGAGGACTGCATAGTTTATTCTCTACTAAAATACATCCTATTCAATATCCCCCTAGCCTGGAGTGCCATGTGTGTAGGATGGCCATCTTGCTGAAAGAGCATATAGCGACAAATGTCCAGTGGCACAATCTCTAACAAATTATGCAAATGTTCCTTTTATGATACAGCATACCTTGCAGCAGTGTCCTCCTTGTTAATTGTATGAGGGGGCCAATGACCTGATTGTTAGAATGCCCATCCAAACATTCACAGTGAAGCGACCTTGGATGTGCAGTTCTTTTCAGCAATGAGGATTGTGGTCAGCACAATGGTGTTCATTATTCCTGGTGATGCTGCCATAACTTCCAAACACATATTAATCTGCCCATAAAACTTTTCATAAAATGAACATTGCCAAAATCGTCCAAGTAAACTTATTAAATAACACACAAATTGTGTTTTACTTAAGATACATTGAACATTGTTACTGTAGGTCAGATACTATAACTTTATAATATACAGGGTGGCCCATTTAAGTTAAGACTGTACAATATTTCCAAAACTAAGCGTTGTAGAAAGCAATGGCTTGAATAAAAGTTGTTTGATATTATGGGGGAAAGTAATGTCATTAATTGTGTTTTATTTAGAGGACGTTCTGATGGTTATTTTGTGGTCAATTTCATTTTTTAAAATGAGAACCAACCGTTTTTATGTTATTTTATCACTCCTCAAAAAAATTAAACAACATTTGTATAAAGCACTTTGCAATTATTTTTATACCAACATAAATAACAACGAAAATTCTGAATGGCTGTGCACAAAGAGCGCAATTAATGGTTGGACCATCCATGGATGGTCATTTGAGGGTCAACTTACATTTCGTAATTGGGAACCAACATTTTTTATTTTGTTTCCTTATTCCTCATCCAAAATAAACAGCTTTTTATAAACCATTGTCTAATGAGAAAACAACATACAAAACGTAAATTCGCATTTAAAAAAATCAAATTGACCCTAAAATGACCATCATAATATCCTCCAGACATAGCACGACTAATGGCACTTACTTTCTCCCATAATATCAAGCAACTTTTATCAAAGACATTTCTTTCTACAACGCTTAGTTTTGGAGATATTGTACAGCCTCAACTTAAATGGTCCACCTGTACATTGAACATTGTAACGATATTTCCGCCTGATTACGCACACAAAAGGAACTCTGCAATAATTATAATTTAGGAATTATTAATAATTAATTAACATCAATTTAGTAATTTTCCATAATTTTAAAGTAAACTGATTCAAAACTGTATCAATCGAAAGCCCTTCTGAAGTTGTAAATATGTTTTAAGTTTCAATACTATTGTCAAATAAATAAAGGCGTAATTGCCTACGAAAAGCTGCTATATTTAGGCAAAATAAGAGTAGCTTCGTTTCAGACTGTCCATTATATTTTCCGAGCGTGGAGCCATAAAAATCGAAAGCTTCTTTTGTACTTCGAGGGGATGAGGCAAGTTGTAAGAGTAAACAGACACAATGAGGCAAAGGATTTTTCTTAGTTAGACTTTGAATTTTAAACCAGGGAACCAATAAACGTAGAGGATAAGTATTAGAACCAATAAAAAGATAGGAAGATCTAGTTATATATCTAAAATTTGGAGGCGAGTAGGATTATGAACGCGAGCGTGGATTTACGGACAGTGTGCCATGATTCTCCGTTAAGGAAACACGCGTCACGTTGAGTCAAAAGAAAAAGGACAATAAGTTTCGAAATTTAGGAAGTGGCGCACTACGGTGTAATCATGAAGTAATGCGTGTGGAATAATTATATAGCGTGTTACAGTGTTGGTTGAAATTATTTATCCAAGATAATAAATAATTTAACACACCGCAAGTGATTACGTCAAGTTCGCGGGAATCAAAAGAACGGTGACAGCGTCTTAGATACTAAATAATTACCCGAGCAAAACGTTGGCGGACCAAAGGGGGAAGATATTCTTATATAAGAACCGTACGGAGTAGGAAAAAGAACCTTGCGTATTTCTGGCAGGAACACGCGCCTTAGTGAGGAAGTGAAAACGTGTTTTCGATGAATAATATCCTAGTGTCACCACTCCCGCAATCCTACCCTAACAATAACATTAGGGAACTTCAGACCGATTCGCCGACAGTTGACCCTGAGATGCGACGATAAGTGCTTCTTAACTGATATCGGCGATCTCGAGTCCTGAAGACTACACCTAAAACAACGTACAGACGATGACTCTGATAAGATACCCACAACGAAGTAGCGGGGTAGGAGACGCTACAAACCTGGTGCTGCCAACGTGGTGCTCGAAAAAGTTCCAGACCCACATCGCGGAGGATACCTACTACGAGAAGCTGCAATCCAGCAACTTCAAGCCCACAGGAGGCACGAGATTTGAACCCGGAACTACTAGAACTTCAGCGACGGTGCCTGTAAATCTTTACCACAACGAAAAGTAAGACAATGCAAAACTCCTAAGTGTGCATGCTCGCAAGTTTTTGAGAAGTGGAAAACCACTATCGGATCTAACAACAACGCAAGACCAAAGAGATTGTAGAATGAACGCGACCTAAAGCAACAGCTGTCAGGGTAACCAGAGTAATGACCTCAACTTTCCACAAGGGTCTCCCATTAGTGAACCAGTGTATCCTTCGAGGGTTACTAGAAATTTATTTACTGTTCACAGACCTGTTTCTCCACCTTCAATGTTTGATTTTAACCTCTTGCTCGAAAAATTTAATGACACTCTAAAACTGAAAATGGGGAAAAGTAACAAAGAGTTAGCTAAGAAAATTGACAAATTAACAAATGTAACAGGGGAACTGGAGAAAAGGTTTTCTGATCTGGCTCGGGAATTCCAGGAAGTTTTACCAAAGAGTAATAAGGAATTACAACAGGGGATATATAACGTGGTTTTTGAGATCGAGTAGACAAAGGAAAAGTGTGAAAAATCTAATAAGGAAACTGAACAAAGCGTCCTGGAGGTGAGCCGGGAAAATAAAGACAACTTCATGCAAGCGTAAGCTCAATTAAGTAATATTGTGGAGAGAGAAATTCCCACCATTAATAAACAGATTGAAGGGGTAAAAGCTCTCGCCTTATCTATAAACTTTCAGAATGCAAGCACTAGCAGTCGCCTAGAAGGAATAGATAATAAATATGAAACCTTTGAAAAGGAAATTAATTTGTTAAAAGAATCTGCCAATAATGCCACTAACAATGTGAGCAACAATATCAACACTAATTATAGTAGTTCAGCTCAGCAAGTCTCACAACCTTCCAACGCTACTGATAGCGATAGCACTAATAGAGTGTACACTGATTTGTTAACTCCACAGGTTTAGGTTAAGTGCATGCAATAACAACACCCATAGTAGACTTACTAGTAATAACGGTGACAGTGTAAATGCTGTATATAGTAATGATTGTGACATGATTTTCATTCTTTCTCTGGCGGCAACCATCATCAATCCCTCTAAAATAAGTGTACCATTTTTCCACGGTACCAAACTTGACTGTCCTCTGTCGTTAATTCGTGAGCTGGACGAATATTTCCACCTTAAACAAGTTCCAGAGACACTTAGAATGCCTGTACCAAAGAAACAACTGCAAGGTAGGGCATCAGAATGGGCTAGACTAGTGTTTGATAGTCACACTATCTGACCTTCAAACGAGCTTTTCTCTCACACTACTGCGGCGTACATCGACAAACCGCCATCAGACAAGAGATTTTAACGCGAAAATATCACGCACCCAACGGTTTGTCCATGCAGGATTACTTCCTCAGGATAGTGAATCAGAGTAGACTTATAGAGCCCGAGATCTCGCCACGGGACTTAATTCAGATCGTCTCGGGTCACTTTCCTCCATAAACCGGAACTTCATCCGAGTGGCCGGAGTCAACACATACACCCAGTTCACTGAAATGCTAACTTCCCTCGAGAACTACCCTTCGAGACCGGAACATGGGAACAGAGGATTCCCAAACCATCAGAGCAACCGTCGGAAACACAGGGATAGACGCCCAGATGACTCTTATTTAGGGCAGGATGCATCGAACTTATCACCTAGTGATTGCTCCAGAGCTCTTTACCAAGAACCTGCACCTCGTTTCCCCGGAAACGATAGAAATCACTGGCGAAGATATAGCCCACCAACTACCCTGTGGGTAGACAAAACTTTCGCCCTCACTTCCAAGGCGACCGCCCACCGCAGATTAAGTATGCTCACTTTCAAAGGAGCTCAAATCGAGAACGGCAACATAACGGTAGCCGAGGGGGAGGTCAATACCATAGAGGAACGGGACACCGATTCCAGAGAGCCGAAGAAAGGACAGGTCAAAGCCAGGAATTTTATAGCCGACTTGGAACAGCTGATGCTCCCCAAACCAGCGATGAAAACTCTGCCATTACAGTCCCCGTCACAATGACGTTATCAATGGGAAACTAAATCTGGATTTCTCTATGACTCGACAGAAGTCCTCGGATAGAATAGGGGTGGTGCCTTATGCAAAAGAGTCTATACACTGCTATAATAATGTGAGCAAAAATTTAAGTCTAGGAATAATTGAAAATTTTGGTATTGAACGGTCAGAATTTCCTGGAGAGAATTACTTATGCGAATCTCCTAAACTGTGTGTGGAAAAATTACCCCTGCTTTACTAGATATCGGTGCGAATATTTCGGTGTGCTCTGAAAATTTGTATATGTAAATCTCTATTACAGGAATGAAATTACAAAATCTGCCTATCACTAATGTCTATTGCACTCTAGCAGTCGGAAGGAAAAAACAAAGAATAAAAGAACAGGCATTATTCAAAATACAAACAGAGGGGCAAATTATTGAGGCTGCTTGTTTAATCGTACCATGCTTAAACGTAATTTTCTCATAGGTACTGATACCTTGTACAGACACCATGCCATTTGAGATTTCGGCAAAGGAGGTATGAAGGTGTTAATGGGAAAACGTGTTATAGACATTCCTTTCGTGACGACTAATCAGGAAGCAAACTACAGGCGTCGGAGCAGTTCTTTGTGGAAAGAATAAATGTGGGCTATACCAATTAAGAAAAAGGAGAAAAATTAGAAAAAGAAGAACAAGACAAAGAAGAGAAAGAAAAAGAAGAAATAGAAAGAGGAGTAAAAGAAAAAGAAGATTTAATAAATGGTATCGACCCGGAGAATGGGAATAAGAGATTATTGAACAAGCCCAACGAAAAGAAAGACGAAGTTTGTTTATTCGAGGAATCTTGCGCCGAACTGAACGGTTTTGTTTGTAAACATATGGATGAACGTCCCTCCGACAAGAATAGAAGATGCGCTCAGGCAAAAAGTGACCGCTCACTTGAAGAAAAGGTTTCAGAGGGAGATTTATCCCCTTTTCAGCAGGAATTGCTTTATGAAATCTTAACAAAGAATCAGAACGTCTTTTCTGAAAACCCCGTCTATGTAATGTCTATACTCACACATTCATTGTTCAAAATATACACCCTTTTATCCAAAAACCTCGGATCCTACCTCTCTCATCACAAGCCGAAGCAGAGAAAGTAATTCATAAATTTCTGGAACAGAAAATAATTGAAGATTTATCTACTGTATACTGTTACCCTCTGTGTTGGGTTATCAGACCTAAGGGATCTTTGAGATTAACTGTGGATGCCGGACGGCTGAATAAACACACTCTACTCGATTATTTCGGACCGTAACCCATAGATGACCTGCTTTCCTGAATGGATAAAGGGAAGATATTTTCAATTATTGACCTTATATCATCCTACTGGCATATCCCTCTAGCAAAGGATGTGAGAGACTGCTCTACCTTTATTTTCCGGGGGAAATTACTCCGTTTTACCTGAACACCTTTTAGTTTCAAAAACTCTGGAGCTACAAGCGCCATTTTAGTAATACTGTTAAGGAATACGCCTGCCAATACGTAGATGATTTTCTCATATTCAGTGAAACTTCTGAGGAACATCTAAGCCACCTGGACACCATTTTGTCAAAATTTGCTGAGTGCGGAATGACCGTTCATCTAAAGAAACCTAAATTTGTTCGCCGAAGAAGTCAATTTCCTAGGATATATCATTTCAGAGCAAGGAATTAAGCCAGATTCCAGGAAGATAGAAAGTATTCTAAAAATATCCAGTCCCAAGAATGTGAAGCAACTAGGAAGAACGTTCGGCATCATACAGTACCAATCAAAATTGTTTATAAACTATGCCCAGGATGCCGCTCGGTTACGAGAAGTTCTACACAAGGGAACAAGATAACGGTGGACAGACCGCGAGGAAGGCGCGTGGCAGAGGATCAAAGCGCTTTTCGCCAACGCCGTGTTGCTAGGAAGACCGAGAGATGACGACTTTCATCTGTACATTGACAACAGTACTAGGGGCATAGGATGTGTATTACTTCAAAAATATGACGAACATTCTAATGTTCTTGCCACCGCCAGCCGTTCATTGTTGGCAACTGAACAGAACCAATGCGTTACACTTCTTGAAATATTGGCACTGTTTTTCGCGATAAGAAAATTCAGGCACTATATTCTAGATAGAAAGGTTATCGTGTATACGGATCACTTGAGCTTGTTTTTCATTCATCAGCGCAAACTCACAAGTAGTAAAATATCCCGCTACATTCAGGAGATCACAGCGCATGACATCGAAATTAGGCACATCCCCGGTATTTGAACATATTTAGTGACGTTCTGTCTAGACTCCCAAGTTCTCTCCCCCGATAACGCAAATGATTTTCATTAAGTTTCTCTTATGCGACATGGCCTGACTATCAACCAGACGTTGGTAAAACAACTGCGACGATTGGGAAAACTACAGGAACAGGATGACGACCTTTGGATGGCGATACTGACCGCTCCTGAAATTTCGGAAAATACCCCAGGCAAATTTGGTGAGAGGGATGGAATTTTATATAAATTGATTCACCGCGAATACAAAGTATGGAAACCCATTGTTCTGAAATCTTGGAAAATAATATTATCGAGGCTTACCATTTCTCTCTCTAATTCATGCAGGCACGGACAGAGCAGCACTGAACATTTCCCAAGTTTTCTACATGAAACACTTCTACCGGAAAGTGTGTATATTTGTCTCATCATATGACATGCCAAAGGGCAAAATCTCTTAACACTAGATTCGACGTCGAGCCTCAAGCCATCGAACGTGAAGCACCAAACGAAATTGTATGCTTCGATGTTCACGTGGAGTTACCAAGAGGAAAATTCGGATACAGATACTTACTGGTATTAGTAGACGTATTCAGCCGTTTTTGCAAGCTTTATCCACTAAAAAGTGTCGCATCTAGAGCATGTCTTAAGAAAGTCATTCAGGACTATCCCCCAATACGGGCATATCAGAGCTCCCTTATCAGATAATGCTAGTGTTAACCGAAGCAAACTTTTTAATTCGACTTTGAAAGAAAATAATATCAGAATATACCACAGTACTTCCTACAACACAGCCGGAAATAGGACGGAAAGAACTCTCCGCGATATCTCCACTTATCTTTGCTTGATTTGTCACGAACGCCATACCACGTGGATAGATTATTGTCCGATGATTGAATCGGTAATGAACAACTCAATGCACCCCGTCACCAAATTTACTCCTTTCTTTCTCGTGACCGGCAAAGACCCACCAACCTTTATTCCAGGACTTCCACGGACAATCGCGGAAGGCCTAGACGCTACGTTGAAGGAGAAATGTGAAAATCCATCGCCCGGACTCGGCGGAGGTTTGAACTCCGGAAAGTATGAGCAAGACGCTATAGGAGAAAACGGAAACCGGAGATAGGGGATCTCGTACTAGTGCGAAGTCACAAGCTATCTAGCCAGATCAACTATAGATAGTTCAGGATAGAATTGTTGTATACTGGAACGTATGAAATGACAGTAAAGCTCGGTCAGCACTCATTCGAGTTGAAACATGTGAAAACAAGCAAGACCATCAGACGTCATCACATAAAATTTCTCCGATCTTACACAGTACCACCTCCTAAGAATCCGAAATAGAACCACATCCCCCTTTTAGTAATCGTCCACCACAGATCGAATAAAATAATAAGATGCCAATGAATTCTCCATGTAATTATGTCTTACATGATGTGCTAACACGAATAATTGATATAATCTATATCTTTGTATATGAGCCATCACAGGTAATTTATCCTATACTTAAACAAATCAGCATATCTGCGACTCTAGGAACTAAGTTACCATATCTGATAAACTCGCCATATAAATGTAGTACCATGTTTATATTTATGTGTAAATACCCCCTGACTCAGACTGACAAAGTGGTCGTTATGAAAACAAAGCGTCAATAACCATACCACTGGATTTTGTCAGGAAATGCCATCTGAAAAGGAATTGTAACCCAATTAACGCATTTAGCAAAAAGAATATATACATCACCGAAGGGAGAGGAACTAATATAGCCAACACTAAGGGGTGAGCATAATCAAAGCCTGAGGGTGCAACAGGGATAGCCAAACTTTTGAAAAAATAATAATAAATGTGTAAATGACTATGTAACTAATTTTATATTATCCTAGGTTAAGGGTGCTGTTATTGTTTTACAAAACTTTCATGTAACATTGTTCTATGCACAATACTTCAGTGCACTTGACAACATTTATGTGTGCCATATCGCTAACACTTATGTAATCTTTATGTTAATGTGTACCCACTATATTCCGGGATCAGTTATATGTATGCGTGTGATTAAACTGCATCTTTTTGTTATCAGTCGATGCAATCTAGGGCAGTATTATGTAAAAAGAAAACCGTTTTAGGTGAATATGATTTTCTTTTACAAAAGGGGACATTTTGTAGCGATATTTCCGCCTGATTACGCATACACAAAAAGGAACTCTGAAATAATTATAATTTGGGAATTATTAATAATTAATTAACATGCAATGCGGTAATTTTCCGTAATTTTAAAGTAACCTGATTCAAAACTGCATCAATCGAAAACCCTTCTGAAGTTGTAAATATGTTTTAAGTTTCAATACTATTGTCAAATAAATAAACGCGTAATTGCCTAAGAAAAATTGCAAGATTTAGGCAAAATAAGAGTAGCTTCGTTTCAGACTGTCCGTTATATTTTCCGATTGTAGGTGAGATGAGTCAAAAACGGAGTAAGAGGTTTTATGCATTTAAAACTAGATATAGCGATAAGAAGTTGCATTGCTATCTACGAAAAACACATACAAAGCAGCTTGTAATTAAGATTATTTCTAGCCAAAGCGTACTGGGCTTAAAAGAAATTAGTATTTCTTTTTAATTTTCCCATTAAAACCATGAATTTAACTGGCAGCTCTCTGTTGCTTGATGCAGAATCTAATATATTACCTCATTATACATATATATATCTTAGAATCAGGAAAATATGTGAAGTACTTTAGAGGCTGCACCAACCTAGAACTCACCACAAGGAATTTGCAACTGTTGAGTTTCATCCCTCTCATCCAGTTATTATGTATTAATAAAAAAAATTAGGTTTAATTTCCACATTTATTGTTTGAGATCTCTAGCAGAAAATATTCTGATTTTGTTCCACGCCCAGGTGTTTGTTCTCTTGCACCTAGTTTAGCGTTTGTGTGAGTATATATACCAGATGGCCATAATTAAAGAGGAGATATTTGAAGGGTCATAAGTAAACAACAGAAAGGCCGAATACATTTAAATTTGGTGTACATACGTTTCAAACAATGAGAATTCCATTCTAAAATTAGTGCCAAAATCGCCACCAGAGAATAAAATAGCACTGTATGAGGAGTGAAAGGAAGCAAACTGTTATTGGTGACTAATCCAACACAACTACTAATGACAATTACAAATGGGCTGAACATGCTGCCCTTGAACATGTTCCATAAACTGCTGTCTCTGAATCACATTCTCCACTGTAGAACATAGCACATTCCCATCTAATTGTCTCACGTGAAGAGTTAAGCTCTCCTCTAAAGTTGCTAAACTATCCACGTGTCCTTGACACACCTTGCTCTTTATATAACCCCGCCACAAAAACTCACAGGAGGCGAGATCTGGTGAACAGGTAGGACATTTCGTACGGAATGCACGACTGGTTATACAATCATTGGTGAAATGTCGTCGGAGGGCTCGCTTTACCTCCAATGCAATGTTAGGGGTCGCTTCAACCTGCATGAACATGATAATGTGGAACATCCATGTTGTAGGAGGTCTGGAATAACAAAATTGGACAGCATTCGCTGGTATCTCCGTGCATTGACAGTACAGGTCTTTATTCCAGCCGGTGTGCGTTTTTCAAAAAGGTACGGTCCAATTATAAATGAGGCAGTAAAGCCACACCACGCTGTCACTTTTGGTGAGTGCAAGGGAAACTAATCAAACGCATGAGGATCCCAAGAAATCCAAACACGATAATTATGTGTGCTGACAGTGCCACTCAGGTAAAAATAGGATTCGTCATTCCAAAGGATCTTCCAAGGCAATGCCTCCTCCACCTCCATCCGAGCTTGAAAGAGCAGTGAAAACTGCAAGCGTGCGTCTGCATCCTGATCATACAGTTCCTGGACGTGGCTAATCTTGTAGGGATAACATTTCAGCTTTCAGCACTTTGCGCAAACATTTCCAAATAGTTGAATAGGGCATACCCAGTTTCCGGGATATTGCCCGTGACTGTTGGATCCCTGCTCCACACTGGCCTCTACTACAGCAGTTCCAACAGTTTCCAAGTCTTGATTGTATACAGATTTGCGTGTTCGTCCTGGTTGCGTTCGGAATAGCCGAAGTGCAACGGAAGCATTGCTGTTATTTTGGTAATAAAGCTTGACGAGCAAAGTACGATCACGTAAGCACAGCATTGCGTATACAAGTGTATACCAAATGACTGTATCCAAAGACGTCATGATACCCATTGAAATTTCCGATGAGACCTGCACCACACCCATACCGAGTCATTGCGGCCTCTGGTGGCAATTTTTGGAACTATTTTTTCTTCTTCTCAGAATAGAATGCCTATTATCTGAAACGTATGTGCACCAACTTTCAATTTATTTGGCATCACCTTTGTGTACTTATGACCCCTCAAACACCTCATCTTTAATTATGGCCACCTTGTATACAGGATGTTTCAAAACGACACCGAACCAAGATGTGGACATTGTTGCTCAGATCTATGTGATACGAAAATATAGTTTTCAACGCCAATAAAAGTACAGAAACAAAATGCCTCGTAGTCAGCATGGATTGCTGCGTGCCTGGCTCACACTATCGGAGATATTGCTTTTAGGTTGGGAAGCACCGAGTCGTGTGCTTTAGCAGTGTTTTCGTAAACATATCGACATTCTGCACAGTGGTTAGCTAACATTAAAGGATTCCTTCTCTTACGAAACCACACTAAAGAATCTATACCTTTAGTTATTTGTTTACTCTTCCAATTACACCCTAACAGATAATGAATGAACCGAAATGACTGGGAAAATAAGCTGGGATACATACGCCGCTAATACTATGTTTTAGAGACAATTTAACGTTAGTGATCTTGAGGAGGGAGACAAGAAACTGTTTAAGACAACAGAGGCAAGAATACTATCAGAATACTACCATAGGATTGTAGGTAAAGTTAAACAGAAATAAATACCTTATACAGTGGGACAAGAAGTTTATTTTACTGCCTTTATCTCGTAATACTGAATGAAACATTTACACATGTAACAGCAAATTCTTGTTGATATTTACAGTAAGTTGTTGATCGTTTACCATTAGGGTAATGAAAATATCCTATGAATTTAAATCAATAGCATCCTTCATGTAACTAATTTCATAATTTATTAATGAAACTATAAATAGTCTTAGAGGTACGCGAGGAATTTCTCTTGATATTTACATGAATATCCACTTAAAGTAAATGGTCAAACTGTCGACCTCCGGTTTCTAAACAAAGACATCCTTGTAAAAGTGACCTATGCACTTAACGTACATCTGCTGGATTTTAACTCACTTCTTACCACGGAACATGAAATCTGGCTACCTGTTCTATCTCAGTTTGTACGGGTGTTGAATACATTAAAGATTTCAAGTACTCCCACAAGTAGAAGTTCAATGGTGTAAGATCTGGGGATCGAGGTGGCCAGGGGATGGAACCACCACGACCGATCCATTTATTCGGGAATACAGTATCCAAATGTTCGCGAACATTCGGGAAAGAATGCAGAGCGCACCATCATGTTGTAACATCATGTTCTGCCTTATTCCTATGGTAACACATTCCAACATTTCTGGCAAGCAGTTCCGTAGAAAGGTGAGATAATTCTGCTCATCTATGTTTCCTCGTAATAGGTATAGTTCGATAAGCAAATCTGAGATTATATCTACCCAGAAGTTTATCCCAAACCAATGCTAGTTTATTATCTCAATGAAAATTCAAGGATGTTCTTCAGCCCAGCAATGCCCATGATAAACTGGAGTTAGCCCATCTCTGGTCAGTTGGACTTCGTCAGTGATTAAAACTGACTGTGTAAAATGGGAATCGGCATCACACTTCTACAGTAATCATTGACAAACTCCTGTCTTCACGGATGATCAGCTGGTTGAAGAGCCTGAACTTAGTACGGACGGTAGGGATGTACCACTCCCCACACAGAAAAATGAGCTAGTTCATTTCGAGCTCTAATCGACGCGTACTAACTCCATATGTTTCCGCAATTCTATTAAGAACTTGATATTCAAAAGGCATATTCCTTACAGATATATTGCGTCCCGTATCATACAACCGTGGTCTAAAGCTACCAGATTTCCTTAGGCTCTGCTCTATTGTCCTAAATGTTCCATGATGAGGGGTACTCGATTAGGAAATCGTTCCTCATACATCCGACGTGCAGTCGTTGAACTCCCTTCGGCTCTTCCATACACTAAAATCATATCCATAATTTCACCGTTCGTATAATGCTCCACATTGCTTGAATATTCTGCTTAAGTACAAGATACTCGTGGTTATGGCAAAATACGTATGTTTCGCATTCAAGGGAACATAGAAACTGCCCGAGTCATACGTAGTCTTTTGAGTAGGTAACTGCCCTTTGCCTGAAAGCTGGGATAAGTTTGCTGATAACGAACAAGGAGAAACCCATTTGCTTTCATGACACGTGATTGCCAAGAACACCTTCTGAGCTATGAGTATAAGGGCATCACACACTAGTACTTCTTGCGCTGCCTAATCTCCAAATTATGTAATTTCCAATTTTACATAAAACATTCCTAAAAGAGTTTCGAAGCTGCGACCTCAAAGTTCCGACAAGTTCAAGTATAAGCTATAAGACTTATATTCGTTCGACGTCGTTTCGAAACAACACACACATACAGGGTGGACCATTTAAGTTTAGACTGTAGAATATCTCCAAAGCTAAGCGTTGTAGAAAGCAAAGCCATGATTAAAAGTGCTTGATATTATGGGGGAAGTAAATGACATTAGCCGTGTTTCATTTGGAGGACGTTGTAATGGTAATTTTAGGATCAATTTAATTTTTGTAAACGGGAACCTACCTTCTTTATGTTGTTTTCTCACCCTTCATAAAAAGCCAAACAACATGTTTAGAAAGCACTATGCAATTGTTCTTACACCAACATAAATAACGAAAATTCTGAATGCTGTGTACGACGACCGCAAAGAATGATTGGACCATCCACGGATGGTCATTTGAGGGTCAAGTTACGTTTCGTAATTGGGAACTAACGTTTTATTTTATTTGCTTATTCCTCTCAAAAAATAAACAGTTTTTTATAAATCATTTTCTAATGATAAACCAACATACAAAATGTAGGTTCCCATTTAAACAAATTACATTGACCCTAAAATAACCATCATAACGTCCTCCAAACAAAACGCGACTAATGGCATTTACTTTCCCCCAAAATATGAAGCAACTTTTATCAAAGGCATTGCTTTTTACAACGCTTAGTTTTGGATATATTGTACAGTGTCAACTTAAATGGTCCACCCTGTCCTTATATATATATATATTTCCTCGTTTCCACAAACTGCAGAAGCAACTTCTATAGGAATTTTCATAATTATCTCTCTCCACAGCTGTTGTGTGATATGGAACTTGTTTGAACTTGTAAGCATGATGGATTTTCTTCCAAAAGTATTTTCTCCATGTACTGTGTCATGATACTGACCGTGATTGTAGGTTCAGTTATTTGGGAATTATTCCAGTCAATTAAGCCTGGAATCGTTGGTACCAAAATTAAGCTCTGGTATTTGGAATTTGCGAATTCCAGCAGATTCGCTATTTTCCTGAAGTTTTCTCAGCCAACATTCTCTTCACTGCTAGCTTTCACTTATTAGGTCTTTAATTCAACACCATTGCGACAAGCAAACTTTCAGGATGAGTATAGAAAGCATTTCTTCCTATTGTTTGATCTACTACTGCTTTATGCTCATCACTGAGGAAATGAGAGAGTTGAATTGCCATGAACCGATTATTAGCACCGTCTTCACAGACAGGCCGTTTCTTAATGGCGAAACACAGCAGATATTCTTGAAGCAAAGTCTTAGAGAGAATCCGCATTTCTTCTGAGGGATTTTGTGTGGAGATATACAGTCTTTAACATTTTGCAGCAAGTGGTTAGCTGCAGGCATGTCCCAATTTCCCAAATTTCTTAGATACCGAATTTTCTCCAGTTTCCTTAAACCATTGTTTTACATATTTCATACAGGCGCTGTTGGTATGAAATGAGGACTCTTTTGTCTAATGATGGAAGCTGTGCAGGAATTCTTTTCACAATTACATACAGAATGCACATTCAGAGTTTTCTTCCAATAGGACCAGTAAATATACAGGATGAATCACCTAAAGCTTGCACCGCAAATATTTCGGAACTGGAAGGTGTTATTCATGTGCAGTTTTCACAGCACTGATTGGTAGTCAGGGGCTCGTACATTTAGCCTATAAACAGGTTTTAATAATACTGAGAAAGTGTATTTTTTGAGCAAAAACACAATTTTTAATGGAACAATGCCTAGTTACATCAACAGAATAAAGGTAGGGTAAATTAGAATGTCAGTGGCGTTTCCTGCAATATTCTAGTGCAGGTGGTTTATTTTATTTGCTTATTCCGTGGTTTACGAGAAATATTATTTTGAAACTTTTACGCACCGACACTTGTACAATCTGTGGTATCACAAACAAAAAAAAAACACAACAAAAGGGAATTACCATACTTCTGTGGATTCTTACAAGTAAAGAGAACATAGCCCTTCAAAGGTTGTATTCAAAATGACCACCGGCAGCTTCAATACACGCTTCCAGTCTACTATGGAAATACTGCTGCACACGTTCTAGCATTTCAGCGGAAATTTCAGAGCAGGCAGCAGTAATACGTCGTTTCATATCGTCTGGTGTAGTTGGTACATCCTTGTAGATAGTGTCTTTCAGCCTTCCCCACAGAAAAAGTCTAAAGGGGTCAGATCCGGTGAACGGGTCGGCCAAGGTACAGGTCCTCTACGTCCAATCCAACGATTTGGATACAATCCGTTAAGGCAAGCTGTAGTACTTCGTGCACTATGGGCTGGACAGCCATCATGTTGGTACCACAGGTTCCTCCTAGTCTGCAAAGGAACGTCTTCTAGCATCTGTAGCAGATGGCTGTCAGGAGGTTGCGATACTTGTGCGAGTTCATTGTTCCTTCTATGAACAAAGGGCCTATGACCTGATGGTTCACTATCCCAGACAACACGTTTAAACTGCATGGACGCTGACGTTCCCCCTGACGAAGCCAACGGGGATTGTCAACAGACCAATAGTGCATGTTTCTGCGGTTTACCTGGCCACGATTAGTAAATGTTACCTCATCACTAAACAAGATACATGATGAATCTGGAGTATCATGACGTAATGCCCAAGTGCAAAAGTTAAAACGATTCTCAAAATCATTTCCATGCAGCTCTTGATGGAGAGAGATGTGATAGGGATGGAACCTATGTCGATGGAGAATGCGCAGTACACTTGCCTGACTTATACCATTTCCACGTGCGATTGTGCGTGAACTAATTTGCAGATCTACTGCAATGGCAGCCAAAACAATAATTTCTGCTTCTTCTCCAGTCACTTGTTTGTTTCTGTTACGTTTTCTAGGTGTTACAATACCACTTTCACGTAATTGGTTGAAGAGGTTGATAAATAATTGCCGAGATAGTTGACATCTATTGGGGTACGTTTCCGCATACACCGTGCAGGAACGAAATGCATTCTTCCTACACTCTCCATACACCATGAGCATGTCGGTTTTTTCTGCATTAGTAAACCCCATCTTCTACTGCTTGAACCGTCACAAACTAGCTGACCAGAAAGTCGCAATGCAATCAATAACAGAAAACACAATGCAAACAAACATAACAACATCGTACCCAGCAACTAAGTAGGTTGAATGGGACAAGCAATTGTCGGGGTGGAAATTTTTCAGAATACGATTTCTCGTAAACCACTTGCACTAGAATTCTACAACAAAGAACATTGACATTCTAATTTACCCTACCTTTATTCTATTGATGCAACTAGGCATTGTTTCATTTAAACATTGTATGTTTGCTCAAAAATATGTTTTCTCAGTATTATTAAAATCTGTTTATAGGCTAAACGTACGAGCCCCTGACTACCAATCAATGCTGTGAAAACTGCACATTAATAGCACTTTCCATTTCCAAAATATTTGCAGTGCAAGTTTTAGGTGATGCATTTATTTGTTTTAATAAATGTCGAAGAGGCAATTATACGAAGTGTGACAGACATATGCACCACTGCAAAGATCGTCCAACATTGTGGCAGATTACTCCTTTTGGGGGCGGAAACAAAGGGGCTAGAAATGGTGGGTTATAGAGGAGAAGGGTACAAAAGAGGGAATTGGATAAGGAGAATAAAAATAAAGGGTTGGTTATTTATTGTCATACATTTTTCATCAGAATCCCGCAATAAGCACCTCCATGATTGGTGATAATGTTGCTGCTACCGTCATATCGGTGGAGTGGTGATGTTTATTTACATGGCTATGACCATGACCTGGAGCCATGAGCGCTTTTCTAAGCGAGGTTAGTCATTGTTGCTGTCTATAGCGACCTCCGCGGTATTGCGTGAGTGGGAAGTGCTGATCATGGATTTCTTGAGTTGTGTAAGTTACTCGGAGAGGCTTCTGTTGGTGGTCAATCTATCGCGGGATCCAAGTGAAAGGTTAGAGTGTAGATTGAACACTTCGCTGCTGAGGTTGTCGACTATAGTTTCAAGTGGTGCTGCGTGGGATATTGAGGAGTCTTCGGTTGTTATGGTGGCCGGAGCTATCGATAGTGCTGAGGAGTTGCCGGTGACCGTAGTTTGTGTGGCTTCGTAGTGATTCTCAAGTCTATACAGCTTGCGCTGTATGGAGGCAAGAACCTTGTCGACATCAGCTGCTGTGGTGTGCAGGTCTGAGAGAACTCTGTTGAGCTTGGTTGCGGCAGCTGTGAATAGTCCGTTGGTTTGTCGTTTCTGGATCCCAATGGCCGCTAAGCGCTTACATGCTGTAGAGCGCAGCATCTCGAGCCTGGTCATCATCATGTTAACTTGATCTTGGATGGTGGCAAAATTTTGTTTGGAGTTCTGCTATGGAGCTGTCCGTGGATGCCCGGGTGGCAGCGGTGGAGTCGAGGCTGGGGCGGAATAGGGTTCAGGTGAGCTGGCGGCTGGGACTGTTGAGTGCAGTGCAGTTGAGGTGGAGTTGGTTCTGATGGCGGCGGACGTGCGTTCTGTGGTGAGGCTGTACATGGGTACAGCGGGCAGTTGGTCTGTCCAGCGTAGTGGTTCGACCTGCAGCACGTAGCTCAAAACCTTCGTCGGTGCGTGAGGTCGTGCTGTCTGCAGGCGGATGTCAGCGAGGGCGCTCCACGATAGTGACAGCGAGCACCTTCATTTAAGTGTGTGCCATCACAGCCAACAGCAACAAATTCAGTCAAAAAAACTTTATTTACTTTTAAAGCATGTGTGATACTGTAGGACTTAGGGCGTTCAACTACTATTGGTCATAAACATCCATAAAAAATAAAAACGCAATACTATAAAAGTCATAGCCATGAGCATACAAATAAAGCACTCTAAAAAGCCCGCTGAGCAAACCGACTAAAAGCCAGCAGTCATGATAAAACAAAGCTTAAAAGAAAGAAACTGGAATGTTAAAGGACAAGGAATGTGATATTAAAAACTATAAATCAAGGAAAAACCGAGACTAAAACAAGGTCAAAATTGTAGCCAGCAAGAACCAAAAACGTAGTAGAGAATATCAAAGCTTAAATGCTGACAAGAGTACTGCTAGGTTGAGGAAAATATAAAATGCGTTCAAATGCACCCAAATCATCTGTCAAGATGGCAGGTAAATTCCCAGACAGGTACACAGATAAGCGATTAGTAGCTAAAAACTGACACTCAATTAAAACATGTTGCAATATCAAAGGCGCTCTGTAACTGGCACATGCAGGGGCGCGATCTCCACTATAGTAGATGACGGCAACTGAAACGGCAAAGCCCGATGCGCAGTCGACATAAAATAAGTCTTCACCACGGAAAGGGCGCGAAGAGGTTACCCAGACAGTGGGAGTCGGTTTAATCTCCCGTCAGTTTATTTCCTTTGACAGAGGACCATTCATCAAACCAGAGAAAGAATGGCCCTCTGTAAATAATGCCGAAAATCGTCCGCAGTAACAGAAGACCTAAAATATTTGGATGATAAAGTTGTACCCTTGGTAGCGGCATTTGCGGCCTAATTCCCTAGTATGCCTGCGTGACTAGGAACCCAAGCAAAGGTTAAACTATTCCCAGCTGTGGACACAATCCTGGACACGCTGTCCTTATGCAAAACAAAATTCTGGTGACCATGATCCCTAAGAAAGGAGAGAGCGTGCTTCAGAGCAAAAAGCCCAGTAATACAGAGTAAGAGACAAAAATAAAACGCTCTGCACCAATCATACAGGCATATCCTATTCCAGAATCATTCTTTGAACCGCCAGTATAAATGAACACATAGTCACCGAAGTGCAACTGAACCTCGACGAAAGCCGAGCGGATGATCGGATTAGGAGTCATGGACTTCAGCATGGATGTCAAATCAAGATGGAAAGGAATTTCTAGACGCAGCCAACGGATAAAACGAATTTCTCCCCTGGAAAGTATAATTGAGAATTCGGCGTCCGTATTCCAAAACACCTTGCGAAACCGTTACCTTGGTTGCCCCAACCAAGAGCGAAAGAGCGAGACTTAAATTGGCGCTCTAGAAAATCCTCATAGAACGGCGAATAAGTCGGGGAGTTGAGGCATACTGGCTAAGCGGCAAACATAGCTGCAAAGCAGAACGTCACGCCAATAACACACTGGGGATTCGGCACCGGCGAATACAAACACTCAAAACAGGGTTGGTGGGATGTGCACCAGTGCTAACCGGATGTTTTGATAGTGAACTGTGTTCAAGCGACATACAATGGAGGGCCGTACAGAGAAATACACAGGACACTTGTAAGTCAGCTTGGAGCGAACCAGTGATCGATAAAAGCCATACTGAACCGCATGAGCCGCTGCCCAGGATGTGCTACTTAAAACATGTAAAATGGGGAGAAATATCACACTTTGCCTTCAAATAAGTGATATTGGTGGACCAACAAAACTTTCCATCGAAGATCAACACTAGAAGCTTTGTTTCGTCTGCAAATAGCAGGATTTCTGTGCCCAGTCGGAGCGTGAGTGGAAAAAACTGCTTTCGCTGCCAAACATTTACACAGACGGTCTTCTCGGCGGTAAAATGAAACCAGTTTTTAAGCCTTCAAAAGTAAAGATAGGATACCGCTGGAATTGGCGTTCCAGAAAACAGATGTGCCAAGAAGTAAGGTACACCGCAAATTCATTAGCGAAAAGCGATATTGACATTCCGGTGAAATAGCAACAATAGGGTTGATCGCTATAGCAAACAGCATGACGCTGAGCACCGAAACCTGAGGTACTCTTTTCTCCTAAGTAAATAGTTCATATAAAACCTATTCACACGCACAGTCTCTCATGCACTCTCGAATGAAGAGAGGAGAGACGACCACGGAAACTCCACTGATGCATGGTATGATGAATGCAAGCCGCCAGCAGTGTCGCAGGGATTCTCCGAGTTAAAAATACTAAAATACTGTTACAATCAGACATGTTTGTGGTAAACCGTTGAGTATGTGAGTCAACAGCTTGATGAAGTGATCGAGAGTAGAACGTGCTGGCAAAAACCATACTGCACATTCGCTAGAAGTTTCTGAGATTCGAGCAATGTCAACCGCTCGTTTATATTCGTTCCATAACAATGCGTATAAAACTGCTTATGGGAATCGGTCGGCAACTGCAAGGTAGTTGGCGATCCGTCCCAGGTTACAATACTGGGGCGATAGTGGCTTCGCGCCAAACTGTGGGAAACGCACCAGCTTGCCAGATACAGTTGTATACTTGGAGAAAGCGGTTACCTTCTGCAGCGAAATGTTGGAGTAACACGACACCTGGCTCAGGAGCTGAACGCCTAGAAGAAGCCAAAGCATGCTCTAGCTCATGAAAAGTGAAATAACTTATACTCGTCGTGGTTGTCGCGGTACTAGCGCAGCGGCAAGAGAACTAAAAATGTCTAATCGCAGGAGAGACGGCTAACGGCAAGATGGTGTTCCTTTAAGGGCTGCCTTGAAGGAGAGTTTCCCCTTAACACATATCTCCTGAACGGTCTCTTTATCCAAGTACCCAGACAGTTGGAGAACCAGGCTCAACGATCTCCCTTACAATTTACGCAAACTGGTGCGGAGGTAGTCATCATCATGGCAAGGCTTACCACATGAGGCACAGATGGAAATAGCGTTCTTACAAGAAACCTACGTGTATCCAAACCGTTGACATCTAAAGCGTGCAACGAACGTAGAATGTAAGGCCCGTACATCTACACATTCATACCGTGTTTTAATCGTCTTGATCAGATCGAAGCCCTCGAAAGTGAGGAATAAGTTATGCGTGGATACTAACATGCCTTCACGTTTCGCCATAACACGGTCTACTAAGGAAACCCCCTGGTCAGCAAGATATCCGAAAATTTCTTCGTCCGATATATCGCCAATATGATGGGTAGTCACGAAGCCCTCCGAGAGTTCAGGTTGCGATGTTTCTCTACCCGAACTGGGTAGCGGTGGAGAAGGTTGGCCTGTAGCCAGGTCTTAGCTACCTTTTCACAGGTACTCTCAAACAAAATAGGACAATTCTTCAGTCGCGTGCAGGATTTAACTGCTCCAGCTATTTCGTTTACTTTTTGTATGATTAATGTGTTCACCTTCATAAACGACTGGCCCTATTCCGTAATTGTAATTATTAAGTAACAACCAATTGACGACGATGTTACTTCTCTTTCAACAACTGTGCGATGCTTTGTTGAGGTGTTAGAGTAAGAAATCTCCATAACGGGCAAAAATCCTCCACTATTTCAACCGTCTCCGACTTCCAACTTTAACTATATGGACATTACGCTGGTTTGGGTGAGTGACCTATATATACCAATGTTACCAAATGACACACCTTCCGATATCTTAACAGATGAAGCCAATAGCCATCGGGAGTTAGTATTTCATGCAATAGCCCCTCTGCGGGTCTGCAGTGGAACAGCGGATACGGATACGTACATAGTCCTACATGACAACCCAGCTGCTGGGGATAACGACTTTACCCAGTCACCGGCTGCACAATAAGATGTGCGGTTGTCTTTCACACTGCGCACAACGGAGGTTGAAAAGAAACAGAAGTCAGAAAAAAATACTGCAGGGTCAAGCACATGATGTGGACTAACTGTGGTAGTTTCGCACGTAAGGGAGGTGGGCAAGGAAGGACTAAAAATGACAGTCAGAGGGTGTGCGTGAATGCCATGGGTAAGAAATGTCTAGAGAAGAAAAATATATGAACGGCGAGGGATAGAACGTGAAGGGAAATGGTACAGAAGGTCTTCCGTGCGTCCCCTGATATTACGAGGAAGAGCCTATCTCGACCGGTGTATATGTATGTGTATGCGTATGTGTGTGTGTGTGTGTGTGTGTGCGCGCGCGCGCGCAATTGTAAGAGGATTTTAAGTTTTGAGACGTTGAGCGCGAACATGTATACTCCACTGAAGAATTATCACATGGAACGTTCGGACGCTAAAAATCGCTGCAAACGCGTGTGGATGTGTAAAGAACGTGAACTATTCACCATGTGGTGTAGGTCGGTTTACTTGCGGGTAAGACTACGTCTGGGTTAATTGCTGCATATACTCTCTAGTGCGATCCTTGATGTTTTACACCCTTAACCCCATATCATCATCATCATCATCACTCTCGAGTGCATCCGCTGCACCATCGCTGCTGTTGGTATCAAAATAAGTAAGTCTTTACGTGAACGAGAACAAGAAGGACTAGTGGGCCGGACAGAAGGAAATTTCTGACTAGAGTAGTCAATGGCTTCTGGTATCAATATTTTAACATTCGCAGTCAAAGTAGAACGGTTGCGTGATAACGGAACCTCACAATTATACCCGGCGGAGGGCGATAGACTTTTTCGGGGTAAAAATTCTTAGCATGTCATCCTTAGGAAGGGAAGTAAAGCCAGTGGTCCCGTGTCATAGATTTACGGCACGTAAAAGAACCTTAAGCCTGACAAAGAGGTCTCTGAGCAAACTTTCCGGTTTTTCACGCTCAATATAGAATGGGACGCTAAGACTGTAGTAGTTTAAGAGTGTCCATAAATAAACTCAATTTTTTAAATTCCACAATTGTAAGGTGTTCGGAAGACATTGTTCGGATAGGAGTGAGAAGCAGAGCAGGACTGCTGTACGATACAGCCTGGCGAACGACGGCGGAAAATCTTAAAAGTAGTAGTCGGATGAGGCTCGTGATGCCGTTTTCGAGCCTCTGAATAAGTCAGATATTCTTTGACTCGGATCTTGTGAATACGTTATTCCTGTTGGAACCACGGACACTGTTTGAAATGAGAGACATATAAACTTCCACAGTAGATGCAGTAGGGTTCCTCATTGCATGCCGTATCTTCGTGCCCCAGCTAATACGACACGAACATATTGGCGACTCGGAGCAACGTTGCTTCGTGTTTCCGAATTTTTTGCACTGGCAGTAGCAATGCATTGGGCTGAGAATATATGGAGATACAGTAGATGATGTGCATTAGCAGTGCGGTTCTTCAAATTTCAGAAAGACTGTGCACAGCAGAAACGGCTGATCATCTCTTTTGCCTATCAGCTTGTATGCTGCAATAACACCTTGTTCCGACCAGTAATCAGGTGTTTCCAAATTGAAGAGCACATCTAAACTTGAGGTAGTGACAATCCCATGGCTGCTGTTGAGGGTTTTATGTTTCTCCACCTCGACTGTGAAAGAGTTCAAAAAACTCGCCTGTAAAAGTTTTGGAGATTGCTCTTCTTTGGCAACTTCAATAAAAAGGGTATCCCATTGACAGCGATTGGCATTTTTCAATGGCCCAAAAATGCAATCCATTTCTCGGATATAAAACAGACAGGTCTCTCGTTTTGTTCTACTCGTATGCAAGCTGCGTAATAAAGAATTGAGGTGTTGAGGAGGATGAGCATAGAGGAATCATGATGGAAACATCCTCCATCCGGAATTGTCAACGTCAACCTGCAATCCCGAGGATATAAGAAAGAAAAACACCCATATCTTCCAGTCAGTGTCAGTCTAGAGTACTCACTGCAGCCCAATCAAGGAATTGTTTCCAAATCACTCTTGAGCAGTATTTTGATGTCTTCTTTTTTTACATTTTTAATCTTTGATATCAAAGAATTAGTCAGCAGATTATCTGGAAGATCACTATGCTCTTTCCTCACTTCAAAATAAGGGAATACTTTTTCGTTGGATCATTAAATCAGAAAGTTGGTTCCATTTTACAGAGATTTTGTCTGGATTCCTTTATTTCCTTCTGAAGATAATTCCTTTTCATTTCACTGATACCTTTGAAGGGTTTCAGGAGTAAACTTAGTGACTTTAAGTTCTTTATTTTCCACTCTTGACCAAGGACTATTACAGAACCAACCTATTTATAAGTATTGAAGTATTATTGTAAAGAATAGGGTGGTACCACCATGAAATTAGGAGGCCATCATCATCATCACCATCACCACCGGCCCAGACTGATGATTTTTAACTATGCTTAAAAGCAACAGCCCGATGTCAGTAGATTTACTAGCATGTAAAAGAACTCAGCAGGACCAACTTCTGGCACACCAGTGGCATTGATATGATCCTGGCAATTGACAGTGTCATTAACAAACAAAATATTTATTTATTTTATCACCATCACCAATCATCATTACATTATTATTATTATTATTATTATTATTATTATTATTATTATTATTATTATTATTATTCAAAACAAGGTATTGACAATTATAATAGATTAATACTATAGAAACTTGCCAATTTTCAGTTTGTCTATTACTGGCTCTTCCCTTGTTACTTTTTCTGCTTCCATTTGGTTTGTCATTTATTTTTAAAGTACCTATTCAACTCCATCTCACTAGCGAATACATAAGTGCACACTGCCTGACTCATCTACTATACTTCACTTCCTGCCAAGGAAGTCAGAAGAATTTAATAAACATTATTGAGAATAGCTCTGCAGTACTCGTGCTTTGATCTGTGCAGTTTCCCTGGAGTACTCAGGCTTTGACTGACATTCTTTTCTTATATGTTAACAAAGGAGAAAGCTTATGTTAAAAAGTGATTTTTCCAAAAAAGTTGAGAAACTCCTTTGGAAACAATACTCTTCAAATACAATAACCACTTCCATGTAAACCTACAGCAAACTAGTGGCAAGTATTCATCAGAAAATTTTCAATCAAAACCTAATATTCCTCAGCAATGTAACAAAATGCATACCCCCTATGCCCCCCTTGGTAACTTCTATTTCCTGGTTTACTTAGCCCTCTAGTGCATAGCATTGTCATTTGGCAACAAAGATCTTTAGTCAAAGTTTTTTAATATTTTAACAGTGTTTTTATTTTCATATTATGCTGGCAATTAACAATAAAATAAAAGCATTTCTATTATTTTATATAATAAATATTTATTTATTTCAGTATTATTGTAGCATGTGCTCTTTTTTTTTTAACAAAAAGCAAAATCCATGCAACTGCACTCAAATGCAACCCCATCATCATCCATGTGTGCCATCACACAGAATATTTTATATGGGCCCTCCTCATCCTTTATCACAGGCATTTGACTACAGTCTCTGGGATTTGAACTCACAATATTTGGCTTTGAATGGATGGGCAGTGCATTTTGTCTTGTCATAGCTATGATAACTATTTGAATCGCTTACAGTAAGGTGCCTGTGACACGGATATCCCAGTTTAGGAATTTGAGAAAGAGTGGCATATGTAGCAAAATAATTCAAACATTAGAGGGTTAACACTTATTTCATGGAATCTCAGATGCACATTTAAAAAGAAATGTGCCACAAAATGCTTTAAAAACAACTCATTATAAAGTAAGCAAATCTATTAGTACAACCTAAATTACTTCACAATACAGAAGTGGGAAATAAGTTATGCATCAATTACATAAGGTACTTACATTTCAATGAAGTGCTTTGGGAATGTCACTGTTCTCATCATTATTATCAGTATTATAACTAGACCTCACATTTTAGGTAACATACTTATTTTTTATATGTACAAATAAACTAATATGAGTTAAATATCTTCATGTTTTATTTAAAATATGGAGGTATGGAAGGGGTTTTTTTGTTGCCAAAACTTTGTATTTTGACCACTGAGACCCATTTTAAGGCTTTATAGCCTAAAGTGCATATTTTACCATTTGTGTTGTTTAATTTTTTTTCATGCAGCAATGATACAGCATTAATGTCATGGTGTTGGTTTAATTCAAAGACTTCCTAATAGGAATGTAGTAGGAATGAGACTTTCTGAAAAAAAAAGAAACTGGTTTATTTTGTGACTTTAGCAGGTAGATTCACTCATTTTGTAGAAAGACAAATAGAATACTTTCCCCCCTCTAGGCCTCTTTGTCTTCCTTTAGTATTGCTTGGTGACTACAGTACTACAGAAATCCTTGTCAAAGAGCAAGAATAGCCAACAGTGGATTTCCCATTGTTTCATGGCTCTCATACCCTGTGGCCTTCATTATCAAATGTTTCAAGTTAATGTTCCTCATTCTCAATCAGAGTGTTTTCCAACAAAGTCTTCAGGTTCTGAGGAATTTGGACACAACAAGAAAGCAAAATGGTTTTCAAGAAATTCACTTTCCACCCAAAGACTTACTACAAATTCCACAACATCTTCAAAAAACACATTTGCCTAGCTCCACAAAACAGATTAAGTATAGAGAAATTACTCTGCAACAAATCAAAGGACCAAATACCTCAGAACCAAAAAGCAGGAATGTATCACATTAATTGCCCAGAATGTGACCAAAAATACATAGGTAAAACAAAAAGAAATTTAGAGACCAGATTAAAAGAGCATATGAGACACATCAAATGCAAACAAATGGACAAATCTGCAGTTGCACACCACTTTTGGACAACAAATCACATCACACCAAATATAACACTTTTAAAACCGACAAAACACACTGCAGAGTTGGATACTTGGTAAAAGTTATTAATCACAAAACATAAACATCATGTGATGAATTTTGAATTTCCGCCACCGAACCCACTATGGAGTTTCATCACTACACCAGGTTCCACCACACACAGATGCACACGGGACAACACCACGAGGAACCAGTTGGCCACTTCCAATGATGGGAGCAATTAGCTCCTGAAACTGGTCAAGTTGTAAACCATATAAGTGATGTTAAGTATTTCAATTCCGACTCAAATTTTCTATATAATTCCAACTATACTATTTGTTTCATTATAATCAAAATTAGGTACCTATTTCTTTAGAATTACATGTGGAACTAGTAAAATATAGCATGATTTCCAGGCTTGTAGGCTGTGGTCGAACAATAAAATTGTTAAAACTTAGGCGTTTCATCCTCAGCTGTTCAGAGAAGCCATACAAATAAACACTACTGAAAACATTGTTGCACTACTCTGCACAAGAATGAAAGAAAAGCAAGATCATAGAACTGAACAATAATGTGGTTTCTAAGAGTGGTGCATTAATGTTTTGAGCAGTGGTTTGGTATTTAACTGAATCAGTGAAATGAAGTCCTTTAGAACAGCATATCAGCATGAGTGATACTTGTGAGCATGAAAGGTGAGAAGATATACAACACAGAAGAACAATGTTTCCTGCTGATTATGAAAACTGCAGACTGAGTAATATAAGAGTGCACATTACTAGAGTTTGTTAATATGAACCTTGGTGACCTAACTTCATCCCATTTATGTTTTCAAGTAAGATCTAGATTAACTGGAACATTGGTTCTCTCAAAAGCATTTTTATTAAATAAGATACTTTAATTTCCATAAATATGTGATTTTAGCTGAGTGGGACACCCTGCAGTGGACACTTATGTTACACTCCTGATCTGAATATACTACAGCCAATAGTTAATGAGCAACTGATATCCAAAACAAGCTCATGTTCTTTAACCTATTGGTATCATATTTAAATACCCGCATGGCTACCTCAAAAACCTGATTTAAATCCCTGTATAGCTGTACGAATGTGCTGTAATGTTTAAATCTTCATATAAAATCATACATCATCATCTCTTTCCTGAAATTTTGCAAGCATGAGGCTGGAAGCATTTACTTATTGATGCTGATGGTATAATATGATTATTGGATGTGGTAGATCTCAAAATCATTCTAAAATGAAGAAGAACGTTTTTTGCATTGCTGGATACTTTTGCTATTTATCCCCCTATTGTAGCATACAACACATATTTTTTTTCTTTTTCTATAGTTTCTTTCTTTCTTGTCTGTGGGTGAAATGTGCATTGGAAAAAGGGTTCATGCTTTAGCTGGTCTAAATGGAGTGAAGGTCGATCTCTAACACTGAACTCTGGTAGTGTTGCACTTTGAAGCCTCTGATGAGTGGCATTGGTTCTATAGTCCATGTAGTTTTGGCACTTGTCTGAATGAAAGAATTGAATATGCGGATGTCTGGCAAACATAAATATATTTTCCTGTAACATTTAGCTATGCATTATAGGAAACAAACCTGATCTTAAAAATTCACATCTTCGATTCACTTCTGGAACTCAAGGACACACTGGTTTCTTTACCTCCTTTCTGGGTGTCTTACCTTTCCTTCTTAGCTTGCCTGTTGCTGCAATGTCAGCAGCTTCCTGTTTCATCATTAGGAAATAAACATCTTTGTTATCTTTCCATTTCACACACAGCACATTCACTGCAGACTATGATTCATACTCACCACATTCCACTATATTATGAGATATATCAGACGACATATCCTTCTTCCTGTTTGTTCACACAGTACCAATGGCATTAGTTCCTTTTTACTTTTTGTCAATATTTATTATTTAACGATCAACAAGAATTGCTATACAAGCCAGTGATAAATTAGTTAAAATTACTTTACACATAAAAATGGAGGACATTGTCTCTAACATGTGCAATAGATAACAAGATAACGCTAACAAATCGATAATGATTATAAGTTATGATATTACCAATTAGATTTGGCTAGATAATAGTAACCAGATACTAAACAAAGTTAACAAATTTAATCAATTGATTACAATCCATGATTAAGAACAGGGTTTGAATGAGTGAAGTTAGTTATTAGTCTGAAAGATCTTTGGAATTAGTGAGCAGGAAGTCTTGCGGTAGTTTTCTTTTTATTGTTCTTTTCTGTGGGTTTCTAACTCCAATGTGATATGTTACAGAACCTGGTACTCTGGCTAATCTGAAGAACAGTTTCCTTGAGAGCAATCTCAAGTACTGTTGTGTGGGAAGAATTCCAAATTCCTGATGGAGCTGGTCATTTCTTATGAACCATGGAGCCTTTGCAATAATGCAGAGAAATTTGTTTTTATAACCTGCAGTCAACGAATGTGAATTTTGCTAATTGCACCCAACACAGGAGCAGTGTATGAGATTATAGGATGTATGAGAGACTCGTATAACAGTATTGAGCACTCCAGTCCAAGCAGTGATCACTGGTGTAGAAATGTAGGATATATGAGAATTCCAGGTTAATTTGTGTCTAGCATTACTCCTAGATATTTAACTGGTGTTTCTGTAAGCAACCATGTAAGATGTTTTTCCTTGAGTAGTAATGTGGGTGGGTTGTTAGGTATATGGTCTTAAGGAGAAGATCCTGGTTTCAGTCTTGCTGGTGTTTAACTTGATTCTCCAGGTTGTGAATCATCTAAATAGCAGATTTAACAATGTTTGTAGTCTTTTAATTACAATATTTAAGACAGGATGCGAATAGAAAATAGCTGTGTCATCTGCATACATAGCAGTAGATGTAGGATTTGTATCTGGTAGGTCATACATAGATAAGTTGAATAGTAATGGTGTTAGAATTAATCCTTGTGGAACTCCTGCTCTTATCGGTTGAATGGATGGTGGATTTGTAATTCTCTATTCGAACCCAGAACTGATGCTACGAGATGAAAGTTTTAGTTATATTGATGAGGTAATCTGGAGGTCCAATATGATGTACTTTAACCAGTAAACCTTCATGCTTTACAATGTCAAAAGCTTGAGCTAGATCAAGGAAGATGGCAGTAGTGTATTGCTTCATCTCAAAGTCTTTGATGATATTTTCAGAAATTCTTAGTAACTGATGGATTGTTGAATGCTGAGGATGAAAGCCTAATTGAAAGGTTGGTATAATATTGTTGCTGTAAACAAGTGCTACTAAGGGCATGTGGATTACTTTTTCTAATAATTTTGATAGAGTTGGCCACAGACTGATTGGTGATAACTTGATGGTGGATGTTTCAGCTTATGTGATTTATGAAAAATAATTACTTCTGCAACTTTCTATGATTGAGAGAAATAACCACTTCTTAAAGAGCAGTTAAACATTTCTTTTAAGTAGGCAAGACCATTCTTTGTAAGTTTCTTTAAAGCTATGTTTTGTATGAGATCATCCCCAGGGGATTTTTTAATAGGAAGATACCTGATGATACAGGATAACTCCTTTAGAGACATGTATGATGTTCTAGTTGGTACTTCTGACTAAGTGTATGTTTGTAGAGTTCACATTCAATGTCTCATATATAGCTTTATTATTGTTAGTGGTTAATATATTTTCATAATAGGAGGTAAGGACATTATATTTTGTCTGTGAGCCTGTAAATATATTATTATCAAATCTAGTGAGGGTACTGATGTTAGTCTTTTAAAATTCTTTTTGTTTCATACCAAAGTGAGCTGTTGCTAAAAGATAAAGAAAATAAGTAGGTTTTATAAGAATTAAGGTGATATCGTTCTAGTTCTTGCCTGACAATATGAATGAGGCTATTTCAAATTTTGCGATGCCAAGGCCATCTTTCTTCAAATGTGATGTTTTTCTTTTATTAATTGAATGATGTGTACAGATAAGTAATGATGAGATCTTGATCAGTGTGTGCAGGTTGTTGATTCTATGACACAGGAACAATAGTGTCTGTGAAGTGTTGAACTGTATTATCAACATCTCATGGGCAGATTGATGATAGGCTGAATTTAATGCTGTATCTAATCTTGACTTAAATTGACATAGCCATTTATCAGGTGTGGTTGTTGTATTGTTAAGTGTGTATATATGACTGAAATGCATTTAGAACTGGGCAATGGTCTGAATTGAGATCAGTTAAAGCAGTAACTTCTTTGTCTAGAATATCAGAAGATGAAGCTGTAGAATAAGGATAAAATGTCAATCCAGGTGGTGCTAAAATATTCAGATTATTATTATTGTTGTTGTTATTGTTATTATTATTATTATTATTATTATTATTATTATTATTATTATTATTATTATTATTATTATTATTGCACTCATAGAGACAGCAAACATTTGGATTAGTTGTACAACATCCCCATGATATATGTTTACAATTTAGTTCACCCAGCAGAAGTGTTGAACCAATGTTGGGAAAAACAATTTTCATATAGGTGATATTAAGTAAAATGTTGGAGGTTTATAGGCAGAAATTAGGATGAAATCATTGTTATCGCATCATTTAACTTTAATGTCAACAATTTCTAATTCTGTTATACTGAGAAGAAGTATCTTTTAGTGTGAACTATTGTGTTTAATTATAATGGCTACTCCTCCCGAAGCAGTGAGGGAGACTCTGTCGTTTCAGTAAATTTAACATTCAGGAAGACAGAAGGTTTCATTTTGCAGTAAACGTGTTTCAGTGATACACTCTATATCAATGCTGTGAACTGATAGAAAGGCAATAAGAGGCACTCTTTTGAAATGAAGACTGTTAGCATTCCAGTTTAATAAGATTAGTTGATAGAAGTATAATTCCATGCTGCCACTTTTAAAAGTTGATGAGAGAAGAAAGATAAGAAATGCAAGCTTATAAATGAGACAATATTGGGTAAGAAAACTGGTAAGGAATGAGCTGGTTGAAGATGACTGATCACATTATTGGCTTTGCTTGGAGCTGTTCACAATGTTAACATAATTGAATTGCTGTGAACATGATTGTTGTTGTCCTCTGGTGAATGTTTTGGCAAGTTAGTTGAGCCTGCTTCTGCAGTGAGGCTGAGTATTGAGGAAGTGGAGAAAACTCCTAATGATTGGAGGAAGAATTCCTGTTGAGTTCTGTGGCTATTTTCGGTAAACATTATGTGATTGAGATGAATGTTCTTTTATATGTAAATAGAGTGGACAACCTCAGCAGTTACCTGGATGTTGATCATGACAGTTCATGCATTTCAAGGGAGTGATCTTAGGAATCCTACATTCAGAGAAAGGATGCACCCCCAGACATCTGACACACCTTGGCTCAAGTTGACAATGTTCTTTTGCATGCCCGTAGTTCTGGCAATGAGTGCATTGTGGCATGTTAATAGATTTTCTTCTGGGTTCTACCTTTATTACAGTGCACAGCAGATGAGTAAGATTCAGGATGGACTTTCCTTCATTACCTAGTGAGCTCAACTGCACAGAGCAGAGTGGGTTGTTTATTTTTGCCTAGTAACTGTGTTATTCTGTGAACAGGGTAGTTTAACTCTTGCAGTGCCTCTGAAATCTCTTCATTACTGAGGGAATAGGATAAGTTTTGAATGAGAGAAGATTTTGTCTTCAGGATTCCTATATGTGAAATATTTTTTATTAATGGAGTCAAAATATGCTCTGAGCACTTGAAAGTTGTCTGTTGTAGAAGTAAAAACTTTTGTAGTTTTGCCCTTTAGTGCTGTGTGAAATTTTGATTTTAGGTAACTGCATATGTTATGGACAATAACAGTTGGTCATTTTTAACTCAGTATAGGAGGTTGGCTGTATTTTATCTTTGGCAGGCTCAGTTACATCAAATGAGTCATTGTCATCTAGACCATTAGTCAGTATGTCATATCTATTTTGTGTAGGAATAGTGGATATGTGTGCATATTTTGCAGTTATCCATACGCAATTGTGAGATGCTTGTTAAGGGTACTGAAGCTGTACAAAAATATTGCTTGAGCTATCTGTACTCATAAGTTTGCTAACCTGGGGTATTGATAATTTAGAATGTTTGACAGCCTTCTTTTTTGAAGTTTGATCTTCAGTCACTTTTCACACTTTTGATTGCTTATCTGCTTTATTGCTGACATTATTAAAAGACTTATTCATGTTGGAATTACATTCATTTGTACATTTAGCAAATACTACATTACTTACATTTTCTGTGAGCAGATTTTCTTCCTCCATAGGGACATAGTTATCATGTGTGGTTGCACATAGGGTGACCAGATGAAAATTTTCAAAAGCAGGATGTTTGAAGGAAAAAAGCAGGACGTTTTGAAAAAACCTGACAACATATTAAATTCCTATTTATTTACTGAGAACAAGATAATCTATAGACAAATACAGTAGCAACAGTGTTATCCATTTCATTTTACTGCAGATTGTTCATACTTCTGTGAAGAGGAAATTTCCTTCAGTAGTATTGGGGATTTCAACAAATAGGTGTGAAATTCTTTACATGTAAACTGCTTCAAATTATATTGCACTGTTACAATGCCCTTTACTGCTTCTGCTGAGAGTCTGACCATTGGGTGTGGGATTGGTATATTGTGTGCAATTATTGCAAAAAAGGATTGAGTTATATACAGCAAAGTTTTGAAGCATTTCACATTCACAACCTGCTCAAAAATGTTACTCTACTGAAAATCTGTTGTTTCCAAGATAAATGCTTCAAAACAAACACCTTTAGAGCACAAAATTCAGCAAACAATTCATCAAAATTCATCACATCATCCAAAAGAATACATTTGTGATTTTCATTAATGTACCTTACAGAGGAATAATATCATTAAAACTACAGTCTTTCTCTTTCAAATCCTTCATTTTAACCAATAAAAGCACTGAAATTTTCACACTGAACAGTCCATTTGTCTAAATAATTCCTTACATGATTGGTATGGGCACAGGGCAGAATTTATGAAACAGTTTACTTATGCTTCTAATCTATCTTCTATTAGATTATTAAGCTTTTGCAAAATATTCATTGGCATAAACTTATTTTGCAAGCTATTTTCCACTGATTTGGAAAAAAAGTTCTGAATCCGAATCACATCCAATAAACAACTCTGTTCGTTTTCCAGATTTTTAATTGCTGTATGCAATACATTCAGGAGTGAGTGAACTAGAGAAAGAGAGTTCAGAAAACTCATTTTTGAAGAAATCTCACAACATTTGTGGGACACTATACTCTGACAAAAAATAAGATCTCAAAACAGGATATATCTTAAGGATTCTCTCAATGGCTGGGAAAAGACTTAACCAACATGTTTTACAGTGGTAAAGCAATGACTGATGATTTATGCCGACAAAATCAGAAAACTGCTTAAGTTTCTCAGTGTGAACACTGTGTACCTAAAAGAAATTGAAGATATTCAGAACTATTCATTCTATATCAATACTATCAATAGGCAATAAATTAGTTCCATGTTGTAAAGTACCATGCAAAATATGGGCAGGGCATCCTATTCCTGCAAGATCATTTAGCGAAGCATTATTTAGATTGGCAAAAACATTGTTTCCTGAAGTAGGTCTGTTGATGACACCAAAGTTCACATTTGCATTATCACTACAAAATGAAATGCATTTATCACTGATACCACATTATATTTATATCAACTAATTAGAAGTTCTGCTATTGTTTTGGCAGTTTCATTCTTACAGCTACAAAAATCTTGAATTTTAGACACTACATCATATCTATTTTCCAGTCAAAGTACTGAACCATGACTTGAAATAATTCCAGATTGCCATGATTACTGGCATCAGTAGTTACTCCCAGAAATGGAGTGCTCTCAATTGATTTTAGTGCACATTTGAAAGAAGGCAGAGACAAAATTTGTTAATAATGGCCTCTGTTTTTGTTAGTGCACATTGCAGTTTCTTTGAGGTCTCTGAATCCTCAAACAGTTTAGGAAGTAGTGATGCAGTACAATCCACGGATCTGTAAGTGTGGTGGTGATGTACAGTGTGAAAAGCTAATGCATCCTCAGCTGTACTAACATTTTCATCTATCTTTGGCAATTTTAGTGCAAGGTAAGATGTCCCCACATAAGAGGAAGATGCAGTTTTAAAGCGCATAGTATATTTACTGGTTGTTAGGTGATAATTCAAATCCATTGCACCTCTTGAAGCCACAGACACATAACAGTCACAGACTGTGTACTTTGCTTCCATCTCTACATGACCCAGAGTGAAGCATGGATATTTACTCCTCATAGAATCACTGAATTTTCACTTTCTTTTTTTTACTTCTGTTTTTTGATTATCATTGTCTACCTTCTTCATCATCTATAAATGTAGCACTTCAATTAAATATACAATTGAAGAACATATTTTCATGATTGCTGATTACTAACCAAATACAAGTAAAAACCGCATGCTCATTGAAACCAATGGTACCACAGAATTAAAGCAGGAAGCGGAAAATAGAAATCGATTGGAATGCCAAATTCCGTTACGAGTGTTGTGCCAGTAAACCAGAAGCAGGGTCACCACATGTCTTTTTATGACCAGCAAAATTTTCTTTCAATGCACCTCTTTCATGTAATGACAGAAATACACTTTTGGTCTCAGATTTTTTCTTTTTTTGCTTTGTATACTGTAATTCAATATTTGGTGCATAATATTGTTGAAAGGCAAAAAGCTGGACATTTTGTCTTCACCGTAAAAAGCTGCTGGACACTCACAAAATACTAAAAAAGCAGGACATGTCTGGTGAAATCCAGACGCCTGGTTACTCTACCCATACATACATTGTTAGCATTGTTAGTGTCCATGCCTAAAGCTAAACCATTAAGGCAACTGCACAACTTATGCAAATACACTGAAGTATTGATAAACAACACTAAATAATGAGTTTACAAGTTTCAACGCACCTGCTAATATAGAAAATAACACTCACTGAAGCAAGTCAATTGATAAATAATCTCAAAATACACAGCCTGCGCTGAAGTTCACTAACATCCAGTCATGGATACATGCATTAGCATTTCTGTTCACTATTCTTCCAAAGATATATAGAGATCCTTTAAATGGCATCTGATAGTTAAAAATGCAAATATATGTAGTTTTATTGGCCAGCACACACTTGTGAGCCATGCTCATCATGCAATTTAAATGCCATTACTAACCTATGCAAGTACAGCTCATCATATGATATGAATGGGTGGCCACGTGCAATGCTGAAGCGCCAACCTTACAACCTATATTTCTATATATTTCTCTATATTTCATTCTCTGCTGTGTTTTGGAGTGCATTACAAAGCACTGAAAGCAGGTAGCTTTGAAACTGAAATAGTCTGCATTTTCAATACCTATTAATAAGGAATTAACTTATTTTATGATATAATTACTTCATCTTAGTGCAACAGAGTGTAATGCTTTCCATGGAGGATTTGTGGACTTAAGTATCTACAGCCAAAATGTGATGATACATTTTTCTATGCTTTTTTCTTTTCTCGGAATGTTTTATGTATTGTTAATGTAATGTTCTCATCTATATTTCCAATTTCTTCCTCATTACTATTTATTTACAGCCATCACTTCTTGCACTTCATAGCAGTATTCAGTGCAAGATACAAAACACTTACTAAAACAAATATGAACTGTCAGTTATTGTTTATTGTGCTAAGAGGTTTACAATTTGATTGTCTACTGAACTTTGACCCTGGCCACTCATTCTGTAGACAATCACTACATTTTATCTACATTTTACAATTTACTGTCAATAAATTATCTTGCTTCAGTTTTTCAAGTCCCATTTCCACTTGTTTTTCACTTGTCACTTGTTGATTCCTTTACCATCATACATTCACCATAGTTTTCCATTCAAAGTATTATACACTACCTCTTACTTTTCTCTATCCACTGTCCAAAGCCATTTATTTTTGACTTTACACAAAAACTGTTCAATGCTCCTAACGCCCTTGCACATCATTTCGATTATAAGTGTATTTCTATCCCCCTTCATACACTTCTTTTTAATAAATTCTCTTCTCCAATTTTCTGTTCCTTGGCACTTAAATACTATGTGTTCAATGTCTTCATTACCACCACATATCGGACATTGGTTTTGAGGAATACCCTGTCTTAACCCTCTTAGCCTCCATGCTCCTGTTCTTACCCATGCAATAGATTCTCTCTCTTCTTTATTTACTATGTCTATATATTTTTCCCTACCCATGTATTTTTCATTGGCCTATAACAAACCAATGAGCTCTTTTCAGCAATCTCACTGAACATGTTTTGTATTTCTATATCTTTCAGTCTTTTCCTTGCCTTTTTCTAAAAAGTTTTCATGTTATTTTCTCTCCTTTTCCACATGTCTCCTAACCCATTTTTCTCCAAAATATTCCGTAAATTACTTACCCATCCATCATTCATTAAACTATTCTCTTGTTATTCCATACATTGTCTAAACACATTACTTTTTTCTAGATTTAAAGTTCTGAACCATAAGTTCAAAGCTCTTTCCATTATTTTCCCCTTAGTTGTCACCCTGCCCATCTCTAATTGCCCTACCTGTCTTACAATTGCCTTCAGTAACCCTAGTATTTCTCTACAAAACATCCTGTGCACCTCATCTATACTTTCCCATCCTCTATCTAATCCCCATATTTCTATGCCATACATAATTTTTTCCTCCACAACCATCTCATAAACTTTCTCCAGCCGTTTAACATTTATATTAGATACTCTATATTTTCAGCTTCTGATTGCTGCCATCGCCCCTTTACCTTTTGCTAATGCAAACTTCTTTTCTTTCTCCCATTTATTACCTCCATCTATGTTTACTCCTAAATAAATACAGTCACGCAACACTCTGTAATCTTTATTCTCTCCTTTCTACTTCTCATATTTGCTTAATCCCCCCCCTTTTTGAATCCCACAATCTGTGTTTTCTCTTGATTCACTTTTAACCTCCATTCTTTACAATATATATCAATTGCTTGTAATGATTGTTTTAAACCACTTACTGTAATAGATCCTACCACTAGGTCGTCTGCAAAAAGAAGTCTTGAGATTTGGATGTTGTTAATTACTGGTGCACAGTTATTATTCCTTCCAATTTCTAGTAAGACATCATCTATGTATAAATTAAATAAAACTGACTTAACTTATATCCTTGCCTGAGGCATTTCTTTTGTTGAATTTCTCTTGTTACACAGCCTGTCTCCACCCTTACACAGAAGGTGTTCTCAAAATACAATGCTTTAAGAATTTTCACCTATTGCTGACTTAATCCCTTACACACTAACTTCTAACTTATGCCACAGAAGTTGTAACTCAATTTGGTCATAAGCTTTCTCTAAGTCTACAAAAGCCATATACAATTTACCCCTTTTTTCTTTTAAATATTTGTCTGCTAATGTTTTTATAATAAATAAATTATCAGTTGTTCTCCTTCCCTTTGAAAGCCCATTTGGAATTCCGAAAGGATATTATATTCTTCAACCCAAATTTGTAGTCTAGCCACCAAAATGCCCGCAAAAAGTTTTCCTATATTAGATAGTAATGCAATACCTCTGTAGTTATTAGGTTTATCGACATTACCCTTGCCTTTATATATAGGATAGATGTTAGCTTCCCTCCATCGTTTAGGTACATAACCCTTTCTAATAATTACATTAAATAAATCTAATAAAATTTTCACTCTTCCTGCTTCAGTACACCACTCCTTAAGAAACTCTGTTGGGATGCCATTAATTCCAGTAGCTTTATTTTTCTTCAGTAACTTAACTTGTTTTATTATTTCCTCATTCCTAATTTCACCATCCAATATCTCTACAAAAACATTCCCTATTTCCAGAAATCCTGTAATTCCTATACTCCTGTCTTCCCCATATAATGTTTTAAAATACTCCATGCACTGTCCTGGCTCAATATTGGGTTTAGTTACACATTTATTATAGGTCGACTTAAGAGCCTGCCGTACCTTATTAACATTATTTTCATTTACACACTTTATCAAATTCCTTTCATTACTTTCTCTCCAGTCCCTTTTCATTTGTTCTAACAATAAATTATGTGAGTTCCTCCCTTGCATATAATTGTCCCTGGATTTTCTATCAGCTAATTCCCTTCACCTAACCAGCAGTTGTTTTACTTGTCTTTTTGATACCCTACATTCTTCGTCAAACCAGTCCTTATCATTTATGTAAACCCTCTTTTTTGTTTTCATTTCCTCTCCCGCCCTTTGCATAACAGTATTAAGGATATCCGTTGCACTTTCTATTTGATTATTCTTAACCATGAATTTTACTCCACATAGACATATCTTTCCATAATTTGAATCTAGAGTCTGTTTAAATGTGACACAAAATTCTTCTTTCCATTTATAACTAATATACTCCTTTTTACAATACCTTTCCACTCTTAGATTGTGTATTACTTGTGCTGTGTGCATCATAAAATCCACAATCAGTGGATAATGCCCGCTGGTTGAGCTTAAATTTAATACCTTAAAACATGCCCTAAATTAAGAGGCCACAACACAAAATCTATTACACTCTGCCCATTATTGCTAACAAAGGTAAATTCTCCTTGTTCATCTTCCCCATATTTTCCATTCAAAGTTTCTGAAGCATTCAACTCACACAAATCAATAAATTTTTCACACTTCTCAGTTGCAAATAGCAATATCCAGCTGTTTTTGCAGTTCATTTTCTGATCTTAAATCAAGTATGATCCCCAGTCAGCATTCTTTATACAATCAGGTCTACTGTGGCATAAAAGTTCACTACACTGATGAAGGGCTGAGGTCTCCCCAAATACAATTGTTCATTTTCATACAATTTTCAGTATGAAAACAAGTTAAATTTCCATACTGTGTGGAACAAAATATATTACGAAACTCAACAAAATTGTAATTTCCTAACTTGTAGCGAAAGTGCAAGCAGGAGTGACTGTATACACAGAAATAATTGGACTAAAGGTATAAGCTAATTTTCTTTTCTTTCTTTTTACAGAAAACAAGCATTTCTTAAAAATAAATCTATATGCGTAAGAACACTAAAAATGTAAATGTAATAGTCTTTAATCCTCCTCTAATTTTAACATATTTAAAATCATATGTAATTCATCAGGAATTAAGTTCTGAATGCAGAAACTGCATATGTTATCACCCATGTGCCCAAATAACAACAGGCCTGTTTATGTGTTATCCTGGTTACTCCAGTTTTAAGCTGATTGAAATGAGCAAGACATTTCAGTTCCCAAATCTACTGAGTACAACCTACTTACTAATTAAGCACTGATCAATAAAGGGTCATGTAGCTGATCACAGCCATATTCAGGCAATTTCCTCAATTCTTGTTTTTTCACAAAGGTGCCTGACAAATATGCTGAAAGCATTTTGTTCCACACTGATACATTAGTTTTATGTTACTTACCTTTCACAAAATTTTCCTTCCTTGATAAAAACACTATCACTGGAATAAATGAAGTACAGTAACTCCTGGAATACAATGGGGTGTATGTTGCTTAATTTTAATTCAAGCACATTGCTCTCATCATTAGACTGTTCTTCAATTCGTCTTTTTATGTAATCACTTTTACTGGCAGTAATAAATTTGTGTGCCGGAAAATGCATATTCCCAATCTGAAAATAAATATGAATGTTATCATATATCTCTAATAAAAAATAAAGTGGATACCTACACTAAACAATGTTACTTTAATACAATCCTAGACTTACCATGGATAGTTAGTAAGACCTTGGGGAAAGAAATGGAAATTCAGCACTGAAATCACACATTCCCTTACTTTCGATAATTATAAAGATACACTTTTGGATTTCTTTACTTACACAATAAAGTGCTCATGTTAAATACATTGTATACTAATGTTATTTTCTCTTTTAAGTGTCCAAATGGCCTGCAAGCTTCACCAAATGCTCACATTGTTCCTATTGGTTTCTGTGAATGCAGAGTGGGACTAGCAAGACATATACTACAAAACACAATGCAGCCTCAAATTGCTTAGAAAATATTCAGCATACAACAAACCACGTTTGGAGCAACAAAGTTAGCTCCATGCAATCACTGGTTGCACATAACAGTGAAAGGGTTAATGTGGAATGGAAAGTACTTATTGCTTAAAGTAGTTGGTATACAATTCTAGCTGATTAGTATATGAACATGTGAAGTCCATGCATCATTCCCTCATATTTTGTTCCAATAGAATCAATATTAGTGGTGTTGAAAGTGTTGAGTTATAATTACCAGCCAGTAATTTCTATTTCCTTGAAGTTAATAATAATGCATTAATGCTCTATCTAGCACATTGAAGTTGTAGTACCAAGTATTTAACACATCTTATGCACAGCAAATATATGCTGAATGAAGAAAATGGTTAGTGGAAACAGTTCTTCATTGCATCATCTGCTTCAACTCTTGAAGAACAGGATTTCATGATATTAAACATCCTGAGAATGCTTAATGTTTATGAAAAAAGGAGGAAAAACAACACTTTAACAAAGGGGTAAAATGGTCATGCCAGTGATTCAGAAATGAGGACAAGTACACAGGAACTTTGCTGGAGAGCTTTAGACAGAATAAAAGAGCTTAGCTTTCTTAATAAAAATGTCTAGTATAAATAGAACATGGGTTTTTATGCAAAATCACATAGCAAAGCATATACAGAAACATGTAGTAGACATCAACAAATTTTAAAGTTAAATAATTAATATACAGGAATATGTAATACTAACATATGTTAACACCAATAATTTAATACTAAATTGATTACAACACTCATATAATTAATACATTTAAATTTACAGCACAGAAGCTAATGATATATTTTTCCCAGTTTTCTGCTTTTATTTACTGACATCATTCAAAAAGAACTTTCTTACATGCGGAGAAAGAGTTTCCATGTCACATGGTGTAACTGGGACATATTTTAGGAAAGGAATTTTTCTGAAGATATATGTTCAGTTGAATTTACAATATCACCTTTAAGAATTTGGCACACATTGATAGTTGTCTTCAAAACTCTTTTTAATTTGCTAAATACACTTGTACAGTTTTTCAAGTGTCTTTTCTATGATAGCAAGAGATACTTAATAAGCCCTGACGTTTCCAGATTTCTATGCACTCTGAAACCAGTCAAAGTCGCTTTTATTGCAGGCAAGAGAACAGGTTACTGTGGATCACTGAATGTAACCTAGGGCTCACAAATAAAAGCAGCACGCTCAGAACCAAAGGAATCTACTAGGTACCTTATGTCACCTAAACCTCACTATAAAAGTAAATTGCTTCAATCCATGTATCTTACTCTGTTAGCATTATTTCTGTGGGGCAGTGGCACATAAGAGACAAACTTATGTTTTGAGAAAATGCAATTACAGTTATTCCAGCGAACTTGATAAATAAAAGTAAAAAATTAAAAAATAAATAAAAATAAGACAAAAAATACCTTTGTGGTTTTAAATTGTAAATGAATTCAAATGGCTGCTAGGATTGACTTAAACTCTTAAGCTCACATTTTCCTGATATCAGAAGAAAGTACAGCAGAACATTCCTGAAAACCACGTGGAAACTGGAGAATGTTTCATTAATAAATATAGGAAACCACATCATGTTGAGGGTTTTGTGATATTTTTCTGAAATTGTAAATATTAATAAAACAGAAAATGCAAAATTATTCCCATATACCAGGTGTTAAAAAACAAGCTATTCCATAACTGAAGTGTTATTCAGAAGTTAGAGACAGTGAAGCGAAAGTGTTTGAACAACACAGGAATCACCTAATGAATTTTGAACTGCCGCCACCCAACAGCCTTTGGAGGTTCATCAGCCCAGCACCAGAGAACACCACAAACCACACACATCCCCCAGACGATGACCGGCAAAAATCAGTTGAGAGAAAATGCTGACGATGGGAACAAGCCATCTCCCGAAACGCGTTCAAGTAAGAATATCATAGTGATGTAGTGTAACAACCCTCAACTCTCTATTTTAAACATAGAATCTTCTGTATTGATGGTTGCATTTTGAAGATACTCGACCAATTCAAAAGAGTTTTTGATGCTCGTACTATGAAATTTTTTTAGAGACTCGAACCTGTTGACCAGCCATTTGGAAAGTTTGTATGTAGTGGAGTCTATACTGTTAACTATGGGTCTCATATTATTACCTGGTTTGTGCATCTTTGGAAGGGCATACACTCTTGGAAGAGTCGGGTTATCTGGCTTGACTTTGAATTTTTCAGTTTTTTGTAGTATTTTGACATCTTTAATTGTTTCTGTAAGACTTGATGCAGGATTTTAGGGGATCAGTTTTGATCTCTACATAGTTATCATCCAGGAGAAGGTTTTCCATCCTAAACATTTAACTTCTTTGTTCAAAATAATAATTTTGTTTCCCTTGTCAACTTTCATATATATGACAGGTTTTTCTTTCAACAATTTAATGGTTTTCCTGTAGTGGTTATTATGGTGTTAGTCCTGGCTGACCTTTCTCAAAACCTTTTTACATTCTTGTTTAATTATGGACAGCTCATTGAGTTGTAGCTTTTGGGTGGCTACTTCAATATCTGCTATGTAGTCTTTGATTCTTACGGAGAAATCTACGCAAACTTTGAACCTTTTGTTAAGCAAGTTTTCTTCATCTGGGGTGAAATTTTGATTTGAAAGATTAACCACATTGGTTTCTTTGGTTACTGGAAGAGTTTGAACAAGGGGTTTACTTTTTTCTTTTTCTAGTTTTAGGTTCTGTAGTTCCTTTTTCAGCCTGTTGGTTTTAGTACGCATCCTGTCACTCAAAATTGTAAGGTGATTGGACTGTAAATTGTACAAAAGTTGTTCATCTACTAATTTTGCAAGTAATAAATGTAGAGAGTATGTTTGAAGTTCAATGTTATTCAGTTTTGAGTAGTGTTTGCTTCTTTCCATGGCGATGACTTTTCTTTCCATGGCTTTTTGTTGTTTGCTGTTGCAATCAAATTTAATGACGCATTTAATGAATTTTGGGGTGACCTGATGTATGAGGCAAAGATTAAGGAACCGTCTACCTGTTACGATGAATTTCCTTTTTTGTTGTAGTTTGAGGAATAGTTTGATGTCTGTTTTCTTTCCAGAGAATTTTGTGTTGAAAAGAGAACATCAGGTGTACAGTCCAATCACCTTACAATTTTGAGTGACAGGATGTGTACCAAAACCAAATGGCTACAATGCCAATATAGTACACAGCAAAGTAAAAAACCTCCAGACAAACACACACACAAAAAAAAAGCATTAGAGAAAATACAGCCCTCTGTATGCAAGAACCAAAGAAACAATTCATAAAATTCACACACCATCCTAAGCATAATCACAAGTTTAATAAAATCTTTAAAAAATATAACATATCATTGGCACCACAGAATAAACACACAATGCAGAACCTACTAACTTCCCCTGTCAAAGATAAAATTTCACAAGAACAAAACTCTGGCATCTACCGAACTAACTGTGAAAATTGTGACTTGGTGTATGTTGGTAAAACAAAATGAAATATTGAAACCAGAAGGAAAGAACACTTTAGATGTATATCCAACAAACAGATGGACAAATCTGCAATAGCAAACCATTTTTGGACTGCAAACCATGACATCAACCCCAAAGTGACTCCTCTGCACCACCAATCCAACAGAACTAAAAGTTTGGGAAAACATACACATAATCAAACACATGAAAACAATAATGAACCTTGAAATCCCGCCACTCAATAATCCAAGCACCTTCGTCATGGACACACCAAATGATACCACTTCCACACCACCTACACCTATGGACCTGAATTCCCGTCATGCTCAGTGGGAAAGAAGCTGACAATACAAGCAAGTGGTGCTTTCGAAACATGTTCGATTAATTTCAAGTAAGTGAAGTGTTAGTGTATGCACTGCTCAAGATTCAATTAAAATATTCCATACTTTGAGGGGTGGTAGTGTGAACCAAAACAAGAAAAATGTCCAGTAAATATGGGTTCTACAATGCATACGTTAAGAGCTATGAGCACTTGTTCATATTCGTTGCTGCGAAGCATCTCTTCCACTACAAGCTCTTTGCTATTACATATGACCTACAGCAGGCAGTTAACAAATGAGGTCACATTACTCTGTTATTGTCCATGGATACAGCATGCAGGAAACATCAGTTGGTGTTATTACTGTAAACCGTATTCACAGTTCTAGGTAAGTGCAACCATATTCTTATTAGTTCTAATGGGATCAGGTTGTGTTTTGATAAGTTTATGAAATGCTTTAACATTATAATTTAATCTTGAAATCTTTGGTATATGCAACCACCATTAATGATATACAAACACTACAGGAAGGTATCATTAATGCCTGCCAGAGCATCCATGGCCAACCTGGAGTCTTTGAGAGAATGCGTGATTCCCTAAAACATCAGACATGAACATGCCTTACTATGACACCATATTGAGCACCTCCTTTAGCGATGGTTCACAAGTGCAGGTCATATGTAATCGCAAACAGACTACAATTAGAAGCTATGCTTCACAGTAACAGAGTAATAGGCCTCATCTGTTTACTGCATTCTATAGATCATACATAGCAAAGAGGTTGCAGTAGAAGAGGTGTTGTTTCGCAGTGGCGAAGATGAACAAGTGCTTACAGCTATTAAGGTATACATTTTAGAGCCCATGTTTACGGGACTTTTTTATTTGTTTTTGTTTTAGACCATACTACCACCTCTCAAAATATGAAATACTTCTTTTTTAACACCCAGTATACTCACATTGGGTGACACAAAAGTAATACCATATATTCTGCAAAATCAATACACAAAACCCTGTTTATCAAACTTAATCGTCATAATCAATGAAAATCTTCTCTTCACAATAGTCATTGTTCTTATCAATGTTGGAAGAAATTGTCTGCATTTGGAGTATTTGAGTAAAACACTGGTAACATGGCATAGGTATATAAGGTAGCAATTCCTCAAATCTTGAAGGTTAGCCGGAGCTACAGAGATTAGAGTATGATAAACCTGGTAATTCTTCAGGTTTTAATGAAAATTTATTTGGATCATTACTCTGAATCTTTACCTTTTGGAGTTTTACTCTAGAGTTTATGCTGAAATTGAGTCCCTATGTATGTAAATCCCATCTTTGTGATTTTCACTGTACTTAAATATTTTGCTCTTTTAAACTTTAGTATCATCCAACTTAGCTTTTCTAATCTTCCTTTGCAGCTCTGTATAATTTGTAATCATGTCCCAAGTAACTTGAAAAACATTGAATGCCAACTTTTTGTGGGATTTGTTGATAAAATGGACATAATGTTCTTATGTATAGACATCACAGTATTACACAGCTTTTTTGATGTGACTGAAGTGGTGGTGGAATGTCCTGGTATCATGAATTAATACTATCAATTGTTGTGAATGAACATCAGATTGGGCAGAAGAATGTTTAAGGTTTTTGTTCTGAGCAAACCACTTGTGACTTAAAAGGTACACTCTCTTGATGTTATTATCTACACTTGAAAGTAGTGTGACAAACAGCTGGCAATTTCACAATGCCCATGCTTTGCTTGCATTTTGCCTCAAACATATATACCGGAAACAACGCTTTATATGTCATGTATGCAAAATTTGTAAGTCCACAATTTCCTTTTGTAGAACTGGATACTACTTAAAAGTTTAGGGTTTGGAAGTGCCTGTTTCAGGTAAAAAGTGAAAGACATAACCAAGTCACTTTCATTTTTTGACAAATTCCTTATTAATTCATGGATAGCTTTACACAATGCCAGTGCAATTCTTTGTCCCTTTCTAGCTTGTTTATTTTCTCTGTTTATTCTTCATTGTTAATCTTCAAATCCTTTGTTGATATATAAGCATTATCTCAGAAATTTGTCTAAAGGTTGAAATCCATATAATACAATACAATACAATACAATACAATATTAATGTGTACTGAAGCAGGACGGACGGATGGATGGATGGATGGATGGATGGATGGATGGATGGATGGATGGATGGATGGATGGATGGATGGATGATTTTATTCACCAAGAGAATTAACAAAAATTCAAGGGCTTTATCAGTACAAACTACAATCTTACAGATATCAATCATATAACAGCGTGCAAGCCTAACAGCAGCTTGCAAATAACAATACAAAATATTCATGTTTATGAAGGCATTATGCCATGTAAATGAGGTGGCCAGGAACTCATTTATGTTGTAGAATATATAGGTTATGGGGACAAGGTAGTCTGAACACATGGAAATTAATACCTTAAGTGGGTTAAATTACCACTGCTCTTAAAGTTCTCATTGGTTTTTCCTGAAATTTTTATGACTTATTCTATAAATCATGACAATTATTTCAAGTAGTTGTTTGTACTGATAACTTATGTAGTTGAGTCCGTAAAAATTATTTCAATCAGCAGAAAAATAATAAAATTTACTCTTAAAACATGTTAATTCATGTACCTTTTCCTCTGATAGTACTTGCAATACAGAAACACACTTTTGCATGCATGTTCTTAGTATAATCAGCTATCTTCTGAATCTCAATTATTTAGTTCTGTATATCAGTTCACTAGAAATTGAAAAAAAAAGTTATTTGCAAAGTCAAAAAATTAAAAATGTGGAAAATTGGCAACGTTATTGCTTTCTTAATATCATTGATATACATTATAAAATTATGAATGTTCTTCAGAAAGTTTAACTATGCGTTGTATACATGTACTGATATTTTCAGCTCTCTACCTTTTATACTTTCTGAGAAAAAGGTACATACGTATCCAAAAATGTTGTTTTGAGAAAACTGAATTTAAAGTTTGAACATTAAAATTCTGACTCACTTTAGTATATTCCAGTCATAATCATCTGCACCTTCATTCCTGGATTGCTTCAGCTTTTCTAATTGTCTTCTCTTGGTCCTAGCCACTTTTGTTGATTGCTGAACTGCTCGCTGGGCATGATAAAGTTGTTCGTTGTCGATGCGACATAAAGCATGTTCTGTATTAAACCCTATTTTTAATCCCATTGCTTGTATCACCAGCTGCCTACGTGCACAACAATTATTAAATGTTAACACTGCACCAAATACACCTACAGATACAATTTTGTGTCCCACAAATACTCTCTTAGGCACATGCTACCAAATAGAGCTGTTGAAACTTTTATTCTGGTTCTGTGTGTGACCATGGAGACATTTTTTCAGGAGATTAATGTTACTAAGCTCTCCAAAAACTGGTTTAATTGTTTCCAAAAAAGCACTTGGAAGAGAATGTTTATGCTGGTATTCCTATGCAAGTGCTGCAGCTTTATTAAATCCACACCATGAATCTGGTCCCTTTGGGCAGAGCTGGTGCTGCGGATGTTTGTCAGTTGACAACTTGTGGAAGAATATTGCCCATACTGCTCTTCTCATTTGCTCTAAGTCATCGGTATTTCTTCTGATAGCCAGGTCATAGTAAGTCTGGAGCTTATCAATTTCTGCCTCAGTTAGCCGACCTACTCCACCAAGATTTTTTCCATCTGCCAACTTCTGACCTTTCATTTCCTTTTTTTATTTCTCAGCTTGGTCCCCATTCTTTTCTGCATATGACCTGCACATTCAGATTTTTCAATTTCTATATCTTCTCCATAAGGCTTGTTGTCACATACTGTTTTATAGGCCTTAGAATCACCAACCCATAAATACTTTGTGTAACGGACACCTTGTTCACTAAGACACCGCTGAAAACTTTGTTTTGCACCTAATGCTTCCATACTTCCACTTTTACCTTCGTGGTTCTTTACACACTGATGGCTCTCTACAGAAAGTGTACAACATCTGCAGTAATTGGATAATATTTTCACATCCATAATTTTACCTGTGGTTATAGAAGTTGCAACTACTACACCATGGTGAGAAACATGACTTCTTTGCTGCCAGGTTCCATCAACAACCAGTTATATCTGAATTGCCACCATTTGCTTCTTTGGCTTCCACTGCAGCATTCAACATTGAACCCTTTGCAACTTCCTTCAAATTTCTTTCTAAAAAATCTGTACAATCAGAGAATTTTGATGGTGGAGGTGAGAGGTTCAGCATTCCACATTAAATATCACCACTTTTCTTTCCCTTTCTAATGCATCGCAGACCATAAATAAGCCTAATAATGGTGTCATAATACTTATGTCTGGTGCATTCTGAAGCTTTTGTGCAGTTACTTGCTCCACAACTGTTGCATTTCAAAACAAGTTCAGAACAGAGTCCTCTTCTGCCTTTTATATTTTCTTCTATGTACAGGGAATCACTACTCTTGCAATATGTACACATCTGTGTTTCTATTTATGAAACTTGAAAGCAAGTCTACACTAATAATAATATTACCACATCCATGACTACTACTATTGTTTACATTAATTTGTATACCTATCTACATTACAATTTACAATAATTTCAGTGCTTGGACCACAGCAAAGTTTTTTTCTTTGAAGCACTTGCAACATTTAGTTTTTGCTCTTGACCACATGGTTCCTCACATGCTGTTTGGAGATTATCTTCTGGTGTTTTGTTCTCAGTATGTTGGTTTCCATGAAGCCTTCACTTTGTACATAGTTTTTTGCTTCTAGGCTTTATTTTAATATTATGTCAAACCACTTATACCACTGAAATAAAATAAAAAAATGAGAACCAATACTTTTAATTATAAACTTATTTTTGCAACTTCACCAAGAAACAAATCAAAAAGAAACATGGTAGAAGGCACACTACAGGGTAACCAGCAGCTTCTTAAAAATGAAATCAAATTTACCAAAAGTTTTTATTGTATCAGGAAAGAAAGACACAAATGTTTTAAAAAGGGGCATTGGATGACAGCTTTAAAGGAATGCAGACTAGCATTTATGATATTTAAATGTCTTGAAAACCTCTTAACCCCCAAAAAGTATATATTTTCTGAAACTGGAAATAATAAAGATTTTATTTGTGCCTAAAGGAAAAAATGTGATTTTTTACCATTTCAGAGTACCTTGTCCCTATTCACCAAGAGAATTAACAAAATTTCAAGGGCTTCATCAGTACAAACTACAATCTTACAGATATCAATCATATAACAGCTTGCAAGCCTAACAGCAGCTTGCAAATAACAATACAAAATATTCATGTTTATGTAGACATTATGCCACATAAATGAGGTGGCCATGAGCTCATTTATGTTGTAGAACATACAGGTTAAGAGATAGTATTTAACGTCATGCTTGAATTACTTCTCTATTAGGAATTTTCGGTTTCCAGGAAGCTCATTGTAACTCCTTGATACTCCTCAATGTAACATGCCTTGAAGACAAATTTTACTGTTTTGGTGAATTAGATGTAAGTTATGTGAACCCCTGGAATTATAGGAACGGTATTCAAAATTTCTGTTAAAATGTGATAAAATTTTTATGAATAAGTAGAACAGTATCAAGAATGTAAACACATGGTAATGCTAATGTGCTGAATTCTTTGAATACTGGTTTACTTAATGCATTAATAGGAACAAGCTTCATGATTTTGACAATACACTTTTGCAATATGAACACAGCTGTGAGTTTATTGAAGAATCCCCAGAAAAGTAAGCCGTTGGAAAGTAAAGAATATACCCATCCAAAATAGAGAGCCTTTAAAACTTCAATAGAAGATATATGACTTAGGACACACATTAACATAGTTGCTTAGTTTTCCAATCAAAAAATTTTACAAGAGTATTCCATGACAGGTCAGTATCAATCCATACTCCTAAAACTTTTGTAATGGCAGTTTGTTTAATTAATGAATTTTCAATGCTAATATTTAGATTAGTTTGTTGGTTTATCTAGGGGCCAAAATGCATGCATACAGTTTTCTCAACATTTAAGATCAGCTTATACAGAGAGAGCCAATGAACTAAGTACTGGCTGTGCTGTGTTTTTTTCACTGGGCGTGTGGACACATGATTCTGCACTGCTGCAGCAATCAAGGTCATGCTCTGATGTGGCTTTGCTCTGCTCTGGCTCTGCAGTATTGAGTTGACAGTTATATGGGGTACTTCAGTTATTACAAGTTATTTATTATTTTGCCCTGTATTTAGATCCAAAGTATATTATGGCTCAGTATATGTTTTCTACTGTGCAGCATGTATTTATTTATGATTTGCATATGTTATCTCAATCAGCTCATCAAGTGAAAGTATGATTTGCAGAAAGATTTTTGGGCGTAAAACTTCCAGGCTGTACAACAAACCATACACTTAATAAATTTCAGGCCACAGGAAGTGTTCAGTCTAAGAAACCTAAAAGACAGCATAGGGTTCTCAACAAAAAAAACATTAGACATCGGCCACCATTTGGAGACTTCCCCCCCAAAATTGCTTAGGCTTCTTTCACAACAGGCAGGCATTTCTTATGGCTCTGTGTAAAGAGCTAGTAAATTGTTGAAGTTACAAACATATAAAAATAACTGTGGCACATGCTCTTCAACCAGATGATCCTCTAATTAGGTGCAGATTTTGTGAGTAGAGCCTCAATGGTGTATACAATCCCAAAATAGGCCCATATTTAATGTTTTTCTTGGGTGAGGCTTGGTTCCATTTTCATGGATATGTGTGTACACAAAATAATTGTTATTGAGGCTCTGACAAACCTAATATTGTTCATGAAGTACCCCTCCATGTTGAAAAAATTTGTGTATAGTATGCCATGAGTGGGGAAAGAGTTATAGGGCCACTTTTTTTTAATCAGCAGTTGGCACCCCTACATAAGTGAATACAATTTTTCTCCCTGTTTTTAGAGAATTAAAACAGGGAATGTGATTCTGCCTTGTTTGAACAAGACTCTGCCACCGCTCATATGGCCAATATTTTGATGAGAACAACTGAAAGCGTGTATGAGGACAGAATTATTAGCAGAGATTTGTGGCTCCCTCAGTAACCTAACTCCCTGTGATTTATATCTCTGGGGTAAATAAATGTATAAAGCACACAAGACAAACCCACACATCCTGGAAGAATTAAAACAAAATATCCGCCAGGTAATTGCCAGCATTTTTCAATGTGAACTATGGTGAGTGATGGATAGGTTCCTAAAGAGGTGCCAAAAATACATGGACAACTATGGTGGCCAGTTTCAGCACCTCCTTTCATAAAGTTGGTAAGAAAAGCCTTTAAAACTAGTTTTAACCCATTAATGCCCAATTTATTTTTAATTAGCATATATTTTTAATTTTTGAAAAACTGTATCCTGGCAACCCAAATTATGGGAATATAAGGAAATTTTGTTTGCTTGGACCCTAAATGTGAAATTTTGGGCCGTCCTCATTTGACGACGCTGGGCACTTGGCGCTTGGCAGTTTTATCCTTGTACTGCTTATTAGAAAATGACAAGAGATAAGGGAATTAAACTCATAATAACATTTCAAAATTATTATTTATTTTAGAATAACTCACATTTACAAATGTTTTAGCTCAAAACCTTCCCAAAACCAAAATTTAGTTAAGGCCTAATATATTTGGGAAAGCATTCAATACAGAGCGTAACATTACACTTTCCACAAAATGTTCCAGGCTTCCCTTTAGAGTCCTCAAACTGGCATCTTCTTTGCTTTTCACACTTCTGGATGACATGCAGTTTCTGGTAATATCATATGTCTGGTACATTAGTCCTGGAAGATGAGGCAAGTTTTGTTGGCCTTCCCTTAGTTGACTCATTTTAAGACCTTTCTTCAGGTATGTTCTGGCAATCTGTCTTCTGAATTCTTTTACTGAAAGAGAAGTTGCTTCATTGTGCCTCCTTAAAGCCAGGTATGCATTTACCACAGTCATACCTACCATCCTCATAAAAAGGCACTAGTACCACGTTTTACCACACACTGCATTGTATGTTTCTCTAATAGCCAATCATGAAGATCAACACCTCCAATGAAATTCTTGTGTTCACTGCATGCAGTTGTGGAACACTGAGCTTTTCTTTCTGGATGGATTCCAACACTGGAGTTTGATGGTAGGGAGCACAGTGTCAAAATTAGTTGCTAGCACAACACACTTATCATTCCATTTTATGACCAAAATGTCCTTCTTTGCATCAAATTTGAACTCATAATATCCTCTCCCTTTCTTTTTCATTATATTATCTGATGATAGGGCACACTTCTTTGTTCTGTTTTCTCTTATGGTTCCACTCGCACAGAATCCTAGTTCCTTTAGTTAGACAAGCAGGTCATGACTAGTAAAGTAATTGTCAAAATATACTTTTAACTGTTTGGCTCATCAATAATGGTCAACATTTTCAAAACTACTTTGGAACACAGTGGTAGATCCTCACTGTCATCCTTCTGGTCCTTCCCACAATATAGTAAGAAGCTGTAACAGTAGCCATCAGTACCACATAAGGCCCATAGTTTATATCCAAATTATATAAGTTTTGATAAATTGCTTAATGGGGTGATGTCGATAATATCTCACAACCATTTCATCAATTGATAGATTTTCCTGAAAGACTCCCCATTTTTGATACTTTTGTACCAGAGCCTCCGCTAACAGCTTTATTTTGAAAGATTTGTCACTTTTGTTTTCATTGGCCTATTTATTATCATTGAAATGTAATACCGATTTCAATTCAAGATATCTGTTATGACTCATTACATCTTTCACAATCTGTACACCAAGATCATCATTCTCAGAGCAATAGTCTCTTTCACTGGACAATTTATGATAGCCATTAAAGACCAAGAACCCAACAAATACACAAATTTCATCAGGTACAACTGAAAAATGTGTTTTATTTTTACACTCCCTAGCATATGTTTCAGTTTCCTCTATAATCATGCTTACAACTTCTTCTGAAAAGAGTTCTTCAAACGCCTGTACAGGAGTGAGACCATGTAACTTTTCTTTCGATTCATCCCACAGACAAGAAGCTTTCTTCCCTAAGCCAAAAAATAACAATTTTGGAACCTAATCCCACCATATAACTTCCTCTTTACAAGCTCTTTTAAAAGAAACATGAGGAGTGTCAAGGTCTTCATTGTCTCTTTTATATAATATTTCAGTAGTACCTCCATGGGTACCGTGCTAGCCTCTAGTTCCCAAGGTTCGTGGGTTCAAACCCGGCAGAGGGCAATAGATTTTTTCTGGCGTAAAAATCCTTAGCATGGCTTCCTTCGGAAGGGAAGTAAAGCCGATGATCCTGTGTTGTAGATTTATATCACATAAAAGAACCTCAAGCCTGATAAAGAGGCCTCTGAGCAAAATTACCAGTCTTTCATGCCCAGTATAGAATGGGATGGTAAGGACCACAGCAGTTAAAGAGCATTCATAAATAAAAAACTCAATTCAAACTCAAACCTCCATGGGCTCTTTTAGAAGAAACTTGAGGAGTGTCAATGTCTTCATTGTCTCTTTCATGCAAAATTTCAGTAGTACCTGCAATATCTTGTACATGGGTATTTCCTAGCAAGTCATCTTCAATATTTTCCTTATCTGTCTCCTCATCTGCATCTGGAGGTAGAGCTGTCATATCTGCTTATATTTCTTCAGAAAATAAGTATTCTATTGCCTGTTCGACAGCTTTAAAAATGTGGCTAGCCATGGCAAAGAAATCTGAAAAGACCAAGAAATATAAAATTTACCACAGAAGTGCCCAGTGTATTCAAATGAGGACAGCAAGCTTTCATGCACTGGAACACAAAATACAATACAGTATTTTGGCCACCACTAGTAACAAACACTATTATGGTATTACATTATGCAGTAGCCAGAAAATGACAGTGGACTTACCTTTGACACAGCCACACTAATAAAAATGGAAATAACCAGCATGCTTTACAAAAACACTCCACCCTAAAGAACAGTCTTGAAATGAATAACTGTAGCAGACAGCTAACAGCAGTATCCATTGTTGAAGGAAACCTCACTTTACCACAACAAAAGCCCTTTTGTTGATTTGAAGTAGCATACATTGTAATAATAATGGAAAAACTGACTGTTCTCAATTGAGGACGATGGGCGATAATAGGTTAAAAATGTATAGTTGCATCTGTGTCAGTCTATGATAGTCTGCAACGAACACCGATAATGCAAACAGGAAAAACACTGTGCAGCTGATTCTTAGTTCATTGGTTCTCCCAGTAGTTCTTAAACCACTTACACTGCATTGGCAATATTAGTATTACTTTGAAGAGTATTTATGTCTTTATTACTTAATGCGAAATTTGTATCATCAGTAAATAAAACTAAATTTGTAAATGGAAATTCAGCTGGCAGGTCATTGATAAAAAGAGTAAATAATATTGGCCATAAAACAGAGCCTATAGAACAACATGATCTACTGATCTTAATTCAGATCTACATAAACCTATTTCTATAAACTATTTGGTTTTTTTTTCAAGCAGGATTGAAACCAATGATTAATTAAGTTTTTCAAGTAATATATCATGACTGACATATCAAAAGCTTTTGACAGATCTAAAAATAAGTCAAGTGAATGACTTCTAAGGTTCTTTGCTGATAAAATATGAACAAGAAATGTAAATAATGTATTATTTATATTTCTAATTTTCCTAAGCCATACTGTGAGGTTGAAATAAGGCAGTTACTAAACTGCAACACATTACCTTCTCAGTGATCTTTGAGAAAACTGATATCATACACATGGAGTGAAATAAGCACTCTTTTCATACTACAGAAAAAAATAATCAGGCTAATGCTAAACCTAAGTAGGATGACATCATGTAAACAACACTTCCATCAACATAATATTCTTACTCTCCTGAGTCTGTATATATTAGAAACTGTATGCTTTATAAGGAACAACATTCATCTATTCAATATGAACAACACTGTACATGAACATTCCACTAGAAACAGTAATAAAATACACTTACAGACAGCCAGAACAACGAAAAAGGCCAACTCAATACTGCATAAAGGCATACAAATGTACAACCTCATTACAAATAAGGTAAATGTTTGTAATCAAATTAAGTTTAAAACAATGTTAAACATTTTTTAATTAAGCAAACTTTTTATAGTATGGAAGAGTTTTCTGAATACTTCAAAAACTAATCTAAGTTCACTTACTGTTACTACTAGTATTATTGTTGTTGTTGTTGTTGTTGTTGTTGTTATTATTATTATTATTATTATTATTATTATTATTATTATTATTATTATTATTATTATTATTATTATTATTATTATTAATCATTACTTAATATGTATTCTCTGTATATAACACTGTAAAATGTATATTTCCTGTATATGCGCACGCACGCACGCACACATATAGTTTGTTATTTCTTTCTTTTCCCCTTTTTAAACAGAGCCTTGACTTCAGCTACTTATAAATTTTCAGTATTTAAGAATCATCATTACAAATATCAGCAGGAGGTTTAGCAATTATTTCTGCGCATTCTTTTGCTATTGCATCTAATCTATCCTCAGGTCTACATGAGAATTTCTTTGAGTTTATTTAGTTTCAGTAAGGAATAAAGTGTTTCCTGTAAGAGATACCAAAGAGTTGGAATCGGATATGGCCGATGGATTTATTAGTTGGGCCACTATGTTTGTAACATAAATATTAAAAAATATTTGCCAGTTGAGATTTATAATTTATAATGTTTCCTTGATAATTTATTTCAATTCTGGTCATCCTAGCATCGGAAGTGGAGTAGTTTCTTTCCTTAAAATCCTCCAAATTGCTATATTTATATTTTGAGAGTTTAATATGTGTTTATGATTATTAAGTTTCTTAGCTTCAAAGCTGCTTTTTAAGAATTTCATACTATTTCTTATAAAATGTGTGAAACTGTGGATCATCTGAGGTTTTATACGTTCACTATAATATCTTCTTCCTTTTGCAGGAAGTATGTAAACTTTCAGTGATTGAGTCTAATTGTTTTCTCTGTTTACTGTTAGGAAGGAGCAGGGGTGGCTTCTTAATATGCTAGTACAGTTATGCTACAACAATCATTCTGACTTTCCCTTTAATGTAAATAACTACACTATTTATAGATATCGGGTTCATTCTGACCTGATCTTGTGTAGTGGTCTTCAGCAAGCACTATATTGTTTGCAGGTGCCAAATAGTGCACTCCCAGCTGCAACTCACAGTCATATAATGGCTAGGTATAGGGTTTGATGAACCAAGGGAGTGCAGAGGTATGTAGTGGGGAAGTGCAGGGCATAAGGCTTATGTTGTTGGTTAACCAATAGTCTGAGAGCACGGAATAGGATAAAATTGAGTTTTATTTATGGATGCTCTTTAACTGCTGTGGTCCTTAGCATCCTATTCTATATTGGGCATGAAAGACTGGTAATTTTGCTCAGAGGCCTTTTATCAGGCTTGAGGTTCTTTTATGTGCCATAAATTTACAACACGGCACCACCGGCTTTACTTCCCTTCCGAAGGAAGCCATGCTAAGGATTTTTATGCCCGAAAAAATCCATCGCCCTCTGCCAGGTTTGAACTCGGGAACTAGAGGCTAACATGGTAACCACTACACCACAGAGGACAAATACGAAATAGGATGATCGCTTTGACTTTCGTCACATAAACAGTGCCATCTATTGATTTCATAGTAAATGTTTGCTTCACTTCCATTCATCCACATACTGAACATTAGCACTATAGTATGCTGCTTGTACACTACATGTGGTTGTGCTGTGTTTCAATTGATGAATCGAGTGAAATACATATAAATGGTGTTATACAGAGAAACAATGAATTTCGTTCAGTCTCTTTTAGCGCCATCTTTTTAAGCACTAAACTTGAAGGGAAAAGGAAAGCTTGGTAGACCTACACCAAATCTAAAAATCACTTGGTTGTTAAAACAAAAACAAGCTGATTTAACAGGAATTTTAACAGCAATGTATATGAGACTATAAATGGTTGTAATGTTAAAACCACCCTATGTTGCTTTCCTTGAGTTTTATTTGGTGGTGATGTTCTGAAGGTCCATGGATAAAACATGATGTGAATGATTTGAAGCATCTTCATGACTTCCCCAAAAAACATGGCTTATAATAGCACAGTTAAAGATAAGTTGATAATGAACATGTTGATGACATTTGGAAGTATTTAATTGTTGATAGATAATATTAATTAAGCAAAATTGATGGTAAAAAGTTTATTACTTTAACAACTGAAACAGCAGCTACCTATAAATTTGTGAACTACCAAAGTTCAGAGTCACCAGCTGCCCCTGTGTAGGAGTTACAATTTTTATTGGAAAAGCTATGTTAAAATAATAAGAAAATTTTGGGGTACAAGTTTGGAACTTTCTATCACGATTTTGTTCTTTAAGGATTTTAGACCAATGTCACTTGCCTAATAAGTATTTGGGGCAGTTTGTCTTATTGAGGTTATAGATTCTTTTTCTGTGAATTTGTTTTACTTGTTTTGTCCCCACTTGTATTTTATTGGATAAATTAAAATTTTAGTGCATTGTGGTGGTCACACAGGTCAAAATCAACATCATTTGTAGAATAATTCAGAAGGGAATTGCTAACTTTAATCTGGTCTAAATATGTTTTAAAGGTCCTTGTTATTCGTGTTGCAGTATTTATTGTGGGGATTAGGTTAAATGAAACCATTATGGAAACAAAACTAGTTTTCTTGCTATTATCTACTAAGAAATCAATATTAAGGACACGCCACATCACAAAGTGTCTTCTTTGCTGCAATATTTGCAATAGCCGAATTTCTCAAAGGATGTTTATAAGCAGCTGACAAGAGATTTGTAAATACAGACTACTAATATCTTTGTATAAAATAGCTCTGTTTCTACAGCATGTTCCAAATCTCTTTCTCTTTTTAAATGGTTAGAAGTTATAATTTTGCTAGCTAATATTGTGACGTATGTAAGCATTGTTAAGTGTCATGACCTTGGCCGCCTGGATCGGGTATTACGTAAGAGATGTGGTGGGGGTAAACAAGCTTGTAGATAGCGTCCCACGCCAAGTAGCGTGGCATGCTTGCAGTCAGTCAGTAGAGACGCGGCTAGCAGGCAGGTTGTGTTTGTATGTGCTACCCATACGAAACATGTATGGCGTCCTCACCGACGGACATGAAGCCAAGGAGGTATTGTACCCACTTTTATTAATATAACATCTTACCATCCACGTCTTCCCAGTGTAATTTATCATAGTAGATAGAGCCTTTCTCCCATCTGAACCATGTAGTAATCCTTTTATTAGATATTCTATAATATTTTTCACTTTTCATTTAGCTGCGTCCCTTGTCGTGGCCTCGTCTTATATGAATTATTAACTTTCTGGTACCTCAGTAGGAAGTAACCCTACCTCCCATTGAGTATTTGTCTAGAGGTCACGACATCTTGGTGGAGGCGCTGAGTATTTTGGCCGGTTATTTTTGAGATTTTAACTGCAAAATTTTTTTCTCTAAAATGCAGCGTTTTTGGTCCTCCACGTCTTAGTTAGAAAATGTAAATTGTTTTTCTTGGCTTAAGGGTAAGGGTTTTGGTGGTATTATTTGTGGTTTCTTTATTCTAAATTCCTTTTGCATTGTTTCCTGAAAGTCCTGTGTTTATACTTTAATTTTTAGTTCATTTTTAAATTTTTTCCATTGTCTGTCGGTGGCGTGGCGTTAAAACTTTTGGCTCCATTTTTCCCTTACATTTTTCCCCTTCACTTCTGCTAAATTCTGTTACTGTGATAAATCATTCATACTGGTCATTTTAAAGTACATATTTTTGTGAATTGTGAAAAATTGGGCGATATTTGCAACTTTGATAATGTGGTCGTCACGTGTTAGCGGTGTGTTTGGAGATGCTGTTTTCTGTGCTCGTTGGTAGTACTTCTGGGAGCTTGTAATTCTATATTGCATTGATTGTGATTTCCTGCTCTTTACTATATTTTTGGGGTGCATTTTTCATGCAACTTTTATGTACGCAAGTGTGTTACGTAATCTCTGCGTGGTCATGCAATTCATCACTAATTCTAGCTTGTGAAACCAATCTTTTCCAGCACGTGTTCTGTGCGTTTATTTGCGTGTGTGTATAATAGGGCTGATGCATCTGTTTAAAAAAAAAGAAGAAGGAATTCATTTTTGTGCATCGTACACTGGTACACATAAATTACGAGTTTAGCATATTCTGCTCTCCTTGAGATAGTTTCAGCGCTGGTCACAGTAGGTGTGACGTGACTTTTTTTTTTTGGCTTCCAGTTCGAGTTTTCTCGCTGAAGATATCACTTTGTTAATTTTTTTTCTCTCTTCCATGTGTACATTCTGTTTTAAAACCTTGGTTTTGTGTCCAAGTGGCTTGCGTGTCATGTCTGTGTAAACAATATGTTGGTATAATTTTCTAATATTTCGCCGTGGGCGCTTAATTATATTATTCCTGGTATTGGTTCTTATCTGACTATGTTCTGATATTTCTAGTTACATTCATGCGATGCTATAAGTGCGTAGTTTGGTGTAATCTGTAATGGTGATCTTCCATTCATTTACTGATTGAGTTTATCTTTGTTTTGTGCTGCCACAATGCCTAAACGACGTACTACGCAGAAATCTGATGTGGTTATTGCTCCAGTCAGTGAGCATAGTGAAGTAGAATCTCTTTCCGGCATTAGTACACCTGTTGTTACCCAGTTATTACCAGTGATGCCTAATCTGCCTGTTTCGGTGAGCACAATGCAGTCAGCTGTGTGTCGTCCGGTCATTGAACCCTCTTACTTTGAGAATTCCAGTAAGTTGTCGGCATATGAATTTCTTCAAAATTTTGAAATGGTCGCTGCTGCTGCTAATGGTTGGTCTGAGGAAATGAAATTGAAATGTTTTCCATGTTATTTACGAGATACTGCTGCATCATGGTTTCGAACTTTTTGCCATCAGCATCCTCGCCATGATTGGCTTTGCCTATCTACACAGTTTCTAAATGTCTTTCAGATGACTAATCAGAGTGATATTTTGGAAATGAAACTCAGACAACGGGTACAGTTAGATGATGAACCTGTTATTAATTATATCTATGATGTGTTATCTTTTTGTGATCAAGTAAATCCAGCTATGTCGCAGTTAGAACAAATCAAACACCTGCTTAAAGGTCTTAAACCTCTTTATGTACAGTCTTTGCTGTCATTAAATCCTCAAACTGTTGATGAGGTGATACAAATCATTCGACGAGTGGACAAGGCACAGTTTTATATGCAGAACCGAGAACATCTAGTGTCTACCCAATCTCAGGCTGCAGTGGTTACACCACCCTCTCCTGTATTTAATAATGCATCTGTTCCTGCTGTTACTTTACCAGCTATTGCTCAGCTAACTAATGCTTCCTCTCTTGGAGACGTACCAGTCGCTCCCATGCAACAGCTGATTGATCGTGTAGAACAGTTATGTAACCGAGTTAACCAGTTTCAGTTACCACCTGCTGTACCATCTTCGGAGAGAACTTCACAGCTTCCACGGTCATCTGACTTCAACCGGCGGGACTCATCCATCACCTGCTATAGATGCAACAGGCAGGGCCACCTGGCTCGCTCCTGCCGTAGCCGCTTTCCTCAGTCAAAAAACGACTGGCGCCGAGCCTCATACGACGAGACTTAACAGCATCACCACCACCCACCAGCACCGCTGCACCTCAACGGGATGTGGCTGCATTATCAGGTCAGATCTTACAAGTTACTGGTCATATTGCTCAGACAGAGGTTTCCATCTTGCTCGATACAGGAAGCGCAGTTAGCATTGTAAATGCTGCCCATGTTCTTGATCACTCGACATTAAAACCCATAGAGATGTTGCCCCGAACTGCAGGTAATAAGTTACTTGATGTGCCTTACCACACTGTTCTAGATTTTCATATTAATGATGTTCTTTTTCAGGAAGATGTATTATACCCCCGCCGCTGAATCTTTGCACTTGACAGTTCATGTGGCTTCGCGTAAAGTTGGCTACATTGTGGTTGCGATGTTGCCAGAGTGGCTAGTAAACAACAACCGCTGATAGTTCTTTCTATCGTGTCTAAGCCGCATACAAAAGTGTACGTAGTAACGAACGTCAATGTATAATAACTAATTCGTATTATTATTGTTAATTGAAAATAACTTTGCATAAACATTGCAGCATATGTAGAATAAATTACGCACTTTTGACAATATAGAAACAGAACAATGCAAACTTGCCTGCCACATTGAGGAGAAATAAAACAAATTATAACCACGCGATACAAAAGTTATTTTCATTCACGATTTAAAACTGCAATGGCTCAATTCCATCCAAATCCCTGTCATCATTATCTTCACCAAGGCATATCATTAATGGTTCACTCACTAATAATTCCGTCTATTTCTTGTGTTTTTCGTCTTAACTTATTCACATGATCTACTTTCTTCTTCTACAAAGCCGCGTCCACCGTCGCCACACCTTCCCACAAAAGCCTTTCCACCTCGGTAATGGTAAATGACTTATTGTTCTCCCTCACATAAACCTTAATGTCGTTCCACACTAATTTGATAGGGTTGAAGTGACAGTGTACGGCTTTATCAGCAGGAATAGAGGGATGGCCGTGAAGCTTCACGTACTCCTTTTCCTGTTCAAAGAATTCTCGGGTGCTCCTTAATAGTTCCAATGCCTGACTATTAAGTGGTGCAAAGGATTTACATTTCGTGAATCATCACTCGGTGATTGACATCGTTTTTCAGACATTGTCACACTTAAAATCTTGTATAAATAAATAATATGACTTAAATGTATATAAAACAGATAAATATATAAACATATATATATATGTATATATGTATAAACGAACAATAACTAAACTATAAAACAATAACCACAAATACAAATAACAAGAACAATATGTAGCTTGCAAAGAACAACTCAACACATGTGCTAGAGATTCACAAACTGAAGCACGTGGTTGGGGATAGCTACATCCGGCAACAAAGCCGCTTCCAGCTCTCGTTCCGCTTCCGCTTTGTCATCGACCATCCGGAATGCTGCCTTGTGATTGGCTTAGAAAGTCAAACGGTGAAAGCTTTTCATCTGTTTTTTTGTGAGTGTACCAACTTAAACGTGAGCTGTCAAGTGCAACGTTACAGCGGCGGGGGTATAGTTGTGAAAGATCTGTCTCATGATTTAATTTTAGGCAATGACTTTTTGCATGCTCATGATGTAATAATTGACTATGCACACAACTTGATAACTTTGAACTCTTCCGAGGATGATGCTTTCAGTATACCAATCACCCTAGTACAATGTTCTTTTGTTGATATGGCAATGAATCCTTTGCAAGATAATGAATGTAATGATTCTGGTGTTAAAATGGCAGTTGTGAATGATGTGAAAATTCCACCTTTGTCTACATGTTATATAACAGTTAAACCCTCGTCAGACATTAGTAATGAGGTTATGTTTGAACCTGCTGTTAATATAATGCAAAAGAAAAATCTTTCAATTCCACCGTTGTTGTGTCATTCTACATCTGAACTTACCATACCAGTGCATAATAATACTGCAGTTCCACAAACACTGTTTGCCAATACAGTTTTAGCTAAAGCTTATGATGTTGCACTAGTTCAGAGTAATTCTGTTTTATCACCAGATGTTACCCCTCTGCCAGCTTCAAACTTTAATTTTAATGTCAATGGTAAACTACTAGAAACTCAAAAGGCTGAATTGCATTCATTGCTATTGAAATATAGTGATCTTTTTGCCACCACATTGCAAGAACTTGGTACTACTGATGTTGCAGAGTTTGATATTAAAGTAACTGACTCCAAACCTATTAAACAAAGACCTTACAGAGTTCCCCATAAACAAAAGGAAATCATTGCTGAAAAAGTCAAAGAAATGCAAGATGCTGGAATTATTAAGGAATCGCAGTCCTCTTGGGCTTCTCCTGTGGTGCTTGTTAAAAAGAAAGATGGTTCCATGAGATTTTGTGTTGATTATAGGAAATTGAATGCTGTTACAGAAACCACCTCTTTCCCTTTGCCATTGATAGATGATTTGTTAAGTTATTTGGGGGAGGCTAAATGGCTTGTCTCATTAGATTTGCTGTCAGCATATTTTCAAGTACCTATTGCAGAGGATAGCCAGAAATATACTTCTTTTGTTACTTTTCAAGGTTAATATCAATTCACACGCTTGAGTTTTGGGTTGGCGAATGCTCCTAGGTTTTTCAGTTACATCGCAGACAAGTTGTTAGGTGATCTGAATTTTAAAAAGGCAATTGCATATTTGGATGATATTGTCGTTTTTGCTAAAACCTTTGACGAGTTGTTACAAAATCTTGAAGCTGTTTTTCAACGACTGGATCACCATAAGTTTAAGCTCAAACCAGAAAAGTGTTTCTTCGCTATGCTAAAGATCAAACTCTTAGGCTTTGAAGTCTCTAAAGATGGTATTTCTCCTGATTCTGATAAAGTAGCTTCCATTCAGAATTTGCCTCGTCCTAAAAATGTCAGAGATGTAAGGAAAGTTTTGGGATTATTTAACTTTTACAGGAAATTCATCAAAGACTATGCTGATATTGCTCAACCACTTATTCAGTTGACTAGGAAAAATCAAAGTTTTATTTGGGAACCTGATCAGCAAGCTGCATTTCAAAAGTTGAAGGACTCATTAGTTTCAGCCCCTGTCTTAGCTCACTATACTCCTGGTGCATATACTGAATTACACTCTGATGCCAGTGGACTAGGGGTTGCTTCTGTGTTGTATCAAAAGATTGATAATGTGTTGAAACCAGTGGGCTATGCTTTGAGGACATTATCCAAATGTGAACGTAATTATAGTGTTCCTGAGTTGGAATTGTTGGCCATCTTGTTTGGACTTACTCACTTTCGCAGTTTTGTCTATGGCTATAAGGTTAATATTGTGTATGATTATCACTCCCTTTGTTATCTGAATAATCTAAAAGATTTGACTGGGCGTCTGGCACGATGAAGTTTGAAATTGCAAGAATTTGATTACACTATTTCCTACAAATCTGGTACGAAACATCATGATGCTGATGCTTTATCAAGATTTCCTGTGTTGCAACCCAAAGAAAGTGACCTTGAACAGCTTGAAGAACTTCCCACATGTTTATTGTCTTCACTTGAAGTTGCTGACCAACAGAAAAAAGATACTGTGTTACTTGAGCTTATCAATGCTCTCCATGATCCTCTGTCAGCCCCTGCTAAGCTTCAGAGACAAATTTCAAATTATACTCTTAAATCAGGAGTTCTTTATCGCAAAAATGCTGGCTCTACTGGCCCTCTCCATCTGCTGGTTATTCCAGAAGCACTGAAACATGAAATTCTATCTTCATGTCATGATGATCCTCTTTCAGGTCATTTAGGCTTTTCTAAAACATTTGCTAAAATTCACTCCAGATACTATTGGATTGGAATGAAAAAAGATATTGAACATTTTGTGTGTACCTGTCCCAGTTGTCAAACAAGAAAAGGACCTAAGAATCAAAAGCCAGCAGGTTTATTACAACCAATTACTGTTACTTCTGTAGGCGAGCGGTGGGGTATTGATTTGCTTGGGCCTCTCCCACGCTCTAATTCTGGACACAAGTACGTTGTCGTTGCGACTGAGTATGCTTCTCGCTGGGTCGAGTCTGCGTCGCTTCCTTCAGCAACAATTCCCCAAGTTGCTAAGTTTATTTTACATAACATCATCTGTAGGCATGGAGCCCCTGCTGCCTTGTTGTCTGATTGTGGCTCAGTTTTCCTAAGTGAAGTGACACAAGAATTGTTGAGATCTCTATCAGTGTCTTCTAATTTTACTAGTGCTTACCATCCAGCTTGTAATGGACTTACTGAAAGATTCAATCAAACCCTCTTGAATATGCTTAGCCATTTTGTTGACACTAATCAAAAGAACTGGGACTCAATTTTGCCCTATGTCATCTTTTCTTATAACTCCAGTGTTCAGGAGTCTACTAAATTCTCATCCTTTTTCTTGATATATGGTCGAGAGCCTTCTTTACCTAATCAGGTTCAGCTGCAAGCTACTTCTAATGACCTTTTTGTGAAACAGACTTTACAAGAGATTCAGAAGGCACGTGAGGTTGCTGTTGCTAACATTACTAAGCAACAAGTGAAACAAAAAGAAGCATTTGATGCCAAACATAGAGATGTGGTTTACAACGTAGGTCAATTAGTCAAAGTTTTTACTCCTATAAGAAAGAAAGGTAAATGTACCAAGTTGTTACATAGATATTTTGGTCCTTTTGAAATTATCCGACAGATCACTCCTGTTGGTCGACCTCATGCTCCTCGTACCAAACATCAGAGTGTTCATGTGTCACGCCTTTACCCTTACTATGATCCGGTGGGTCCTTATAGACTGTAAATTTTGAGTTTGTAATGCTATTTTTATTGTTTGCCTTAATGTTGGCATGAAGCATATATTACATGAAACTGGAAAGTTGCACCATTTTGTGGTAAAAAGCATAAGAAAAACAACCTGTGAGTGTGTACTTAATTTTGTTTGATTTTCAGGAATGTTATGTGATAGTATTGTTTTGGTAATGATGTGCTTTGTTCTATTGCATTCATTTGGTTTGATTTTGGGTTTCATTATGATGCTGTGATCTTTTTCTTTGCAGAAAATTGTTGCATGAATAGTGTGTGTATATGTTTGTGAGGTTATGTGAGAGATAAGTAAATATTTGCCTCGGTGGAAGTGCCTAAGAGTAACCCCGACGGTGGTAATGTGAGAGAGGAGATGAGATAAAGTCAGCTTCGGTGGGAGTGCCAAAGAGTAACCCCGATAGTTGAAGTGTAAATGTTTGATTTTCAGGAGGGCTACATGTACCTGGAAATTCGATTTGATGTGATGATTTGAGAAATATTTTGCTTATTGGTGTTGCTGAAATGTGCCCAGTATAGCGTGTGTGATGTATTCACACAAGAGTAAATGTAATGAAGTGTATGCAATGAGAATAATTTTTTTTGTGTTTATGCAACAAGTTTAGTACCATCTTACTTAGCGAGTTTTAATACCATCTATTTTCCAGCTTAATTTTGATTCGGAGGATGTGGATGCAACAGTATAATGTCATGTTATTTGTGTCATTCCTGAAATGTTAATGTGATTTCTTTAAGTTTATGCCTATGTCAGGTATTTTTGACTTTGCAGCATGTTGAATGAGACACGTCAGTGAAGATGTTTTATTTTCTCAGTAATTACTGTGTACGAGAAAGTTGAAAGCTAAAATGATGATGATGATGATAATAATAATGAGATGAATAAGATAGTAATGTAGAGGAGAATTTATATTTGACAGTAAAGCATGAGTATTGTAGTTAAAAGAATGTAATGAGGTGTAGTTTGATGTATGTAATGTGGATTTATTTTTGAAGTCTGTAGTAATGCACACAGTAGTTTTGAGTAGTTATTTAAGTGAGTGTTGTTGTGTATAATTTGGGCCATGGTCAGTATGAATGATTTCATTTCATTGTCATGTATGAATGTATTGTAAGTGCACTTATCTCTTTTCAATAGTAGTACCAGCTGGTTAAATAATATTGGGATCCCAAATAAGTTTCTATATTTGTGTTGTGTTATTGTATGTAAACAATGAATGCCAGTGATGTAATATTTATGTATTCTGGCCCTTTTATGTCTCTGTATTTCAATTCTAAAGCAGTTTGTGTTAAATTTTGGATGGTAACCCCTTGTGAAATTCAGTTTTTATGTCAACGTGTAGTCATTTTTTTTCTCTTTGCCCATACTAAAAGAATTGACTGATTGTAAACCTTTTTGGCATTTTAAATCTTTTTACTGTAAACGACATACTACTTTTTTTATGTATGATGATCTTCTGGAGCACAATTTCTACCCTTCTGTGATTTCTGTTATAGTGACTTTGCTGATTCCAGAGCTCAAGTGTCAAGAGGAGTATCCCCGCTGGACAGACATGCCAGAGGTTCCAGAGACACCACAGGAGAGCTGTCGTTCATCCACTACACTGCAGTGGCATGAGGAGCCACTATTTTGGGGGGCAGTCCAAGCTAGCGATTGCTCCCCCCACATCTTCAGCGACTTGCAGCACCTGAAAGACTCTGCAGCTGAAAATTCGTCATTGTGGGTGATGTGGAAATCCCACCCACAAACAGTTACGTCGGAACATCCAGGTGCAGTGTAGTGTGCATGTAACAGTGGCAGCATGGTGTAGTGTGCATGTGCGGGGTACTCGTACTTAGGTGCTCTGTCAAACTAAATCGTCAGTGGCACTCGAGACTCCAAAAATTTCAATCAGCCTTTGATTTCTTTAGGAGATATTTATGCTCCTTATATTCACAGATATTGTTTGCTGTAGTTCAATTATCTAAACTATTTATTGCACTGTATGTCATATATTCTTCTTTATTGTAATTCTTTCTCCACAAACAAAAATCCTCCTTGTGTCGACGAGGGCGTCGATCTGGGTGGCCAGGGGGAGATGTGACGTATGTAAGCATTGTTAAGTGTCATGACCTTGGCCGCCTGGATCGGGTATTACGTAAGAGATGTGGTGGGGGTAAACAAGCTTGTAGATAGCGTCCCACGCCAAGTAGCGTGGCGTGCTTGCAGTCAGTCAGTAGAGACGCGGCTAGCAGGCAGGTTGTGTTTGTACGTGCTACCCATACGAAGCATGTATGGCGTCCTCACCGACGGACATGAAGCCAAGGAGGTATTGTACCCACTTTTACTAATATAACATCTTACCATCCATGTCTTCCCAGTGTAATTTATCATAGTAGATAGATCCTTTCTCCCATCTGAACCATGTAGTAATCCTTTTATTAGATATTCTATAATATTTTCCACTTTTCATTTAGCTGCGTCCCTTGTCGTGGCCTCGTCTTATATGAATTATTAACTTTCTGGTACCTCAGTAGCGAGTAGCCCTACCTCCCATTGAGTATTTGTCTAGAGGTCACGACAATATATCATTGTTTGTAAAAAAATGGCAACACCTCCATTCTTTAAAGAAGAACAAAGTAACATACCAGTAAGTTTGAATTTTTTGAGGTCAGTTAAGCTTAATTCATGTTCACAGCACTGATAGTGTTCATTGATAATATCATGATCTGTTAGCTTAAAGTTTAAAATAATTTCGAATTCATTTGCCCTCTTCTCTAAGAACTGGATATTTTGTAATATTATGAATAATTTGGAGGACATACCATTCCTATGAGTACCAGGAGAGCTCATCTTGTCAGAAAGAGAGGAATAAGGTCTGGGTAATTTATTATTGAGTTAATGGCTGAGTTTACTACTACACTGAGTATTTGCAGCAACAGGTAACTTGAAGAATGTTCTGCCCAGTTTACATAATTATTATCTAACAGACAGTGGTTCATTTCCAGGGTATTTTTATTATAACCATTCACAACAGAGGTCACCAAGTTTATGTTTAGACCCACAAGAAGTTACTTTCTGTGTGAACTGTTGGCCTTGCTATACTGACTTGCAACTGTTGCTAAAGAAGTTATGTACTGATGGACTTTTGATGTTCAGTCATCATTTTCTGGCTGGGGAGTGTTTGCCTCTTTTGTCAGTTTCAATACTGCCTGTGACTTTCATCTTGTTCAAGATGTTGCAGAAGCATTTTCCCAAAATTCTGTGGATTCTGTAAAATACATTATGCAAACTTTAAAGGAATTGCAAGTTTTAATAACCTTATAGTTGATCCTTCTCAAAGTATAGCTAGGCCTTCTCTTTAAAAGCACTTCTTTTAACATCAATGTTCTCAAGGAGATTTGAAAGGTAAGCATTTTGTAAATTGCAGTCACCAACAGTCCAAAATTCATAGAAAACAATGGTTATAGTATCAAAACCTGTCTTTTGAAAGCAGCAGCAACATGAAGGTTTGTGGGGCAGGCATGACATGATTCAAGGAACAGGAGATGTATTGCAGAGTTTGTTGCTCAACACTTTCTTCCACACATCTGGTTGTGATTGTCTTTTCCACGTATAATCATCATTCTCTTCTTCTCCACCCCTCATAGTAGCAGTGGTCAGGTAAAGTGTAAACAACTTATAAAACCCTCATATCAACGAGAACAGCAGCAAAAATTCACTACACTGACACACAACAGAATGAGAATGAAACTGAAAGACTATGCATATACTTGGCTGGTAGAACTTAGTGAGGTTGATTGCAGATGGAGTAAGATCCTCAATTTCGCCACTCAGGTCCACACAGTTGTTAAAATTCAAACCACATTCTTGTCTAGGTACATTATTTTATACTCTTATGCAAGTGCAAAGTCAACAAAACACACCTACCACAATGTTTAATGTTTGCTATAGGTGTGAAAGGCGGCGCCGTGGCCGAGTGGTTAGACCGCTCGCCTCCCACCGAGGCGGACCAGGTTCAATCCCAGGGACCTACATGTGGGATTTGTGGTGGACGAAGCGGCGTCTGGGCGGGTTTTCTCCAGGATCTCCAGTTTCCCCCGCCATTCATTCCACCAACTGCTCCATCATCACCTTTCCTTTCATCCATTTCACCAACATTTCGCTTCATCTACTTCCTTCATCCCATACCAGGCATCGGGCTGATCACCCATCCTGGATGTTCTGTCTGATCTATGAGTGTCTGCTCCTCGACGGGCCTCTGACCCCAGGCACCTGCCTGTAAGTCCTGGGGGTGTAAGTCCTACATAAGAGGAGGGTAAACAGATAATGAATGAATGAAATATAGGTGTGAAATCTTATTACATAAATTGTAAATTTTCAAGTTTACCATTTGGCAGCACATATATTTTGGCATTGCATTATATGCTAGCTGCTGTTTCTAAGGTACTGTAGCAAACCCTTGGTCTAGTTAAATTGGACAGAGCAACTGCTGCATTTCAGGCATTCCATTGATGGCTACAGAGGCTCAGGAAGAAGAACATGAAATCATCAAATAAAAGTTGTAGCCTTATCTAAGTCACCACCCCTGACTTATTCAAAAGACCAAAGTGCCGCACATTATTGTAATGTGCCACATCTTAATAGTGAATACTTAATCTAGTGTCCTCAAGAACTGTAAGAGCTGATAAGGTATGATCTTTGTTTAGAGTAGAGCTGATAGCCAAGGGGCACCGCAGGTATATAAGTGATGTATATGGAGCAGACAGCAGACAAGCACCCAGAAGAAGCTCATGACAGGATGAGCAAAAATTGGCAACAACCCACAAAATGATGTGGCCTTCTCCGGAAATTGAGAACACCTAAGTATTTATGTGTTTAACATCTTGAGCATTCCTTTTATTTAAATCATTGCTTGCTATTATTAAACGAGCATTATTTATTTCCTTCAATTATGTAAAGGTTGTTTCACTTACTTAAACTACAATTGGTGAACTGGAATAAGTGGTTCTTCACTTTACATAATCTATTTGTGCTTTTTTTGGTAAACAGGAATTCTTAATTCACTTAACTTGAAATAAAATTGATTCTTATACATTTGTTATTCAAAGATGTAATGCTTTAGGCATGCTGGTCTTTGTCAAGTATCATGCACTTGCTATGGTTATGTAACACATCATTGTACTGTGAGAGTACTTATGTTTTCATGCTTTCATAGTTCCTTTCGATGTCACCAAATACCATATTTGGTGCCATATAGCTATAAAGCAATGATTTATTAATTTTGGCACCTATAAAAGGGTACAGATAGACAATGAGAAAATTGTATGGTAAGATATAACAGGTATAAAATGCATTTTAATATGATTTAAGAAAATCAAGGCATGCTGTTATTCATTATTGAATGATATAACATATGAAATATGACAGTGTTGACAACTAATGCAATGTTAGAAAAATTGCATATAAAGAGCTTACAAAATAAGGCTAAAAATTCCATAAATATTGAGTTTTGAAAACCCTCTCAATATATGTAATGAAATTGTGTTAACAGATACCTTTTAAAAGTAATGAGTCAGATAAAAACATGTTTTGCTTAACTTACATCATTACTTAAAAGACAAGTTTCAGGGAAACATCTTCCACAACATCAGTTAGTCGGCTGACTGGTGCTCGTGTGGTTGGTTATTTCATGTGCTGTGCTGCCCTGTCTTCTTACTAGTGAGTATGATGATATTATCTATCTACTGCAGGTATTTTGAAATACAGAACATTATCTTCATTCTTCAAAATGAAAATTTTTCCCTGTTGCTGTGTTTAAAGGTTTCTTGACATATTTAGCAGTTTGATGTTGTGTTAAATATTGTGATTGTGTGATCACAAGTGATATGCTTGCTAACTTATCTATGTGTTTAAATTTAACATTTCTTAGATGTCCTTTGATGCTGTTTTCCTTATGAAATATTTGTTGCCTTCTCATATTTGGATTTGTTTATACCTTTGTTTATTAAAGTCACCACAGCAATTTCATGTATATTCCTCACTTACTTTAATTCATCTATTTAAATATATTGTTCCATTATGTGGGCAATCATATTATGTTAAATGTGTATTTTTAATAATTACTTCACTTTTATTTATACAAAGAATCTGTTTATGTTACCTTGGATTCATGAGTATATTTGTATGGTGTAACAGACATGTAAATATCAGTGATTGGTTGTTGAATCAACACTGACATCATTGAGTAATCAACTGATCAGAATTATGGTGGAAGCTTATTCAAACATGTGTGCTGTATGTGAATTACTTTACAGTATTCTTATTATGTTTCTCTTCTTGTCTTGTTATTAGTCCACTGAAATGTCTACCAAAAAATTCACAACTGAACAATGAATTTTTATGTACGATACACACGTAGAAACCGATTCATGTAGATGTGTGTAGACAACCTCAAGAGACATTTCCTGGCATTCAAGTTCCAAATGGCGATGCTGTCAGTTGTCATTAAATTTAGGACAATGGTATCACTAAATGCTAAACCTAAGAAGCCAAAGGGACATATTCTATTGAAGGAAAAACTTGACAAAATTTGTGCATCATTCAAATGCTCTTCAAACAAGTCTGTAAGACGTGCTGCGCATTAAGTGGGTGTTTTAAACTCCTCTGTTCATAGACATGCTAAACTTTAAAATTAAGCCTACAGAGTGACTATTATTCATGAATTACAATCTCATGACGACAAGAAATGCCAGGAATGTCTCAGTGCAGATGGACACCCTTGTAACAAGGTTAGTACTCATCATAGTGCATGTTACTATTACCTTAAGTATGCAGCCCAGGAGTTTTAACTCGAAAACCTCTGGTGTAATAGATAGCCTGCGGAGCACGCATATACACGATCGGCGGCTGTGCCATAAAAGTAACACTCTTTATATGTGTTAAAGAATAATTTGTGAATGTCAATGTGAAATTAAATATGTATATAGTGAAACTGAATTTCAATGTATTATAACTCTTACGTTCACTTATTACCTTCCTAATACACAAAATGCTATAACACTATTCTGTAAGGTAGAACTTGTCATTGCTCAATGATAGAAAAAGAAAGGTGGCATGGGTTTTTCAATGTTCTGTTGTGGGGCAGCCTTGAATTACTATGTGGAAACTACAAGAGGCGATTATGCAGGAAGTAGTCGACCTGAATCCGCTAACCCCATTTGTGAGGCAGACCATTCATCAATTCTATGAGCACCAATCCTTTACCATCAAATTTGGCACACAATGTCATGACCATCGCCATCAAAATTTTTTGCCCCACATGGGCTCAACAAACTACAGGAAAGTAACAAAGAACAAGGTAGGAAGTGAAAAACAAACACAAATGTTATGTAGTTTAGCATGGAAAATAAGTGCATAAATAAGACAGGAAAAGTGTGTGCAAGTGCAGTGAATACCAAATAGAGCAAATCAAGATAGGGAGCAGTGAAATATATCTTTGGAGTGTAGATAGCATCAAAAGATATAACATGTGTGCTAATTTATATGCAGGGCGTTAATGAACTATGCTAAATATTTTCAGAAAATGTGGAGGTGTGATAAACAAGTAATTTGAAATAAGAGATGTATGTCCTGTCTGTTCATATTTAAAAGTTACAGCTGTAAGTTTCGAAAGTAGCCACTGGCTAATGATGATATCATTCCTCTCTAGTGCAATGATTATGACTAGGCTTCAGACATGACTTTAGGTTAAGTTAACTTCTATTATACTGGTACCTTGTTTACAAGCGAGCGGAGAGGAGAGGGGCAGTAGTCTCATGCACTACTGAATTTGTCTGTGCTGAGTACTGTATATGCTATAGATATAGCTAGGAACAGAAGCAAGTGCAACACAGTTCTGTGGTAAACATAAGTTTTTATTACAAAGTATAAATAACATGAACAAAATAATTAATATTATCTGTCGTAGATGAAATAATCAGTTTCATGTGTGATTTACATGCATGGACAACTATTGCAATGGATTAAAATATATTTTCTGAATGTATCAAAAGCAAAACGTCTTCTATTATAACTCAAAGTTTATGTCTTGAAAAACTCCCTTCAACATATGATGTGACTGGTGCAAAACAAACTGAGAAACACACGCATTTTCATTATTTTGAATGGCGTCCCTAATACGGCACATAATTGCATATCCTGGGTTTTTATCTAAAACACCCTTCAGTTTCTGCTCTACTATTTCAGCAGCAGAACATGCGTCTACTTCTGTAAAGTGTTGTGCCAAATTTTTGACAAGTTTCAAGGATTCTGGCATTGCCATGTACGATGATTCAGGTTGTTTTATTGTTAAATAAATATCCTTAAATATATTATTGATTAACTGTAAATGTTCATACAGCTGTGGAGATATCAACAATTTTGCAATTTTAATAGTTGAACCAGCTTCATTGTCAAATTTGCTAATCACTTGAACAATCTGGTTGTAATGCTCAAAGTAGTAAGAGCATCCATCAACCAAGATCTCAACCGTGTCACAATAGCTTGAAGTGGCAAAGAAATTCCTGGTGCTAGTTCTTTAAATTTTAGTGTCCTAGAAGGCGCCTTTAAAAAAAATTATATAAATTTGAGATGAAATCAGGTACATCAGAAAAATGTTTCCTAATCTGTTCTGCCACCCGGGGAAGACCATGAGCTAAGCACGTCAGATGTATAAATCTGGGAGAGCGTTGCTTAATTCTGGAAGCAGCTTTGGCCATATAAGGGGCTGCATCCATCATGAATAGTAATGCATTCTCAGTTTTTATACTGTCTGGCCATAGAAAAGGCATTGCACAGCAGAGCAACAGCTTGTCAATGGAAGAGTGATTGACACTTCAAATGTTAACAAGAGCTTTTGATCTGGACGTTCAGGAGATAATATTCCTATGACTACATTGGCTATAGATCTCCCTTCCTTTTTGAACCAAGATTTTCTTCTTTTTCTTTAATGGAATGCGTTTATCGACCAACTTTCTCCAAGACGCTTTATGCTTCTTTAGCCGCTTCAAGCACTTTGAGGGAAGTTGCATGTGACCTCTGCACACATTGAGCATACATTCGCAAATGGCCTCGATGAGATCTCCATCGGCATTTTTAACAACTTTTTGCGCAGAGGCGCCTTTGCCTTGGCCAAAGCCGACAAATGTCCGTGCTGCCTGGCTATCAGCGGACTGCTCAGCTTGGCCAGGCTTAACCTACCTCTAGGCATGTTTGCGCGATAATGAACACGGTGCTGCAAATCGCAACTTATTTAAAATCATCGGTCTTAGTGGCGTAGCAACACAACATCCTGTATATAGGCTGAAGCATTTTCTTTGCGGGAACACACTCACACGCTTTACATGTTTCATCGAGATGCAACATAGGCAAACGGCAAGCATCAGAGCTTACGATGGCGGGCAAATTAAGCAAAACGGAAAAAAATTCAGACGTCGCTGTGGGAAACAAAATACGAGAGCGTTTCGTTCGGCAGGACGCCCGTTCGATACCTGTATCGGTTAGGCGTATATTGCGTGCAATCCAGCACCAGGTACCCGTGAAGATGACGGGTAGCTTCTTCGAAGGCCTCCAAAAGAAACCTGGAGTTCCTGGGTTTCATCTACTGGCACAGCCTATCAATCTGCATATTGTCTCTGTTGTTCTTGAACACCACGATATAATTGGCATTCAGAGAGATGTTTCGATATTTCTGCCCCTGCGGGAACACGTTCTGCAGAATGTACACGATTCCGAAGCGCTTATGATGCGAGTCTCTGGTGAAAAAAATGGACACGTTGTTCCCACCCCCTTCCACCATCAAATCGTCGAGGATGACGAGGTCGTTCTCGCCCACTGAATCCAGTTCGGGAATGCCTGCGTGCGTCTCGCACTTTAGGGCCAGAGGTTCGAGTTTCGGCGAATACTCCGGCGGATGGCACCACAGCACATTTCTCGGGCGCTTGTCGAACATGTCGCGCGCGTGCCGAATCAAATCTTTCACAAAAGTAGACTTTCCGCAGCGCGACGGTCCCGCTATCAGCATAGTGCTGGGGAAATTAAATCGTCTCAGCTCGCACGTTTCGCGCATAGTGCCGCGCGCAGTTCGGGGATCAAAATGACTTTCACCGCGCGCTAACGCCTCATTTATGTTTTTTCTCTTTTGTAACCGTAAGGATAAGAGTCGAATTCGCCGGCGAGAACGCGCTTGTTCACGACCATCCGAAACAACTTCACGCACGGTTCGGTGACGACCGTCCACGAGGGTTTCCTCGAAATCTGGGTCCCCGCGAGCGTCACCGTGCTGCCATTATCCCTCAACACCATGTTGCGAATCACCTCCGCATTCACCGCCTCTAGATTGCCCGAATTCAGCGTGATCCCCTTCATCTTGCACACCGAGGTCTTGCCTGTCTCCGGGCACTTAATTTCCATGCAATAGCTCTTCGGGCCGGTGGAGGCGAACCTGGAGATGTAAGACCCGCGTCCGTACTTCTTCAGCTCGTCCGTCATGTCCCCGAGGAGGCATCCCACGGAGGGGTCCAGTCCCCCGAGGCGGCGGCGACGACGATGGAGTCGGTGTCGAAGTAGCACACCTGATCTCCCAACCGCTTGAGATAGGAGTAGAGGACCAGCCGGGTGTGCGCCGTGGTGTAGGCCGCAATGACGGCGTTGGCGGTGGGGTTCACCCTGGGGCTCTGCTCGCAGTACCTCCACACCACGTACATGACCTCGTTCGTCACCGGCACGTACGTCTGCACTTCCACCCCCGGGTCGTTGAGCAGGTCCAGCAGGCGGTCGTACCGGTCCACCAGTTCGCGCGTGGACATGTTGTCGCGCTGCCCCAGCTTTCCCCAGAACGAGTTCAGCATGAGCTTGGCCAGCTCTCGCCTGCCGGGGTTGGGCGCCACGGCCTCCGTGTCTAGGAAGACTCCTTCGTGCTCGAAAAACTCCCTCACGTACTCGTCCCTCGCGGCAGGCGCATAGCAGCCCGAGGGTCACCCGGAGGCTTCGGTCTTGATCTTCAGGAACCGGTTCATGTAGTCCTGAAACAGTCCCTTGGCTCCGGTGGACGGGTCGTACTCACCACGTCGTACTCCCAGATCTCGTCCACCCGGAGCAGACGGTAACCCTCCTGCAGGGCCACTTTCATCTCGTCGATGACCCAGGTCCCCGTCAAGGCCCTCTCGTCGTCCCCGTGGCGGCACTCGTCCTGGTTCTCCGCCTCTGCACAGGCGCGACATAGCGGAAACATCAGCTTTCCGTGCATGCGTGCCGGCAGCACCGGGTGGTACAGGTTTTGCGGCGGTAACACCCAGCACTTCACCAGGCCTCCCCGCACGTCTTCGAAGCGCGGAAAGCGATCCACGTGAATCTTCGGGTGCCCCACCGGGTACGGCTTGGTCTTGTTGACGTACGGGTACAGGCTGCACACGTCGTAATAATATACTTTCCGGTCCTCCTTGGCCTCGCAGTACGTCTTGGTGCAATTGGTGCGCCCTCCATAGAAGGCGTCTCTGGGGTTCAGCGGTTCGGGCACGGGGAAGTGCTCGGCATGGCGCGCGAGGTCCTCGTTCGCCTTCACCATGGCGTTAAACTCGCACTCCCACATCTCTACCACGGTGTAGTCAGCATTCTTGATTTTCTGCGTGACCTTCTCGGTGCTTTCGTATCTCGAGGCCATGGTTTTGTTTCCCGTGCTGTATATCACGGCATGACGATTGTGAAAGAATCGCCTGCAACCATGGAAGAAGTAGACGTATTTCTGATCGCGTTCCTCTGTACCCGTCCACCTTGTGTCCAGCAATTTTAACTTCCCGACCTCTCATGGCATGCTGGATCATCACCTTGCTTTCTAGCTCCAGCCTCGACAGCCATATGCATGCTATGCGAGACTGCGTGTCCGCTAGGCGGTATCCTCCGATGGGTAACATGCCAATGGCTTTGGCCGGCATGAAGCGCTTCCTATACACGCACATGCACGTCTGGGCAATAGTAACGCATTCCCTGAACGGGTCTATCCCGTTCTCGTCTAGGAATTCCTTTCTAAATTTGGCAATTCCCTGACTCAGCAAAAACACGTCCATTTTGCAATACGTCACAATTTCCGTCTTCATGTCAAACACGTATTCGGAGGCTGCCTTCTCGTCGTGCCACCGCTCGAAGGCTGTTCGAGCTTCTAACAACATGCCCTGCGGGCAGTAGTACTTTTTGTCGGGAATCGAATCCACGTAGTGCTCGTTTTCCTTTGTGTTAAACAACTAAGGAAAATAGTCTTTGCATTCCTTCAGTTCGAACGTCTTTGAAAAGCGAGACAGTGGCATGGGTATAAAGTTGAGCGAGTCGAGAAATGTGACGTCACCGTGTTTCATTCTGTATATCTTACTTCCGTTCATTATTAGCTCTGGCGACCAGTTTAAGTGTTCCACCATGTACTTCAGCAAAAACTGGCCGTCGTAACCTTTGAGGTTATGAGCCACCACGATTACGTCCCAGGCTTCGAATCTCGCCTGCACAATGTGCTCAAACAACCGTTTCACAGGCTCTTCCATAAACACCCATTCCTTCACCCCACACTCGGTACAATACGCCATCTTGTGCCGTTCGTCGATGCAAAGCGGGCAGGCTTGACAAAACACGCACAAGTTAGGAACGTGTTCGTACGTGTTCTGTTGCCCAGAGTATGGCGTGTTTTGTGTACATTCAAAGTCGATAAACATGAACACAAACTTATTTCTTTTGTTTTGTGAAACGTACGGTTGTACGTAGCACATGTGGTCGTTCTGCACGTGTGTCTTGCAATGGGTGCAAAACTTTTCTCCGCAATGGTGAGCGGCTTTTCTGTGCCTCAAATTAACAAGCTTATGGCACGACGTGCGTACTTTCTCGACGTCGCACACCGACAGCGTCTTGGGCTAAAACCCGCCCTTCTTTGCATGATTCGCAAAACAAGTTGCACCCTTAAAGTCGCGGTTACACGCCCCACAGTGTATAAACGCTTCATAGCGTTTAGGGCACTGCTGGTGGCACTTTGAGCAAGCGCCATCGCATCGATGTAATTCTTTTGTGTGCGAGGAGGGATAATGGCAACGACAATACCACTTACATTTAAAACCCTTGTGCAAGTCTACGATGGCGTTAAAGTGCCCCTCGTGGAACATGACGTCAATGCGCTTATCTGCTTCCTTCTCTGACGTGTACATGACGTGCTTGCCCGTATGATCTGAAAACACCGGCACCGCGTACCCCTTTAACACCGCGTCAAAATCTCTGACGTCATCGATAGTAAATGGCCCGTTCGTCTTTCCTGCCATTTGGCACAAGGCTAGAGGTTTTTGTTTCTGCAGGTATTCCGACCGTCTAATGGTTTTATAATTAACGTCACCATCCACTTTAGCGTTGCCAACCGCTATAGCTCTTGCTTAACACAAGCTGTCTTTGTTCATCACTTCTACAATGCCTTGATTGCCGGTACAGGCATCGCACGGCTTGTGACACGAACCCGACACCTCCTTGGTCCAAACAAAAGACATTTTCAAAGGCCTCCCTAACAAAAACTGTTGATTGCTTTGCATCACCTTCTCTATCGATTTTATAACCGCCTCCGCATTCACCTGGTCCGTGCGTCTAACGCTCATGTTAAAAGCTTTGCCCGGGTGCTCCTCGTCCGCAATACTTACGCCTAAATATCCCGGTTCGTTCCCCAATAGATTTTCTTTCGCAAAGTTAATCATGTCCGTAAACAGAAGCGACACCCATTGCTCTGGGTTTCCATCTCTGTGTCCCGGATTCACGGTAATTTCTGTTTCCGTGTAGCCGGAGAAAAGCCTTTTCATCGTTCTCTGTCTATGGGCTATAATGTCGAACCTGGGCTGCAAGGTTCCAGCTTCGCTTACCCCATGTTCCGGCTCCATGCTTCGTGTTTTGTTCAACAACGCCTAAAAACCTATTTTCACGTTCAAACACTTTAAATGCACATCAACCAAGTGCTGGTTTATACGCTGCTTCTTTTTCCGATATATAAACAACTACTGCAAGGCAAAACGATACTGTTTTTTGTCTTAACAACGTCAATTTGCCTCCACGCGCGCACTTGCGTATTGCGTATAGCCAATGGGCTTTTTTTCTAGCAAAAACAACACTTTAAATATATCGTCAATGTTCCAAAAAGCGAAAACCTTATATTTGCCAGCCAAAGCACTTTTCTCGCACAATTCACACACTTTCGCGAACCGCTTATCGCCTGGTGCTTTTATACTCTGCTTATCGCAACCGCAACTTCCGCATGCGCACTCAGTTAAAGGCCTCATTAAAAATCCAGGCATGTTATCGCGCCACAACGTCCGGAGTTGCAATCAGGCACTTTTCCGGCGCACTTCCGGTCACACCAGCGAACCACCACACCATCCGGTTGCGATAACCATTAAAATTCCCTATTGCCAACCACACCACCATATTTAAAGGTTTTTCGTGCTTATCGCTTCCGTTCTCACAGCCATTTAACTCGCCACGTTATCTTTCTAGAACTTTAATCAACGGCGGCCATATTGTGACGCACATCCCCTCTCCTGATTACAGGTCCCTTAAAATCATGGCACTTTGCCTCTCTAGCTTCACACTCAGTTTGCATTCAGACCTTGCATCAGCATCATGGAGCGGCTGCCCTTCTCGACAGTTACGGTGACGCAGGAACTTTTTTTGTCGCCCACCACTAAGAGAGTCTACCAGCAATTGCTTACAAATAGGGAGCAATTCTTCAATTGCAACCCGCAGCCGGAGCAGCTTTTTCTCCCGCAGCAGGAGCAGCTTTTTCGTCCGCTACCACCACCACAGTGGAACAACGATCTCCAACATCAGCCGTTGCCGGAGTTTACCTCTGCATTCGCACAGCTCCATCAAGTGTTCAACAACATCGGTGCCGGTTCTCCTGCATCGTCCTCCACCGAGGCATCGCTGGATGCTATTGCTAACCCTTTCCCCGATCTCACCAGCGCAGACAGCGGGTTTTTGTCCGACGCCGGGGACTACAACACCGTTGCTGCAGGAGCAACGCCTCCGCACCCGCATCTAACCTTTTCCCCATCCTACTCGCCAGCTCTCATATCCTCCTCCTCCTCTTCCTCTCTTATCATCCTTTCTTCCGACCCGGAGCTCACACCACCTCGTGCACTCACATCAACGCCAATTGGTTCCTCACCTTTGACCTTGCCTTCATTTTTCGTCAACATCGAACCCCTGTCCCTAGATAACATTTAGCTCCAACCCTTCTCTCCACATTCCCCTTCTTGCTCACCTCCTCCTTTAAGTGTATCCTCTCCCACCGTCACCACCACCACCCACAGCGCCAGTGACGCTTTACCTCCTCTTGCTTCTCCCCTGCAACCTGTTTTTACCCCCATTTCGCCCCAAGAGTACATTTCCCCACCCAGAGCATCTCCCCCATCTCCTCTGCTGAACCCCTGTTATAGTAATATTTCTCCTCCTACTCCGTCCCTCCTAAAGGTGCTGTCCTGCACACCTTCCAAATTTGGAAAACCCCCGGCCCGCAGAAATCTGTTTGCAGAGTTTTCTCGTTCCTCAGTCCTCCGGCACCCCAGCGAAAACTGTTGTCCGCTCACCAGCCACCGGGATGTCAACCAACAACAGCTCGGCACCGCCGTCAGCCACGAACAACACGAGGACGTGGCAGATCTAGCCATTCCCATGCTCGTCCCCCTTACCAGAGAAGCTCGGCGGCGAATCCTCGCTAGAGAGTCCATATCACGCTTCCAGCCAAAAAGGGCACGTCGGTCTTCATAGGGCTTTACATGTACTTGGACCAGCCTCAAGCACACTTGTTGCAGTGGTTTTTTTCTTTATTTCTTTTCTTATAAGTGTAGTGTGTTAAGTTTTTTTCGTGCGCAGTGTAATTTTTTTCATTGTGGAGTTTGTTGTAATGCATCGTGTTAAGTATGGTTGTGGTGACTGTAAGTACAGGTTTCTGAGCCAAAAATGTCAGCTACATTGTTGTTACAAACCGTATTACGTGTCCAATAATTCAGCTGCTAATGATTATCTTTACCAACCTTATGCTCGTTTTCAATGGTATGTAACCACCTATCATGTTTCACTTATAGTATAGCCAAAGTGTCTGTTTTGTCAAGCGCTACGCGCTTTGAAACTTGCCGATCAACCAAACCCGTTTAGGTACTGCAAAAGTAATATGTGCAGGTGTTCAATAAGCAATTAAAATCAATCAAACATTTTGTAAACGTATGTAGCAGCAAAAATGTCAATATCCAGTTCAAGTGTTCAAGGGGAAAATCTCAATTTCCCTCAGTGTATGTATCCCGTGCCATGTGACATTCAACAAAGTTTTGTGTTGCTTGTCTAGACACTAAGTATCGTAAATCACAGAAACAATTACTGGTGAAAAGATACAAACACTATACCGTCTGGTATAGCACCGTCAGCTGCAATACTTATTTACCTTCGTGCTTACAGTGTCAAGCACGACGAGCTTGTCTCATCAACAACATACCAATAATTTACAAACATTTACAACCAACAAATCAATCTTGCTGTCCACGGTGCACAGCAATGTTTGTTAGATAAACTTCCATGGTGTTAATCATTTGGTTCACTCTTTGTACATTTCCATTTTCAAACAATTGCTATTGTGTGTTTTAATACATTGCGCATGTTAAAACAAATTTTATGTTCAAACTTTGTATATTTCCATTTTCAAACAATTGCTATTGTGTGTGTGTGTGTGTGTGTGTGTTTAATACAGTGCGCATGTTCAAACAAATTTTATGTTTCGTGTTTAACACAACTCATTTGTTCAAACTTTGTATAATTCCATTTTCAAACAATTTCTATTGTGTGTGCGTGTGTGTTTTAATACAGTGCGCATGTTAAAACATTTTTTTTTTTTTACGTTTTCGTGTTTAACACAACTCTTTTTGTTAAAAATTTTTATTTCCTTATATTTCCAAATGTTCTGTTTGTTTTTTTCCTCTCTCTAATACACTGCACATGTTGTGCTTTTGTACTTAATGCGTGTTTTTTTTTATTTCCTTATTTGTACTTCACCTAGTTAGGGTCCTTTCCATCTCCTCATATCTCCATAGCACTCGTTTATATATGTATATTTAAAACACAAACAAATCAACAAAACCAATATATATTTTTAAATCATTAATTTAAAAAAATTTAAACAAAGGAATATTCTTTTACAGAAAATTCAAAACAATCTTCAACGTTCGCAATGCATTATATCAAGTTAATGCTCAAACATATGCCACAACAAAATAAAAAACAAACATGCACTATTAGTGCAATAAGTCGTATAATATTTTGTTGCATAATACATGTATTCTGTTTCAGCTACCTTTTCCTTTTTTCAGTTCGTCTCAAATTCTAACTCCTCTCCCTCCTCTACATCCCCTCCGTCAACGTCTTCCTCCTCCTCCTTTCCCTCCTCGGTATTGGGTCTTCGTCGTACGATTGCTCATAGTTAGCAAATTCCTCATCCTCTCCTCCGCCTGTACATGCGCTTTCCAATTTTCCTATCATCTGCTTTAATGCCTCAAATTCCTCGTACATTTTACTTACATTTCCTTTTATTCTATTCACTAACTCCTCTTGCTTCGTCACATTCTGCTTTTTCTCTTCCAATTCTCTTTTCAGCCTTTCCAACAATTCCTGCATGCCGCCCACCCTTCTTTCACATTCTTCCTTTTCCTTCCTTCACCTTCCTATCGCATTCTTTTTTCATTTTTTGCTGTATCACATTCACCCCTTTTTGCACCTCTCAGATGCTGCTTTTCGTATGCTCGTCACCGACACCCTCCCCGCATCCCCACCATTACATTCCGAATTTATTTTCAAAGTCCCCTCCGCACCCCATCTAGACGCCCGCTTCACCCTCCCACTCATCGTCCTTCCACCACCTACATCCAACTCCCACTCACCCCATTTTCCACATCCCCCAAATATATACATGAAATTGTCAGAAAAATAGGAATTCATCTCATTTACAAAGCTATAAGCCATCATAAGCTCACTCTCCTTCGGCGTCAACTTCCATTCCAATTCATCCGGCAAGTTTACCGTGTCCACCAACAAACTACAATCCATCATCTCCACCAGAATCAAAGTGTTGTCGCTAACATACATACCCACTGGCTTTTTATAAAATTTACACCTGTCATCCACACCCGCTCCAGCTTCCTCACACCCACATCTCCCACTTAAAATGTAACCCTCAGGGAATTCGAGTTGCCCCATCTTTACACCCCCGTACATCAACCCTCCACATCTCTTCCCCCTGACATCTGCTTACAGGCCTTAAACAATTATACACGTTCTTAAGTGACCCCAAGTTAATAAAATCAGATCCAAACCTACATCCACTCCCATTCCGGTATGTGCATGTACAGTTTGGCAACAATTAGTAATCCTTTTCACATCTTGTCACATTTTCCAAATGACCCGTCTCAACATTCAACTCGAACCCACACCTCCCAAAACTAACGCAACTCCTCTCTGCGCCAGCAACTCCTACTACCACCAACGCTATCACTATCGCAATCATCATCTTTACCATATACTTCTTTACACCCACAACATTCCCCTTTTTATACCTTTCCCCTCACCTCCAGCATACCACCACTCCCACCTATTTTTCTCTCAACCAATCATATTCTCTCTTATTCTCACCAATCCACACCTTGCATTTATTTCATTCCACCAATAACATCACTTCTTTTTCTCACCAATCACAACATCACACGTCATTTCCTCATCTACTTTTTACCACTTACTTACAAATCATTCCCTCTTTCCCTTCCCGACTCTTCACAAACGCACATCGCAAATCCCCTTCTTCAGGTCCCGTGACCTTAAACTACCCCATAACCCTCAACTTCACCTCTTCTACCTTTTTTCACCACCACATATCCAACCAACCTTTAACATCAAACTTAATCTCGGCCTCGGATTAACCAACCGGATTAACGTTCATCCTACCGCTAGCAACAATTTCAAACTTTACCGCCTTAATCAACCTTAATCCATCTTATTCCACCGGATTAAGATAGATTAAGACGGATTAACGCGACACCAACGCCACCTAGCGGCAGAATTATCGTTAATCCACTTGGCTAATCCGGAACCAATACTACTGGTACTAATGGGAGATAATGAAAATCTGTCAGGAAAAATAATTTTCAGTGATGAGGCAACATTCCACGTTAGTGGAAAAGTGAACAGGCATAATGTTAGGATTTGGGGGAGCCAGAATCCACATGCCTCTTGAAGGAAGTTTATTATTGCTGTTGCTCCTCTTAAGGGCACTTATTTAAGCTGTTTTAGACCACACACGTAATGGATGCCAATTTGCGGGAGATTATTTCTAGAAGTGTTCGCCCCACGTACGGTACAAAATTTCCGGGGGCCTTCGCCCCACGTTTAAGAAACAACTTTTTATTTTAATGTTTATTTATTTTTATATATGCCTCAGCTTCGTCATCAGTATTTTTAGAGCACGTATCTCTTAAAAGGGCTGGTACGGCTATAGAACAAGGCTTACACAAATTATAATTGTACTCCACTCCCTTTATTAATCCTTCACACGATTAAATAACACTTCACTGATGTATCCTACTATAGAACTGTGAGATTTTTGTTAACTGCACTTTTAACAGGTAAACTTCATATTTTTCTCACCGCAATGAATTTTCATGTCTCACACTGAACCCGTACCAAACCGAACTGCTTGGGTACGTCTTCTTGTAGCGTCTACCATTTGAATTTGTACATTTTCTCTATTTCTAGTCTCTGATTGGCTAATCCTACTCCAATAGAATGCCTTTATTTAGCTTTTAGCTTTTCTAGTTTTGATTGGCTATTTATAAACTGTTTTAAATATTACATTATTTCTGTTCCAAGAACTATTAGTAGCCTTTTTAAACTTTCTAGTTTATTGTTGTCTCAAGGTTACCTTATTGTTAGCAACTTTCGGCTTCTACTTTGTAATTCTGTTTGCTACGAAAGGCAGCTTGCTTTTATTCTCACAGCTCCTACATTGTTAAACTACGTAATACATTCACATAACCTTTTTATACATGCACATAATAAAATAAACGTCATACAGTAACTATAATATACATTTTATATATTATATTTTACACATATTGCTTTAAGGCGGGCTGTTATTTTATTTTATATAATTAGACTGGTATCATTTTAGCTATAAAATACTGCCTCACACTTTGGAAGTTGAAAGATACTCCCCTAAAGTGAATGTCTTTTGTGCTGTATCGAAACGACAACTCTATGGCCCATTTTTCTTTCGAGGGGCCACTGTCAATGGTCCAACTTATCTTGCCATGCTCACTGAATGATTATTTTCACAACCGGAAGAAGAGGAAGGCAACGAATTTATTTAACAACAAGATGGAGCATCTCCTCACCGGCATTTACATGCTCGGGAACGTCTGAATGAGCGACTTCCAAGAAGATGGATTGGACGTGCCGGAAATGATGATAATGTCTTCTACAAGTGGCCGCTGAGGTCGCCTGTCTTGACAGTCTGTGACTTCTTTTTATGGGGTTACGGAAAAGATTGTGTCTATGTACCCCATTACCTCAAAACCTGCAATAAGTGTAACTTCGTATCACTGCTGCCATCCAGTCCATTTCATCAGATATGTTGGAGCGTGTGTGGCGTTAATGGGAATAACGCCTTGATGTCAGCAGCGTCACTCGTGGGGGCCACATTCAATGTCTATGAGGTATAGTAAAAAACATTTGAGTGTTTCTTTTGAATGTCACCAATTTCACCCAAATACGACTGTCCAAAGCGATGCAATACCAGTTCAAAGTATGACAGTATTTTTATGGGCACCCTGTATTTTATGATAGCATTATCTTCAAGTTTGTATAGACAATCTAGAAGAAGCCAGCTGCCGATAAGTATTCTAGTGTGGGTGATACATGTTTGAGGCTGTGATTATAACTTCTATATTTATAATTACGATACCACGTAATTAAGGTGACAGAGAAGTTAGCAGGTTACGCATGAACATTAGTCTGATGTACAAGTGTCCAATCAAATGACTTTTATGTCATCAAGAAGTGGTTACGAGTCTGGATGGAGTGAGTCAATAGAATTTGTAATTATATTAGTCGAAGAAAACTTGGTCAACATTAGTGGCGTCGTCGTAAGATCATTAGTTGTAACACGTGAAATTGTGAAGATGCATGTTGCTAGAAGTTAACTGCATGGACGGAGGGCATTCTTGTTTATACGCACGATATTGAGGACGTCGTCGAGAAGCTGCACACGGGGAGCCAGGGAATGAAACATAAAGGGTAAAGCATTCTATATTCGATTTTTAAATGTATAATTAATTCTTGCAGGCCAGTTTAATGTTGAGTATCTCAGTCATAGTTATTTTTATTTCCTTGTACTTCAAATTGATTTAAAGGGGCATGTTACATTTTATGTTAAGAGAATTTAACTGGATTTAGTGTTATGCATTTTAGTGCATTTGTTGGTTATAACCGAGGGTAAAGTGCCTAGCATGTATTATAAAGCATTGAGTCCCCACTCTGTTTAAAAATATTAAATAAGCTGGGAATGTTATTATTTTTGTTGTTAGTCACGTTATAATTACAAGAATATAGAAGTTTGATATAGTAATGTTGTAGTTAATTCTTTGTTGAGTATAGAACTCATTCCTTATATAATGAATATTTGCATTTCTCTATTGGGGAGTAATAATTAATGTCAAACATGCTGTATGTAATTACTGGAAGTATGAGTGGGATGATAATGATGATGTGGATGCAAGGAATGACGGGTTGTTACTAGTGTCATGTAAAGCACATAGCAGTGAATAAACAATGAGAAAGGATAAAATTGTATTTAATAAATTTCGCAAAATCACTATACATGGACCATTCACACAATTGTAGACATAGGTATGGAATTTATAAAGGTACAGAGCAAGTACTTACCTTGTTAGTCACCGACTGGAGGTGAAGATGGTCATGTAATGGATTGTATCTACAGTAATGATGAAACCTATATTAATAACACTGGGGAACAGTGATTTTGGTGCCTTACAATTGTGACCTATTTTTGACTATATTTGGGTCACTGATTCCAAAAATACTCTCAGTTTTTCCCTATCAGCTCCAGTTTTAGAGATACAGCTTATTCACATCATACACCAATTTAACCTTACAATTCCACATATACAACTATATTACTTGCACTCAATTAAATAAAGAATACATTTGGATGGATCAAGCACATTCTTTTTCATGAAGTAACTTTCTATCAACTACCATAATTTATTTATACACTAGTCGCATTAGGTTCATTGATTTTCTTCTATCAGGTCACTGAATTCTCGTTAATGTGATTTCCTCCTTGTTTCTGTCAACCAAAGGCTCTGTGATGTTTTTTTTCTCCAATGATCATGCTTTCTCTAAGAGGCCACTGTCTTGTCACCCAATGTTGATCTTAAGCTATATAGAGTTCCATAGGCATATAAAGCATGGGTATTTGGTGTACCCACCTTGTTGTCCTAAAAGAAAATTCATCATCCTTATGTTGACACAGATAACCCATTGGTGATCACGGTATGAGATCTTCTCTAGAATTGTAGCTATTGTAGCTTGATTTTCATGCATAGTAATTGAGTGACCAATTGGTATTGACCTGTATTTGTCCCCATTATGCAAAAGAACACATTTTAAGCTGCATTTGGAGCTATCAATAAATAACTGCCACTCTGTTGGTGTGTATTTTCTTATACCCAGTTTCATTAACAGTTCTTCAACATTGATGAAAAAACAAATTGGTTTTCTGTTGTGAAGAATGGCAGGAAATCTTGCTTTCTTTTGCGATAGACTGTCACTTTTGTTCCCGGTAACAGACATTGTTTCTCTGCCAGCCTAGAAGCTAACAATTCTGATGACTCCTTTGGAAGACTAAGATCTCTAATGAGGCCATTCAATTCTGCTTGATTAAAACCAGACACAACCGATGAAGGTCCTGCGAAATCACTGTCATTTTGCTCAGCATAACTTTCAGCTGATTCATCCACTTCTTCTGATGACTGGAAGACTGATAAATACTGGAACAGGTATCTCCTCTGAATGTGGAACGGGATGTCTTGCAGAGCATAGATCGGGATATTTCCACGTATTCCAGTTTTTACTATTGATGCCCTTTACATTTACTGAACAAATGTGGGTTTTTGGTTCTCGCCATATCATTGGTTCCCCAAATTTCAAGCACTTCCGCTTCTCATTTTTCCAGTGTCGCAGATGCTCTGTGCGTGTTTTACATACAATGTAAGGTGCCCATTCCTTATCTTGGTCTCACAGATAAAACAAAACACAGGATTATTCACACATTTTCTTCGTCATGAAGTCATATCAGTGCCTATGAAAAGGAGATATAAATGTCAGAATAGTTAAAGTACATCTGCAAACAACATGAATAAACCTTGGATAAAATCAATTAATATAATGCAAATAATATAATCAAGTTACAAATGGTGCTGTAAAACAAAGTAGTCATAAGAGAAATTTATAAACATATCAATATCTCATAAACTAGAGCTGCTAGGATGAAATTGAAGACATTTTCGGAATCAGCAGCATCAAATTACCCAGAATCAGTGGAAAATTCAAGGCACCACGAAAACATTTTTTTTTGTTCTCCAGTGTAATTACCGGGAATATATTAAAGTAAGAGAGCCGTCGACGTGATAGCAGAGCGTGCACACACATCGCAATGGTGACAGAGTAACCTTCCGCATAGTGTTTTGGAGAATATTTTATTTTGATTGTGAATATTTTGTTTGTAAGGATTTTACCGCTATGGATTTTCCATTTCAGCCAGAGCTGCTTCAACGCGCCGAACTGGAGAGGGAACTAATGCTTCGTGGGCTACCATTTGACCAGCGTTGCACCGCACTGGGGTTAGCTAAGAAATTACGTAAGGTGCTGGAGCAACAAGACATTGCAGAACGACGAGTGAGTTACGACCAGGTACAAGAAACCCAAATAAGTGAGTTAGCAATTGATTCCTTTTTGATACTTATTTCTGAATTTTCTTCAATAGAAATTACACATAGTTAACGTCGTAGGTTTGTGGGTCGTATTGAATATTGGCTTTTTCGTCTCATGGACAATCAGAAGAATGCTGAAGGCAACCTTAAAGATAAATCTCTAAATGTTTATACTCGTTTGCATTCTTTGCAACTACAATTGGAATTACCTATACCACAGAGTTTGGATACAGCAGCATCCCTGGGTAGTAACTTAGTGCACAAAGTACAAAATGCAATCTATGTTAGTTTTTATGAAAATTGCTTTGCCTAATCCGTGGGAGAAACTCTTGGAGCAACTTCATGTTTCATGTGAATTCTCCTTTGGAGATTCTTGATCTTTTAGTGTTTTTGGTTAAAGTTAAGCTTCAAGCGGAAGCATTTCGCACCGTATGCGAGTTCTGTATTGCAACCATTTTTGTTAGATGCAATTTCACTTTAGGATTCTCTAGATACGTTTTATTCTAAACTCTTGACTAAATGCCTAATGTCAGTTCAAGTTAATGAATTATTGTATAGGTATTATTTCCGGACGTAACGTTACGAAGAATCCATTTTGGATTATACTGATCAACGGAAATTAATATCCCAAGCGCATAAAAGCACCATTTTTACAGTGAGAAATTGCTTCGCAAATTACTCAATCATCTCATGTTAACATTCAATCCTGTTTTCTTTCTAACCCACATATCACAACTTTTGTACAATTAGAGCAATTGATATTGAATATTAGCAGTTGCCGAAAGTTGTTCCTAATGCTGCACACAGTAATCAGGTTTCCGAGTGTACGACAGCGGATGTGCGCAGTAATCTTATTTCATAGCATTCGTCTGGAAATAGGCGGGAAATTCAATGTTTTTATTGCCATAAAATTGGGCGTCTACAAAAAGATTCTTATCGTAGACAGAAGCATAATAAGCGTACTTTTGGACCTTCGCGTAAATTTTCCTTTTCTTCAATTACAGTAAGTAAAGGGTGTCATCCTTCGTGGTGCAGTGGTTACCATACTAGCCTCTAATTCCCGAGGTCACGGGTTCAAACCCAGCGGAGAGCGATGGATTTTTTTCCGGCATAAAAATCCTTAACATGGCTTCCTTTGGAAGGGAAGTAAAGCCGGTGGTCCCGTGTCGTAGATTTTACGGCATTTAAAGGAACCTCGAGTCTGATTTTGTCGTTTTGCATTGGTTCATACCGGGAGTGTGATCTCATTGGCACATGCTCTGTATGTGGGACCATGGCATACTCCTATAGTTTCGGAACGTGTGGAATTTGTTACCGTTGATAGTCAATCATCGAAAATTTTGAGTTCTCTTACTCTTTCGATTCGTAACGCTGGTTTACGCTGGCATTATAATTTTTTTGTCAGCGAATTTCCTCCTGTGCCTGTAATACTAGGAACTGATTTTGTCGCATGTGCAAATGGTTCTTCATTTAGCTGCCATGGCGTATTTTCCATTTCGGCCAGGTATACAATTCCCTATCCATGCGTGGACTACGGTGATGCCTCAACCACGTGATTTGGCGGGGCTGGTTTCTTATTTTTCGACTACTGATTCTCAATTTTCTTATTTATCAACTTTTCATCATTAGAAATTTCGGTAGTTCCAACAGGAATTTGCCCACATTTTAACAGATAAGCTGGGGTGCATTATGATTCAATATGAGATACAGTTGGAGGATCGTCATTTACCTCCGCACCGTTTACAATTGTTGCGTCAGAAGGTAGATGAAGTGCTTGAAGCAGGTGTAATTTCACCATCGCAATCTAATTATTCCAGTCCGATTTTTTTGGCACCTAAACAGAATGGTGATGTTCGTTTGGTAATTGACTACCGTCAGCTTAACCAACATGTGCGAATGGACTCTACCCCATTACCGCATCTCCACCATTCGTTCCATTGGTTAGCTGAGGCTAAATACTTTACTACACCGTATTCAAATAATGCCTGTTACCAAATCCCGTTACATCCAGATTCGAAGCGATATACCGCATTTGCTACGGATTATCACTTATTCGAGTTTAATTCTTTACCCTTTGGCTTGGGGTGGGTGCGCAGGTATTAACGCAGTTACTTGTTGGAGTATTTGGCGATATTAAGTTTGATTACTTGTATCACTACCTGGAAGATTATGCCTTATACTAAATCCTTTGAAGATCATGTGCGCCATGTTCGGGAGGAATTATCGCGGCTGCGTCAGGCAGGTCTTACGGTGAATCCGCAGAAAGTCAAATTTAAGACGTCAGAGCTGAAATTTCTGGGTCATATTATCTCCGCTCAAGGTGTGAAAGTTGACCCTGACCGCACGGTGAATATTAGTGAATTCCCCACCCACCTACGGTCAAACACTTCGCCAGATTCTTGGGAATGGTAAATTATTTTCCAAATTAATTCCCAATTTCGCTGAAATAGAGGTTCTATGACACGGGACCACCGGCTTTACTTCCCTTCCGAAGGAAGCCATGCTAAGGATTTTTACGCACGAAAAAATCCATCGCCCTCCGCCAGGTTTGAACCCGCGACCTCGGAAACTAGAGGCTAGTACGATAACCACTACACCACGGAGGAGGTGCAGAAAGTAATGTGAAGTAACATAAGATTTTTTTTAAAAAAAAAAGGCCCATGTGTGTGTCTACGTGTCTGTCTGTGAACAGTGTAACACAAAAAAAAGGTTGATTATATATCAAACTTGGTATTTATTCAGCTTCTTTAAACGATATGACATACAGATTTTCAAGAAAGACCTCCACCCAAACTACCCTTTACATGGGAATTTGTTCGTCATTTTTTACTTTCTAAAAAATTACTAACGATTTTGATTAAAACACGTGCTTACGATATTAGCATGACAAAAAATGATTATCTTGAAATTGTCTATGAATAGCCTGTGAAATCCTCTTTATATTTTACTTTCTTTCATTTTAATTAGTGAAGGGAACAGAATGTATAAATAAAATAATGAAGCCAATTTGAAACAATCAAGCATCACTTAAAATGCTGTTTCTTCTGGATTTGTAAGCCACCAAGTAGGTATGGTGTCGATATTTCTGATACCCTCCTCCGTTCCTAAACTGTACCCAAAACCCACCACTTAAGATTATTAATAACTCCAAAAATATTAAATATTACAACAAGCAACATAATAACATTTTTACCCCTATAACTGATAACTATATACCTTTAAAAGAAGTATAGTGTAATTCCTTCTTCTAGGCAGTAAGTTTGTTACTGGAATTTGTGACAAGTGTTGTGTTACTTGCACTCAGTAATATGCATGTTACACCACTACCATTCTTCTGCATATACACAAGCTGACATTAAAGAAATCTCCTGTCTTAGTATTAGACAGAAATGAAGAATGCTCAATGCTGCAAAACTTACTTATGTATAAAGTGCATGAAATAGAACTTTACAGATGAATCTAGATGTTCACAGATGAGTCTGCTAAAGCTTTTAATGTGTGTGGTACACACAACCTTTTTTTGGTATAAAATTCCTCTTCTACCTCTTTAATTGATTATCTTCCTCTTTGTATAACTTACACCCCCAAGGACTTACAAGCCAATGCTTTGGGTCAGTAGCCTGTTGAAGAGCAAGCAAATTTAGATCATAAATATCCAGGATGGGTGATCGGCCGAATGGCTAGTATGGTGGAGGAGGAGGAAATGAAATTTAGTGATGAAAGGGGTGAAATGAAAATTTGCAGATCAAGTTATCCCCCAGCATTTGCTAGTGATGAAGCAAAACCATGAAAAAAATCTTCAGTTAGGTTGGTTGGCCCTGGGGATCTGATCCCGGGAGTTCCAAATGTGAACCACAGGCACTACCACCTAGCCATCCTGCTCAATAAAATTCCTAATTTACGTTAATTTAACTTAATACAATCCTTCATTTCAATATATCTCAATGGGTTAAAGCAAAGCTTGTCTCTTACTCGTGAAGCTATGTAGCAGAGACAGGTCACCTTGGGATGGCTGGTTAACTGATTTGTTTGTTTGCTTCTTTGTTTCTTTTTTCAATAATTATCAAAATGTCTGAAACTCACGATACAATTAAAGTAAAAGCGAAATATATTACTTTGGATTTGCTTTCATATGTATCTCATTAATATGTGAGAAAGAATACAACAATTTAAAATATGATGCAAAGAAAACAGGTCAACCAGTGTGAATTATATGCAAATCAATGTATCTTTAATTTTGATGTGCCCAAATAGGTAGAATCTGTTTCATTAAATTCTGTTATATTCACGGAGTGTATTGTTTTTTTCATCACACCAAACCAGTCTGGAAAAGCTGTCATGGCAACCTTTATGAACTTGGCCAAGATTCATTTTACACATCGTTTCAGTCTGTGAAGAAAATGTTTTTAGGATTGTGTTATAAAAAGTTTTTACTAACATCAGGTGGAAATATGAAATAAAAACTAAGAAATACAAAAAGGTATTAGTGTGCATTGTTTTATCAATCATTAACACACAACTGTACAGATATGTACCAGACCCTGCCCTTCTCTTAGGATTGCTGGGAGTTGTTATACAAAACATGCATAGAAAAGAAATTAGACAATGTTGCAAATGCTCTCCAAGAAGCGTGCAGATCTAGAAGAGCTGTTTTTATGCAAATAACAGTTCTATACACAAAATACTAGGACATACCTGAAATACCACATCATGATGAAAATCATCTTCACTGGTCTCTTCCAGGAAAGCTTTCATTTCTTGTGTCATTTCTGATTTTGAAATCTTGGGTACAGCAGCCACAGATGCAGTAGGACTGGTCTGAAACATAGAAAACTATTGTAATATTTATTTCCATAAGCATACTTCCAAGAACTATTTGTGAAAAATAGAAAAGAAAAGAATGAGTCATTCCAACAAAGCAGTAAGTCAAAAAATCTCAACAATTCAAGATGTGATATTTTGGGCTGATTCAGAGCTAACAACACCGTTTAATTATGTTTTTTGGATCAAAGCATGCTTTAGGAACACCAGCTGCCTTCCTCAGCTGAAGTCAAACTTCTGGTTTGGGATGTGTTCGATGGTTCCACAAATGTAGGAACCCTTAATCCCCTCATTAGTAAGCATTCAAAATCACATGGAGGGATGTCAAAGTTCATAAAATGGCTCTTATTGTGATGAAGGTTTTGCATCAAATGCTAAGAGATAACGTGGTGCTGATATATTTTAAAAGTGTAAGGAATATTGATTGTTTCCTTAAGTAAGCTTTTTATATTAAACTGGTTGCTTGAAACTAAATTGATGTTTGTAATTTTTAAAGACTTTCTTGGAATCTTTTAGCTCTTTTGGGATACTAAACAAATTTCTTGTGTATGAGTTTTTTAGTTACTGTGGGGAGAGCATTGTACTGTATGTAGCTTTTTGTGCTTTGCAATCTACTTGTCCACCATTTTGTGCCTGAAATGTAGTATCTGTTGGTATTCTGGTATCCCTTATCATATTCTTCTTGACTCACAGGGACATTCAACAATTTATGGATCATGCTGTTGAAGATGTCATGTTTATAGGTTTCTGGGTTATGGATGTCCTCCATATAAATCTGTGTGTAGGTGTTCCCATAGACACCACATGAGAGCTGTGATTTGCTGTGTATGATCTTGAGATCAAGATATCATAACACAACATTCTGTTCTACTTCCATTATAAGCAGAGTAGATCTGTCCTGTAAGTTGAGCACTGTTTGTGAATCTTGTGCTAGTTTCTTGGGTACAACTGCAAAAATGTTATCTATATGTCAGAACTATTTTTTAAGTAATTTGTAAAGCACATGGTGATGTGTGTTTCAAACTGGCCCAAGAACAATGATAGGGGACTGCCCTTGGCACAGCCAAACATTCATTAGAAAAATTTGTTCTTGATCTGGAAGAAGCTTTGCCTTTTCACTAGAGAGACCAGAGGAGTCGATTACTCTGTATTCTTTCATGGTTTCTTTCAGGTTTTCCCTTTAACATTACAGTGGATGTGCTCACTTTCATTGCACAACAGATATGTGGTGTACTTTATTTCAAAACTTCAACATTATAAAACCAAAGCTTAGAGCTACACCATTCATTTTTACCACCCACTGCTAAATTGAGTAGTATAAACAGCATTTCTCTTATATAATGGTAAAAAACAAAACCTATTAGTAAACTATTACATATTAAATTTCATAAATTAATTAATAGAGATACAATATAACTCAGCTCACTCATCTACCTCAATATTTTTTACGCTTCACACTTTCTCATATGTATGTGTGTGTTGTGATCATGTGATCTTTGCATATAAAAGATTTATATAAATCATACCTAATAATAATAATACAGCTATTTTAACCCTTCCACATGTGACACCAAATTCTGCCTTTTCCTTGGTAATAGGGATGGGAACTTGATACCTCGACACTCAGTGGTATTGAAGTATGTCTAATACTTTGAGATAAACATGTGATACTTTTAAATGTTTAAGTTTTGCATTATTGAAACTTTATGCTAGATAAGGAATGAAAGGAGTCGAGACTTCATGTTATTGCCTCACATGTATCCCCCAAGAGTTGCTGGACTATACTTCTTGATAGACCTTGACTGCATTTTCTGTGGGTGAATGAATGCAACATTCCATAGACTCTTGTGTCTAAGTAAAACATGCAAAACAATGGTAGATGGAGTAGAGGTGCTCATGTAACATGCAGCATTAACTGAGTTGTGAATGAAGCTGATTTAACTGATGCACTAAATCACATTTCTGCAGTAGGTTGGCTTAATGGCTCACTCTCAGCCATTACATTTACCTACTACAATGACCAAAATCGAAGAATCCAGCAGAAACAAATCAGAATTTAAGACATGAGATATACAACACATGGTAACATTTGTTATTTTTAGTTGTTTGAGTTTCATAAAAAATACAGGTTGTATCTTTATTGGTGTCATATATTTAGGGGACGTGTTCCTGACATCAAAACAGTAAAAAAAGTTCATATGAACATGGGTCTGAAAATAATTTATTTCAAAGTTACAACACTAAATCAAAAGTTACAAAAATTGTTTGAAGTGGCTTCCTCTTGCTTCAATGCACGCAGTAAGCCTGTGTTCCACGCTCTGGCATACCCTGTTAAAAATTCCTGGTGTGTTTCGTATTTGGCTAAATCCAGTTTGGATACGTCCTCTCAAAATGTCAACATCAAGTACAGGAGTCGCATAAACCAAGGACTTCAAATGTCCCCAGATGAAGAAATCCATTGGATTCAAATCAGGTGATCGAGCAGGCCATGCAATGGGTCCCCCTCGACCAATCCATCTTTGCGGAAATCGATTATTCAAAAACATACGAACTATCGTACTGAAATGAGCTGGAGCACCATCGTGTAAAAACCACATTCATTGGATGATGTCCAGAGGCACATTATCAGTTAAGTGATGCAACTCATTTCTGAGAAAGTGGAAATAGGTTTACCATTCAGATGCGGAGGGAAGAAGTAGGGACCAATAAGGTGATCATGAATGATTCCACCCCAAACGTTGAGAGAGAGAGAGAGCCTCTGTTGATGGTTGTCCTCCTGTACTTCATTAGGATTTTCAAATGCCCAGTTATGAGTGTTATGAAAATTGAAGATGCATTGCGAGTAAAACCAACCTCATCCGTGAATAAGATACAGCACATTGCTGTAACATGCATTGACAGAAACATCTTCTTGACTCAAAGCCTGCCTTATTTAATTCTTGCACACGTTGAATGTGATATGGGTACAGAAGATTTTCATGCAGAATTCTCCAGATAGTCATATGACTAACTCTTTCCCTAACAGTCATACATCTTGTGCTTTGTGATGGGTCTGCATCCACAGCATGAAGAACTCGTTCTTCAAGCTCAATGCTTCGTACCACTCTTGGTCTCCCAACATCCCTAGTACTCCTCTCAAATGCGCCATTCTTTCTCAAGTGTTGGTGAATTTGTGCGAATGTTCTTTCACACGGTAACGGCCTGTCAGGGTACCTTTCTGCATAACGTTCACGTGCTCATGCTGCATTGCCGTCTGCATTGCAATACATGTTGTGCATATCCATCTGTTCACTCATGGAATACATCTTCTTTGACCTATAACAACGAAAGGGTTGATTTTCAGACCCATGTACATATGAACCTTTTTTACTGCTTTGAGGTCAGGAACACGTCCCCCAAATATATGACACCAATAAAGATACATTCTGTATATATTAATTTATATTTTCAAGATTGCAGAATAAAGAATTCCTAGTATTTGTTTTTTTATGTGTAGAAAATCCTTTAAAGGAAAGTTTTCAGCACAAAATATAGTTACACAAAAAGAGAAGCAAAGAAGTTTATTATTATTATTTTAATTAGACTTGACTAACAGTGGAGGATATACAACCTGTGTAATTATCAAGATAAAAAAATCCGACATGATACATTCACATGACTTTCTCTACCCTCTATCGTTTATTAGTGAATATACAAATTATTCTTACTAAAGCTTATTTTTCTATGTACCACATTTTAATTCAAATAAACCTTTGCCTTTGCAGAAATAGTTACACACATTTCATTATAGGTACAAAGGGAACAATGATAGTCAAATGTTTAAGAACTGGATGCTCTATGCTAGCCTTAAAATCCCATAGTGTTTCCATGCAATCGCAAGAAACAACTGTATGTTGACAGGACTTTAAGAGAATGACCAAGTAATGAACAATTCAAACCATTAATAGCAGCTATCTCAGAAATGGCTTATGCCACAAAAAAATATTTTAAATAAATTGTGTGGTTTACAGATCTACATTTCTTGTGCAGTATGTTTTCATATATCGCTTAATGCTTACCAGTTAAACAAGATTATACAAAATTCCTTCCAGAAGGAAAGGACTTCACAGTCTGTTCCCAGAAAATTCAAGATATACATTTTATTTGTTATATAAATATCATTAATATATTGTATTTTAATCAAAATCGTTAGCCATGTTTTAGAAAATTAAAATTTTTGAAAAATGTTCCAACTAAAGGGTAGTTGGGTGGGGGGATTTCCTTGAAAATCTTCATGTTGCATCCTTGGAAGACAGTGAACTTAAATACCAAGTTTGGTATTTATCAGAGTATTCGTTTTTGAGTTGTGCTGTTCAGAAATACACACACACATACATGTGGGCATGTTTTCAAAAATGCTTTATTTGGATTCAGAGGGCCTCAAAACATGTATTTCTGGTGAAACCTCAGTATTGAACTTTTGGGTGCAATGCAATGCCTTCTCTGCCTACTATGTATGTCCTAGAGAAAGTAAAACTTGCTGCCAATTGGAGAATGTAAAACAGGAACAATTTCAGAATTAGTATACAATACAAAATTGTTACATGCGTTTATACACAGAATATTACTAATAAAAACATAACTCATGAACAAACTGTCGGCTTTGCAATTTTTTATAAAGTAAATATTGAGTATCGGTGCTAAAAATCAGTATCACTATTGAGAAATAGTGGTATCGTCCCATTACTACTTGACAGGCTTCTCAGCTTGTATAAGGATGAGTTCTTTGTATTTCTGGGGAAATGTTGTAATGCCAATAGGAGGAAAAGTATTTTATTTAGTTCTATAAGTTGATGTTTCAAAGCCAGTCTTTCAAGAAAATCCTCCTCTTGCCTTCTTTGATTTACTCCAATTGCACATTTTCCCTGCTATATCCATTAGAGAGATGAAAATTATTAATGGTCATCTTCTCTTAACATGTGCACCAGAATATGTAACTCTATTATGTCCAAAAAACAAAATTTTACAGGAATGACAAAAAAAGTGTTACTCTAATCTGGGTAATTTTTCACAAATGAAAAATATAAAGTTATTATGCCTGAGGCATACTTCTGGGAACTTGAACAAATAAAATCAGTTTTCCATTGTGTTCTTCAAATCCAAAAATTGAACTGAGTTTTATTTATGGACACTCTTTAACTGCTGTGGCACTTTACGTCCCATCCTATATTGGGCGTGAAAGACCGGAAATTTTGCTCAGAGGCCTCTTTATCAGGCTTGAAGTTCTTTTACGTGCCGTAAATCTACCATACAGGGCCACTGGCTTTACTTCCCTTCCGAAGAAAGCCTTGCTAAGATTTTTACACCCGAAAAAAATACATTGCCCTCTGCCGGGTTTGAACCTTAGGAGCTAGAGGCTAGCATGGTAACCACTACATCATGGAGAATAACTTTCAAGGAAAATGTGTTGGGCATAATATGTTTTAATCTGATAATTATACTTATGTATGTAATTAATCACCCTTAATGAGGCAAATACATTAAATAATAATTAATCATTATTGTTATTATTATTATTAAAGAAATAAGTTATTTTGTTCATACAAAATTACAATTTTCACATGAAATGTTTTGATATACAGGATGTCCATAATATCTCCGTGCTGTCATAATGTCTTTCATGAGTTAAGTGAATGCATAAAACCATTATTATTGTTAAAAGATTAAATTATTATTATAAAGAAATTTAGACATTAAACAAATTTTGATGTAGCTCTATAGGGTGTAATATCCATCCAACAGGATTCATGGTGTTTGAAAGTTCTTCACACTTTTTCGTATCCTCCTTCTTCTAAGCAACCGCAATTTGCCATACTACTGTCATCTTCATTGCCAGTTCCCACGCAACTGCATTGATTGTGTATGTGCATATTTTTCTTGTTTTTGCCTCTTTTGGCTTCCTCTTGAATTGTCACCTGCTATAACTTCTTGTTCCATATTGAAAGAAACTTCCATCACACACAACTCACAAATAAAAGATTGTACTGTCAGTATTGGAGAATGCAGCACTGTGAAGAAAAGGGCACCAGATTGTCAGTATAGCTAACATAAGAAGGTAATTAATTTTATTTATACCATTCTATAACATAAATATTGGTTATAATACAATTTCACTCAGAAATTATAAAGGACTGAATATGATTTGAAACTATTGCTACTTTTAAGCAGTCACTTACACTTTTAGCAAATACAATTTTATACAATCGGATATCCCAGAGTGTAAGATCACATCCAAAACAATATGACAATGCATCAAACTCAGTTTTGTCCATCAGTGGACTGTAGTGGTTTCTGGACAGACCACTGCTATGTCATCCAACATGGCGGAGCCACCATCACGTTGGCAAAGTATACATCCAATATGGCAGTTGCAATAAGTAGGTCACTTGGCTGGTGGGCAACTGCTCTCTGCCCTCACTTCACCAACGCTTTGGGGTATAAAACCACCCATCCAAAGCTGTCGCAGCTGAGCAGCAGAGGTGAGAGGATCTACTGCATCAGAGAGCTCTACAGGCAGCTACAACGAGGCTCCGGCGACCGACTGTGGCGAGACTGGGGCATCCACCCAGAGGCTCCGACCCTCGGCACTGTTCACTTGTGGACAACACAGTAATAGCTGAGTAGAGGGACAACACTGCTGCCAACAGTCTTTGACTGGAATCTAGGCGCCTTAATGCAGGTCTTCTGTATCTCGTGCTTTTCAGCGCTCTCTAGCTGTCTTTCTCTTTTACTACACTATTTTCCTCTTTCTATCTAGTGTTTAAGCTCCCCTCTTAGGTTAGCATTAGGTGCTGCTACTGAACAGTCCACAAACATTCGAGAACAGTAGTCCAACTCTTAAGAGTGACCTCAGTAGTAGCTTATTAGGCTTTATATTTCTTCTCTTTTCTTCTTCTTCTTCTTCCAGAGCTGTAGGAATGACGAAGGGAAACAAGGCTGCAACGGCTACTAAGCCAACTCTTTCACCACCTAGGACGATGACGACTAGGAAGAAGCCCACCCTACCAAAATCCACTTCCTCTACTCCTTCCTGCTCCAAGTCACCGGCGCCGGAACCCAAACCTGTCATCCCTACTCCTTACAGCTCCAAGTCTCCGTCACCTGAACCTAACCCTGCTACCCAAACTCCTTCAAGCCCTACACCCAGAGTCACTCCAACTACACCTACTCCTGTGATACCTTCCTCGCCAAAACCTGACACTTCTAGGGACTCAGGACATGACGCTATACAGGAACCCTCCGCCTTTAGTCAGGATATGAGGTCAAATATAGCGCCAATCTTTGCAAACAAAAGCCAGGCCGCGACATTCCACCAGTTAATGCATGACATTGACAGGACTTGCCACCTAAATAAGAAATAGCCTGAAACTCTGGTGACTTTTGCATAAAGTCGTTCACCCTGGGTGACTACCAAATTTTGGTAGATCATCTCAAGGGAAGAGGCGTACAGCATTATTTAATAGATCACCCTGAGAACAGAACTGCTCGTTATGTGATTAAGGGGCTGTACGCCAAAATCACCGGAGCTGAGATACTAGAAGACCTGGCACAGTGCGGTTTCCAGGCCATTAGGGCCGTTCAGATGCAAAGGCGCTACAGGAATAGGACCCCCCTGCCTATGTTCTTAATTGAACTGCAGGACACCACTGAAAATAGGAAAATTCTAGACCTCCAGTATGTATCCTACTTTCGTGTTCATGTAGAGGTATATAGGGCCGCAGCAGAGCCAAAACAATGCTCGCAGAGCCAGCAATCCTGGCATGTGAAGCAAGAATGTAGGTCCAAATCCCCAGTATGCACCAAATGTGCAGGACCCTACTTCTCTGGGACATGCACCGTTCCTCCTGCGGAGCGGTTGTGAGCTTTATGTGGCGCTAAGGGCCATGGAGCAACTTGGCGCGGTTGCCCAACATAAAACGCTGCATGTCGTAAGACCATGCACCGTGGACAGCCTCCTAGGAATCCCCCCAGTTTAGGCAGAACGGCAAAAACTTTCGCAGAGGCTGCCACAAATAAATCAGAGTGGCTCATTAGGGACAGTAAATGCCGGTCACGTCCAGCCCCAGCAACTGAGCCCTCTGTGGTTGGGGACCCTCGGCCAACTATCGAGGCTGACCCAATCAGCGACGAGCGATCCCCCCCCCCCTGCACAGAAGAAAAAGCAAACACTCCTCCAGTAAATGTAGGTCCCTCACAAATGGCTGATGGGCCTCACCCTGAAGCAAAGTCGCTCACCCCGGGAAAAGAACAAAGCACAACAAGGACAAGGATCCTAGCATGGCAATGGTCACACTAGTGAAATCACTGGGTATGTCCACAAGAAAAGTGCCACTGAATACAGTAGTACTTAAAAAGGTTCAAAAGCTCTGCGATACGATATGTGAATTTGGAACAGACCCTATCATCGTAGCTTACTTCATCTCTGATATGCTGACAAATCTCCGTAAGACGTAATCATGGGTAATTTGGACACGATTAGAGTAATTTCTGAATTGTCACGGAATAAGGAAAAAGGCAAAACATTTAGCAGATTTACTACAAACACAGTCAATACAATTAGTTTTATTATCAGAAACACACATTAACAACACAGATCGCCTATCTGTTCCAGGCTACAAAATTTACAGAAATGATCGCGACCGTAGAGGAGGAGGAACCGCGATAGCTATACAGGCTAACATTCAACATCATCAGATTAAATCTCCGGACTTAATTCACGCCAAAACCATGACAATAAAACTCAACATTGAAAACACCGAAGTCGTAATGGTGTCCGTCTACAATCCCCCTGGGAACATAGACACAGACGACTTAGACAAAATGATGAATTTAGGACTGAGAGTAATTGCTGCAGGAGACTAACTGCAAACACTATCTTTGGAATTGCAAGAACTCCAATGCACAAGGTACTAAACTACTAAATTACATACACAATAGAAATTATTTAATAACAGGCCCGGAAGAGCCCACTTTTATACCCCATATGCCAAATCACACGCCAGACATACTAGATATAGCACTTCTAAATAATATACGCTATAACATTGATGTAGAAGTCATGCAGGAGCTCACATCAGAACACTTACCGGTCTTGATGACCATTAATGCACCGTTTGCATTAAAACCAGCTCCACTAAGGCACAACTATAACGAAGTAGACTGGGAAATTTTAAAAAACACGGTAGATCATTACCTCCCAGATCTAGAAATAAACTCCGCTACTGAACAAGACTCCGCGATAGATAAATTAGAAACGGCAATTAAATTAGCCACCACGGCTTGCGTACCACTTACACAACCACGCTCTATAAATGCTAAATTTCCATATGACATAAAAATGCTGCAAAAAGCACAAAACAAAGCCAGAAGTAAATGGCAAAGAGCTAGAAACACAATGCACAGAACAGAATATTATTAAGCCAGAGAACTAGGAAACGAACGTGCTAGAACTTAAATCCAAACTCAATAGGACAATACACTCAAAAATTTAAATCCGCAACAAAACACGGTTTGGCGAATAGCGAAATGCCTAGCACGCACTCAAACTAATATACCTCCCCTTCAAATCAACAACACAATAGTGGAAACTCTCCTGGCCAAGGCGGAAGCCTTCGCGGTCACGCTTGAAAGCGTGTTCTCTCCAAATCTACCAGCTGGACAAGACGAATTTATATTAGAAACAGAAACTGAGGCCGACAATATAGGCCAAATGCAAACGCACAATAAGATGTGAAAAACAAACCCAAGCAAAATAGGCTGGATCATTAAACACCTGTCTACCAGAAAAGCACCTGAACCGGACAAGATACCAAATGTGGTACTAAAGAATCTCCCAATGAGAGCGCTGAAGACATTAGCCAATATCTTCAACTACACGCTTGAGCAAGGGCGGTTTCCCCCTGCATGGAAGGAGGCCAAAATTTTGTTATTTCCGAAAGCAAACAAAAATCTAGCTCATGCAATGAACTATAGGCCAATATGCCTCTTGAACACTTTAAGCAAAGTTCTAGAAAAAGTAATATTAAAGCGAATAAATAAACACATACACCAACACAATATTCTAATATCCGAACAGTTTGGGTTTAGAGTTCAGCATTCAACCACACTACAATTACTAAGAATGACGGAGGAAATCACCAAAGGTTATAATACGAATAAATCAACAGGAGCCATTTATCTAGATATTGAATGTGCATTTGATAAAGTATGGCACGCCGGGCTCCTAAAGAAATTAAAACAATTCAATTTCCAAGACTCAGCTGTAGCCCTCATTAGGGATTACCTCTGCGATCGGCGCTTTCATATGTCGGTAAGGAAGCAGTCTCAAGCACTAAACCAATCAAGGCCGGGGTCCCACAAGGAAGTCTATTGGGGCCGACGCTGCTTAATTTATATATAAATGATATGCCAGATCTTGTAAGATCAAATAAATACGTAGATATATGCAGATGACACTGCTATAATAACGTAGTCTACACAACCCAAAATCATACACTTGCGCTTGCAAAATACATTAAATACACTTGAGCCTTGGTTCACCAAGTGGAGATTCAAAGTCAATCCCAGAAAAGCACAAGCAATAGTCTTCACCAAAAGATTATTTCACCGCAAAGGTAAGCATGCTCTCCAGCCACTTAATTATCAAGGTGAAAGAATCGAATGGAAGGATCAAGTGACCTACTTAGGTCTTATCATGGATCAAGGCGTGACCTGGAATAACCACATTGCTAAAGTCAGAGCCAAGGCAAATGGTTAGTTAAATAGATTGTTCCCAATATTTAACATAAATAACCAACTAAAAATAAATATGGGGCTCACCCTATATAAAATGCTAATCAGGCCAATCATGACATATGCAGCCCCAGTTTGGGGATATGCGGCCAAGACGCACATACATAAAATACAAACACTGCAAAATAGGATAATACGAATAATAACTAAACAACCGCCAGTAGCACCAGCATATCTACTACATGAGGAATTAAAACTCCACACTATCAAAGAATTCATCAAGGGTCTAAGCTTCAATCTCTATAAGCACAAGGGAAAGAACACAAATAGACTAATACAAGAATTAGGTTCATATGAAACCCACGAGAACAAACACAAGTGACCGCTGTCACTATTTGACAGAACCTTTGGCCTAGGGGAACCCGAAATAGATATTCAAAAATACCTTGACTCACTAGTAACATTCCCATAATACCCATGACTACAGCTTCACTATGTGACCGTTGGTAGCCCTCGAAGTCCTTGCTCTCTGAGTCAAGGTGGCCACTGGGGACTGAGGGATCCCCCTTGAGTGGCACTGGCTTGCACCTGCACTTTCAGGCAGGCAGCCCACCGTGTGCGCACTCTATGTGACCGAGCAATGCATATGGATAGAGCAAATGGTTTTTTAAAGCTAAGGACGATGCCAAACGGCTATAAAGCAAATACTCATAATTAAGCTAATATAAACACAAAATCAATCATTATAAGGAAAAGACGACGCCACCAGGCAGAGCATAATAGTACTATCAAAATCCAGAATAGCACTAACAATGCAGATTACAAAGATGAAGCCACATGGAAGAACCAACGCACAGTCAATAGGACGCTTACGAATTTTCAAATAAGAGCTAACAATCAAATACATTTACTCTACACAGATAATTACTAATATTAATGTGTATATGTATGTGCATGCCTAGAATGATTTGTTTCAGGGACGAAGCCACCGGCTCAAGCTCCATCGACTCGCGCACAAGTGCGTATTTGTGACGCTCAACACCTTTAATATAATACGATGCCACGCTCTGGCATGAACAAGAAATCACTTCCAACCAAGCTCCCTAAATTTGCGCCAGGGTGTAATCAGGGCTTCGGTCATGGCTACGTCCAGCCTCCTCTCCTTAACCTGGTATAGCCCTAAGGGCGGACCAATATACCAACACCTCAAATCTGCAGGTGCGTAAGTGGTACTGCCACACCTCTACCTAATTCACTCCAGTGGAGATTTTTTAGTGAGTCCCACACTCCCATTCATGGGGTTAGTATGTAAAAGTACCTTTCCTCCATTCGGGGGGGGGGGAACGAAAAGGGGAGAGTACTCAACGAGTTGCACAGGAGGTAACACCGCAAAACAACTTGCCACAAAGCAAGGAAGTCTACCAAGAGCCAACAAAAGCCCAATGGGGCAAATTATTTTCAGATAAGGGAAACTTGGAAACCATCGTATCTAAAGAAATATCACAAAAGGGTTATGGTGAGGTACGCGACTATTATATTAATTCTAGCCAGATGTACATATTTTCCAAATTATTATCTGTTAGTTTAGTAGCTTTAGTAAAATGGTAATTGCCCATGGAGAAATTATTTAATGTGACTTTCACGAGTTCACCTCTGAGCTTAAAAGGAAATTGCTCAAGTTATATTATAAAGAAGCAAGTTCATTAAATGCTTTTAAATAAAATTGTTTAGAAGGTATGAATTTGGTGAAACAGAAAAGATAGAGTATTTGCTATTTTAAGAAAAGAAATATAAAAGTTCAAGTAAACGCAAGTTAAATGTATCACTGATGAGAATGCATGATTCCTTTTAGTGCTTTGGTCTCCCGTAGCAGAACCTTTAGAATTAATTGGAGTTGAAATCCCAATGGTAAAAATTGTAAGTTTGCTTCAGGCTATAAAAATCAAATTACTGCCGATAAAAAGATCTTCAGAGAATTCTGCAGAGACAGACTTATGCACCGTGAAAGGGTTTGGTTTAGGATTTTATAGTCATGGGCACGAATGCTGTAAAAGTATTTATGTTAAAGGAAGCAAACTTTGCTTAGGTTCAGTTAAGGCAAGTAAATGATAGGCGGGAATTCTATTTGCTACAGTTGGTAGCTGTTTGACTTTGCATTTACTGAAAGCAGTTTTACACCAAATATAAGTAAATGATGGACCGAGGTTCCCTTTGTTATAATTGATAGCTTATTTACTTAATATTCATTGAAGATAGCTTCTGTAAGAATAGAAGTTAATGAGGAGCAAAGTTCCCCTTTACTTTAGTACCTGATTTACTTGGTATTCACTGAAGAGAGTTTTGAAGTATTACAGAAGTAAACTCATTCCAAGGAAGTTAATGCAAGTAAATGATGGGCAAAGTTCCCATTTGTTATGGTAGCTGGTTTACTTTGTGTTTACTGAAAGAAAGATTTTTGAAGTAATACTAAAATTACATTTATTCCAACTGATAAATCGAGCAAAAGTAACATCTGATTAAATTGTGAAAAGGATTCATTTAACTTGTAGTACAAGGGAAAATTACCCATTTAAAGTTTTAAGCAAACATTTGTAGAAACATTAATTGTGATGTTGTGGTAAATTTTGTAAGAGTTACACTATTCATTCATGCATTCCTTATTGCACTGTTCATGTTGATACTGAGCAACTATATTATTTTTTGACGTGACAAGAGTGGTGTTTATTGAATAAAGAATATGCTTGCTAAACCCAATACCGACTTATGCTTTGTATATGTTTTGGTTTCCCCTTCGATCCACTGCCTTTATGTTTCCTCAATAATAATTGTTACAAGGTTGTTAGTGGGAAGGGGTCATTGCTGAGAGAGGAGAAAAGAAAGAAGGAAAGAAAGAAAGCACAACACATAATGGGACATAATACAATTTGAAACAGTGCTCCTCAGTTGATCAACCATGTCAAATCAATACATTCTAGGAACAAGGCTGTAACACTGCACATATGACATCACAGTAGGAGACCATAATCAAAATCAGCCCAGGTACACTAATCCAAGTGTGCTATTTTCCATCCCTTGGGGCTGGAATTTTAAAGTTAATTTTAGGGTTAGGGGAAGTTCAACTTCAAACAGAAACAGAAGTTGCCACGTCATTTAATTTGAACTATATTATAATTTGCAGGGCAGTGCATACTATGTTATTAAAAGCTACTGTTTGTTTTGCGTTGATAATAAACTATAAAATGCACGTAAATGGTTAACTGTGTAATGTGCGCCTGTTTCTTGCTTATTCTGTAGTCAAAATTGTTATCAAGTTTCCCTTGATAACCAGAAAAACACAATGAAACTGGTTGACATACACAAATACATAGTAGTAAGGAAAACTTCATGTAATATCTTAAACATTATCCAATCTAAAGTTTTAAACAAGAATACATGGCACAGAGTTCCAATTTTAATATGCAAATTATTTTAAAATAAGTGATATTTTTGATTATGCCTCTTTACAGCCTCACTTTGGGGAAACTGCTAGAATGCCACATGGCTTAATCTCTAAGAGGGAGAAAAAGTATGTTGATGTAGTAGTTTCATAGGAACTGATGCAGGCAAACATTTTTAAAATGCAATTTTTTTGCTTTGTGTAAAATCAGTTGTTTATCCAAAATTAATCAGATACATTTGTGTTATAATTTTATTACATATAATCATCATCATCATCATCATCATCATTATTATTATTATTATTATTATTATTATTATTATTATTATTATTATTATTATTATTATTATTATTATTATTATTATTATTATTATTATTATTATTATAGGCCTGTATAAGTTAGAAAAGGCAGAACTTGGGCAACTATTGTAGCCAGAGATGAATTCATTAATATTAAGATAATAAAAGGAATGTGAAAAGGAAGGGAATTGTTATTAAAGGTGTAATTAAAAAATTAGGTATATTTCAATATCAGTGATGTGTTATTTATTTGAAAAAATTCAATAACTACCTAATTTCATATTTTTAATACACATGTATATATGAAGTACATGTGGACACTTCACTCATCCAGTACAATGATAGGTGTAACATTGATATAAATAATAATTATTAAATAGACTTCATATTAACATGATGTGTGATTTGACCACAGTAATATATACCAATGGTTCGGTTGGTTGGAAGATAATTTAGTAGGTGCTGCCTTCTATATTGAAAATATCATTTCAAAAACCTTCAAACTACTGTCTTCTACAACTGTATTTAATGCTGAAATATTTGTTCTTAAACAGGCTATTCTTTATACAACTCAGAATTTTCCAAAGAATTTAGCAATTTTAACAGATTATCTTTCGGCTTTTGAATCATTAAAATCAGTTTCTTACTATTCCAGTTATAACTGACACTTATTTAGTTTAAAGTACTTAATATTCAATAACAAATATAGTATATGTGTGAAATATCTTTGGATTACTTGACATAAGAACATTAGAGGCAATGAAATGGTGGATAAATTAGCAAAATTAGACAGAGAAAAAGGAGAATTCTTTGACTACAGTTTGCCATATACTTATATTTTAAGCCACTGAAAAAAAATTTAATAGCAGTTTATTACCATTCCAGTTATAACTGACACTTATTTAATTTAAAGTATGTACTTAATATTCAATAACAATTATAGCATACGTGTGAAATTCTTTTGGATTCCTTGACATAAGAACATTAGAGACAATGAAATGGTGGATAAATTAGCAAAATTAGATAGAGAAAAAGGAGAATTTTTTGACTACAGTTTGCCATATACTTATATTTTAAGCCACTAAAAAAATGTAAGCTGATAAATGGCAAGAAAAATGAGATCAGCTATATGCTGCAAAGCCTCTTTAGTACTATAATATTCAGAAAGTGATACTGAGTATTTCCTGGTTCTATCATGTTAATCTTCCTACAAAGGTAACAGTTACTATTCTTAGAATCAGATCAGAGCACATTCCACACCTGAACAAATACACAGAATTAACATTAAAAATGATTCCTACTGTGATCATGGAGAGCAGAATTCAGTAAAGCATTTGTCTTTTTGACTGTCCTAACTGAAAAATGAGCTCTATTTTGAGTTAATTACAAACAATTTTGAAAGTCCCATACATATGCAATCTTTGTTAAGCATACTCCCTTCAGAAGTTGGTAATATGTTGTTTAGATTTCTTTCAAAATGTAAAATTAAAATTTAATGGTGGGGGTGTGGGTGTGGATGGGTGTGTGTGCACACGTGCATTAACATTTAAAATCTCATGTTTGATAGTGAACTGTTTCATTGCATAATTGAATAAGATTTTAACAATGTAACTTATAGTTTAAATGTGTATGTTAATTTATCCATGTATTTGTATAACGATTTTGTTGTATTTATTGTAAATAAATGAAATATCCAATATGATAATACGATGCAGTGCAATTTATATTAAAAAAACAACAAAATTTTAGTTAATTGTATGAGTAAACATTTTAACATCAGTATAAAGTAAACACATTTGAATTCTTATACAGGATGTATCATAATGAGCATTCCTAATCTTCAGATTCATGGAGGACATGAACAGATTATTTTCTTTATAAAGCACTGCCTTAGAAATGCTTTGTTTTTAATATAAAATCTAAACTGACGTTTTATTAATTGAGATATTGTCTGATGTCGCACCAGTTACTTCATATCTTAAGCTTTCTAATTTCAGTATAATGCCTTTCAGAAATTTAAACAGGATTTCAGGTATTGTTTTCATAGACAATACATATCACTGTACTGAGTGTCTAAACTGCATACCAAAACACATATGCAGCAGCTGCACACTCAAATGCAACCACTGATAGAGAGGCCTGCCAGCTTCACTACGACTTCCTGTCTACATCACACACAGCTGGCCATTTTCTGTGGCCTTGAGGCTGCCATTAGAGGTTTCAAATGGCGTGCTTAGTAAATTTTGTTTCCAGCTTCAGATTAACAGTCTAATTAGAAAATGCTCAAAAAGTGTTGTGTTCCTGGATGTGCCAGCAATGATTCTGGTGGCAAAAGTGCACAAGTGTTTACATTTCCTAAGGATGAATGCAGACACAATAAATGAATATCTGCAATTCATAGGAATAATTTTATCCCAAAAGCATATTCAGTGGTAAGTATATGGTGGACCATTTAAGCTGAGACTGTATAATATCTCCAAAACTAAGCATTGTAAAAATAAATGTCTTTAATAAAAGTTGCTTGATATTATGGGGAAAAGTAGGTGCCATTAGTCCTGTTTTTGTTTGGAGGGCGTTATGATAGTCATTTTAGGGTCAACTTAATTTTTTAAAATGGGAACCTACGATTAGGGTCAAATTAAATTGACCCTAAAATGACCATCACAACGTCCTCCAAATAAAACACGACTAATGAAATTTACTTTCCTTCATAATATCAAGCAACTTTTATTCAAGACATTTCTTTCTACAACGCTTAGTTTTGGAGATATTGTACAATCTCAATTTAAATGGTCTACCCTGTATGTAGTCAATGTGGTATTATTGCAAATTTAGACTATGCAGAAGTTCTTGTACTATTTTATTATTTCTTAAGTGCATAATGGTTCAAAAGAGTAAACAAAGTAGTAAAGGTTATCCAGTACAGCTAATTTTCTCAAATATGCATTTGTAGGTTATATTATATGTATCTGTAATATTTGTTATGTTGTATGTAATATTTAAAGCAAATGTAATATCCTCAGGTTTCTAAAGTGTAAAAATAGCTTAACATGTTCAGTAAATAGGCAGGTGGTAATTAACTTGATGCATTTACTCTGTAATTAAGCTTTATTGAGGAACTAAATAAGAATACATCCTTCCAGTTTTCCAGTTATATCCAGTGAAACCATTGGAATAATAATAATAATAATAATAATAATAATAATAATAATAATAATAATAAAGTTAGAGAATATTAATCAGTAATATGTCATTTGTTAATAAGCCATTATTTAAAAGTAATACAAAAGACAAAAAAAATTAAACTATACTTCATTTATTTATCTTAGTTAAACATATTTTGAGTAAGAGTAGGACTCTTGTATCTGGCGACTGGCTTAGAAAGTCAAAGTCCTGGTACAAGAGCCATACTTTTACCATATTTTGTACCTAAGTAGGTAAAAGCATACAAAATAAAAACGTCTGATTTTCAGGACTGCAAACATCATTTCAAAGAAAGTGATTTTCTTACATCATCATCCTGTATAGATTGGAAGACAGGCAATACGCTAACTGTTCCTTTGAAGAGACACCGCTTGAAGGAAGACCTGTACCTGAACTGCTACCAAACTGCACAGCATATCTCTCTTCTTCCAGAAGAGAAGATCCAGAATCAAGACAGGAAAGATTAGAGGCTCATAACCTTAAATCTGCTATCTTAGAAAGTGAAAAAAGTTTAGATGAATATATTAAGAAACATTGCTTTAATAAGTGCACAGTGTTACATATTTCACTGTTTCTGAAGATCTGAAGGTAAGAGTATTTTTTAAAGGTGATGAAATAACAATGAAAGAAGTTCCAGAAGCTGCAAAGTCTACACATGTCATAAAGTGTGTAATGAAAAATTTAGTAAACCTGATTAATGGAGGTAATAGTAATATTGGTTATACTAGTATTATCATTGACTTGTTAGATGACATTGTGTATGAAGGAAACAAAGCAAAAAGTGTCAACTTCCTTTAAGTCACAAATGTCGCTGATCAATCAAGCAAAAGAATGTCATAAATTTGATTATGAAACAATGATATTCTCTTCTCTGTTGTTCTTAATTTCTAGACAGACATATAAATTTGTAAGAAACAGTAACTGCTTAATTATGCCACATCCGAGTACCATAAAGAATATGGCATCAAACGTCAATGTAAGTACCGAAAATTTTCTTAGTTACATAAAAGACAAGGAACATTTTCTCAAACCTTTGGATCTGACTGTCAATCTAATGCTTGATGAAATACATTTAAAGCCATATTTAGATTATAAAGGAGGTAACATTGTTGGAATGACTTTTGGCAATACTGATATCGCAACTACAGCCCATGTTTTTTATGATTCAAAGCATAATGTTTCCTTTCAAGGATGTAGTGCATGTTTTGCCTGTAGATAAGATTAATTATGCTATGTTGTTTCCAGTAATACAGGAAGTTATCTTAGGATTAGAGGATATACTTACTTCTTTCTTTATTGTGCTAAGAGTTTTACAATTTGATTGTCTACTGCACTTTGACCCTGGTCACTCATTCAGTAGACAATCACTACAGTTTATTTACATTTTATAATTTTTCGTCAACGCATTCTGTAGACAATCACTACAGATTATTTACATTTTACAATTTCTTGTCAATAAATTATCTTTTATTTTCAGTTTTTTCATGTCCCATTTCCACTTCTTTTTCACTTTTCACTTATTGATTACTTAACCATCACACATTCACTATAGTTTTCCATTCAAAGTAAGATACGCTACCTCTTACTTTTCTCTATCCACTGACCAAAGCCATTTATTTTTTACTTTACACAAAATCTGTCCAATGCTTCTAGCGCCCTTCTATATCATTTCGATCATAAGTGTATTTCTATCCCCCTTCAAACACTTCTTATTAAAAAATTTTTTTCTCCAATTTTCTGCTCCTTGGCACTTAAATACTATGTGTTCAATGTCTTCATTACCACCACATAGCGGACATTGGTTCTGAGGAATGCCCTACCTTAACCCTCTTAGCCTCCATGCTCCGGTTCTTACCCATGCAATAGATTCTCTCTCTTCTTTATTTACTATGTCTATATATTTTTCCCTACCCCATGTATTTTTCATTGGCCTATAACAAACTAATGAGCTCTTTTCGGCAATCTCACTGAACATGATTTGTATTTCTATATCTTCCAGTCTTTTCCTTGCCTTTATCCAAAATTTTTTCACGTTATTTTCTCTCCTTCTCCACATGTCTCCTAACCCATTTTTTTCCAAAATGTTCCATAAATTACTTACCCATCCATCAATCATTAAGCTATTCTCTTGGTATTCAATACATTGTCTTAACACATTACTTTTTCCTAGATTTAAAGTTCTGAACCAAAATTTCAAAGCTATTTCCATTATCTTCCCCTTAGTTGGCACCCTGCCCATCTCTAATTGTGCTACCTGTCTTACAATTGACTTCGGTAGCCCTAGTATTTCTCTACAAAACATCCTGTGCACCACACCTATATTTTCCCATCCTCTATCTAATCCCCATATTTCTATACCATACATCATTTTTGCCACCACAACCATCTCATAAACTTCTTCCAGCCAGTTTACATTTATATATAGGATTTAAAATAATCAACACAATTGCAGATAACAGTGCGATTAACAGAAAGGCAGTTAGTAATTTTGTAAATCCACCAAAAGAGAATATAGTGTATCCAAATCCCAGCAATTATTCTTATCCACTGTTTTTTCTGATGATTCAGTGCATATTTTAAAATGCGTAAGAAACAACTGGCTGAATTTAAAAAATGATGGTTTAACATTTTGCTATCTGGATTTTGATGACCCTAGTGTTATTCAATTTACATCTTTTGCTGCAATTAGAGCATTGTTTGGCATAGAGAGAGAGAAAATTTGTAGATTTGGATACGGTCTATGTGTAAAGGTACTTTGGCCATCTTCGTTTGAGAAACAGAATGTTAAATTGGTCTTAAAGAGTTTTAATGAATATGTAGCAAATGGCTTACTTGAACTAGGACAAGCAAATTGCATTGTTAATTACCAGGACACTGCTAGGTTTACAAACATTATTAGTAGCTAGTGGTTCATTATGAATGTGAAGATGCTGCTAAAGAAGCTTTGGCTGTTTAATGAAACGCAGAAGCCTCTTACTAATAATCAGGGCAATGTTAGATATGAATTCTTGCAGAAATTTCTTTCTTGGCTTAATAACTGGCAATCACTGCCAGTTGTAAATGACAAAATCGGCGAGGGAATTCATAGTGCTATTTCTTTAACAACCCATAGCATTCTTGAAATAACAAATTACTGTACAAGTGAGCTCAGAATGTCCTATATTCTAACTGGGAAGTTTCAAACTGACACTTTGGAAGCTATATTTGGTTTATAAAGACAGTTGGCAAGTTCACAATATAATATTTCAATGAAACAAATACTTGAGGCAGAAAAAAAAGCTTAGATTACAGAGTACTTTATTTTTGAGTCTCAATAGTTCATTGGGTAAAATTTTGATAATTCAAAATGTTTCACAAGGGAAAACTGTCCCAAACGCTTCCGAAGAAACTGTAGTCAGAGCCAGATTGATATTACCATTACTGGAGATGAAATTAATGGTGTAACTCCTGATTTGCCTGCAATCACTTATATTACTGGTTATTGCTGCTACTGTGTATTGAAGAAACTCAAGTGTGCAGATCTAGAGATGTTCCAACTTTAGACAAAGAAATGGCATGTGGCTTGGAATACAAATTAATTGAAAAGTTAGACAGAGGTAAATTATGCTTTCCTCACAAAACTCGACTATCACCTTTGTATTTCTAAAAACATTGCTAGAAAGTAAAAAAGCTCATTTTAAAACTGTTAAATTAAAGGCAGGAAGTTTTTCATTTAATTTCAGGTAAACTTTCATCCAACAGTGAATTTGAGATTGATAGCTCATGTACACATCTTTCAGTTATAGAAATCTGGAATATAATCTGGATAGCTGTAAATATATTGCTCAATAATTATTGCAAGATAAAAAATGACACAATAGAATCCTCAAAAAGTGAAAAGAGAAAGCTAAGCACTTTTAATAAGACTTGAAATTTATTTTAAATGTGACAGACTAGCTTGACATTCAATATATTCTTTATGTGTAAGTGACTGGTATTCTAACTACTGTCCATTCCAAAGCAGAGTGCCTTTCACTGAAAACAAACTCTTTGTATTATCCATGAGAAAGTAGTTTGCAATCCCCGCCCCTAATGGCAGCTGTTCCCTTCTCACGTGTTTGTTGAACACTATTTAAATCTATAAAAATGCGCCCTGTGTGAGAATCATAGTTCAAAATGCAACCTGAGGTAACAATAGATTTTATTAGTCTGCGGAAATGAACATTTTACTTGCGTTAATCACAATCCTCGGGCAAAAGTGCAACACCCAAATCCAAATCCTCCGAAGATGACTCAGCTGCCATACTGGAATCAGAATTACTCTCCAAAATAATGAAAAGCTTATCCACAATTCCACAGCACTGTTGCACACAAAACAAGTTCCCACGTTTTATCCTCTTCTATGTTGTATTATGTCTGTTTATATTCCCTGCTCGCTTTCGTTACACTTCTCACTGAAACGCCTGTAAAATCCAATATTAGTTTCCTAATATGCAATAATGCAAGTGTCGGGTATTTTTGTAATAGTGAGTTGAATATATGAAGTATTTTTGTTTTTAGCCACTTTTTAACTGTTTCCCGCTTCTGTGTTTGAACAGTTTATTCGCAGTACACGCACCTTCCTCTGCCATGTAAACTCTAATACCAACTGACTAAATCACAAGATTTGACCTGAGCTTAGCATATGTGTGTTAGTGTATTATGAATGACTGTTCGCTTATCATATATCCTGTGTTACGCAAAGTGTTTATTTGGTACTCAGATAGCACCTCTGGGAATTCATTGCTGCATTTCTTGTGTATGTAATATAGTGGCAGTCATGCATTTGGTTGGTATTAACAAGCAAGATGATCTCGGCGTCAGCGCAATAGCAGGCGAAAATCATATTTTGTAATCTCTTAACAGCTAGTATGTATCCATTACCTTTGACGATAACCGCAATAAAATGTGCAGTTCTATACCTTTCCTGTTCTAATATTCCATAATACAATACATGTATTAAGGAACTATTTATGTTGGCGTAAGAGTATATTCTTGGGTTCATGACAAGCCGAAGCACGTGCTTCTGTTTACATAAGAGGTTTGGAATGAGTACATAGTACAAACTATCCCCTAACATAATGGTTCCCACACTGAAGGGGTGCCCACTAGGTGAGCAAGAGAAATTCAAGGGAGTGCAGTTAGCTCTCTCTCAAAGTGCAAAAAAAAATTACTAATACTAAAAGAAATTCACTGCCTCAAGTTATGAATAAGAATTCTTCCTGTGGATTTGGTTTCAAAATCTTTACGAACTTAAAATATGATAAATGTAGTTTGAATACAATATTTGCAATCATCTTTACTGACAAAACTGTCATTAAAGCAGTTACACTATTTCCAGCAAAACATTTTCTTTCATGATTTTGCTAGTTCTAGTGCTTGGAAATTGCAACTCATAATCACTTGAACAATAATTTAAGATTTAATCTGAATTTTCATGGAACTATTAATACAAGTTTGTATTGTGTATACAGGATGTAACAAAAATGTATGGCACAAATTGCAGAACACATCCCTCACACGTAGATGAAGAAATTATGTTATATGAACATGGGTCTGGAAATGCTTTGTTACCATGTTACAACTCATTCTCTCCAACTCATTAATCGTGGGAAACACACAAGAATAGAACATGCCAGCATACCACATGCAAATCTTGCTCATGGAGATATTCAGTATGCCCTCCATGAGCATTGATGCATGCATCAACCCGCTGTCGTAGTGAATCCTGGATGTGCTGATGTATCCCTGAAGTATTGCGTATGGTTTCGCAGCCTTCCATAATACAGTCACGGAGACTTTGAACATCTGGTACTGGGGTTCGATACACAAAAGCTTCCAAATGCCCCCGCAAATAAAAAGTCCAGTGGATTTAGGTCCGGGGAGCATGGAGGCCAGGCAATTGGTCCACCTCTACCTATCCATCTGTCATTGAATCTGTTATTTAGAAGCAGACGGACATTAACACTAAAATGAGGAAGTGCTCCATTGTGCATGAAGTACATGTTTTGTTGCACAGCTAAAGGCACATCTGCTAACAGATCAGGTAGAACATTATGAAATTATGGTAACTTTGTCCGTTGAGCCTGGGTGGAAGAACGCGAGGCCCTACCAAACAGTCATCAACAATGCTGGCCCAAACATTGACAGAAAATCTTGGTTGATGACTTGCTTCAACAGCTGGATGAGGATTGACGTCAGCCCATACATGCCGATTGTGATAATTTACAATCTGATCTCGTTGAAACTACACTTCATCTGTGAATAGCACTGTTGCACTAAAATTAGGGTTGACATTTGTTGCATAAACCATTCGCAGAAGCGCACCCGTGCAGGAAAATCAGCTGCTGATAGTGCCTGCGCATGCTGTAAATAGTATGGATACAGCCAGACCTCATGTAACACTCGTCAGACAGTCATGTGGTCAACATTCATTGTTGCAGCTACTTTTCTTGCACTGACACTAGGATCATTGTCAACTGCCTGAAGAATTGCCACCTCCCGTTGCAGTGTCCCCACCCTTCTAGGCCTCCCCTGGTCGTGTGTATTAGGCTGAAATTCCCCATGTTCCCTAAGAAAACGATTAATGGCTTCAAACGTTTTCCTGTCAGGGCACCTTCATCCTGGAAATCTCTCCTGGTACAAACGTTGAGTGCAAGCGCCATTGCCATCTGCTAATCCATACATCAAATGGGCATCTGCCATTTCTGCATTTGTGTACACTGCCATTGCACGAGCCAAGTCTGTGATCAACTTTACTAGTGTGCTTGCCAAGGTCGTACTGCTTACTGGAACAGTTGATGTTACCTGTAAACAAGCAATGACATAAGCCGCATGGCAACAGGGACATGTAAAACAAAACACTAGTGGTGCACCTACGATAATGACAATGTAACCAGAGGTAACCAAGAGTGCATGTTCGCCATGATTCTAACGTTCTGTTCATGTGTGTTCCCCATGATTAATGAGTTGGTGAAAATGAGTTGTAACATGGAAACAAAGCGTTTCCAGACCCATGTTCATATAACATAAGTTTTCATCTACGTGTGAGGTATGTGTCCTGCAATTTGTGCCATACAGTTTTGTTACAGCCTGTATATAGATTTGTATAAAATTAATGCTGTAAAATGTCATAAAAGCTCTGTTGCTTGTATAGTATGTATATACTTATCGGGTTGCAATTTTATTTTTCTTTTAGTTGTAGTGCAAATTTTGATCACATTAGTAATAAAGTTCTCAAAAAGGCTATAGTGTATAATTTATTATGATGTAATGCCTTCAGTTTCTTTCTGTTTTAAAAATATTTTGTTTCTGATAAGAAAATCATATGATTCACAGTTTTTATTATTGTTACTAAATATACTGTAATTTAAAACACATGGAGAGTTCTTTCACTTTAAATGGTAGGCTATCAGTACTGCATTGTTGAATCAATAAAGTATTAACAAAACTACCAACTTTCAGATACAGATATGCACTCGCTGAAAGTACATTTTCATAGAGGAGTCTCTCTCCAGTCTTTAAACCCAAAGATTATGGATTCAATTCCAGGCTGAGAAGAGGGACATATTTTATTAATCAAAATTGTATTTCCTCTTCAGAGCCTGAAAGTTTGAATGAAGCATTTGAAGTTTAAAACCAAAAAATCTGGATGATACACTTACAAGAGTTTCTCCATCCCATAGAATTTTATAGGTACCAGTATGAGTATATATCATACTATTTATTTAAAATGTGATTTTTCCAAACCTTACTTTAATTACAGTAGAATGTCAACCTAGAAATGATTTCAAGTTTAATGGAGTTGATTGTTCTTACATGCTTATATAAAAGACAGTTTCTGTGTCAGACTTTTTTGTCATGAGATCAAGAGGGGGTAATCGCTTATATTCAGAAAATTTCAGTCAAATTTATTTAACACTTGGTAGAATGTATATAGGTATATGTAATAATTTCTGGTTTTCAAGTTGCACAATATTCAATCAAGCTCTCTTCACAGCTTATTCCCAGAAAGTTCAAGATATATATATATATATATATTTTTTGTCAATACGTATCTCAACATATATTTTAATCAAAATCATTAAAGTTGTTTTTGAGAAAATAGACACTAGTTTTCTATGTATAGAGTAATTTGGGGTGAGAGAAATTTCATGAAAACCTTTGTTGCATCCTTGGAAGATGTTTGTTTAAATAATATAGTGTTTGGTATCTCTGCAATTTTTGTTTTTCAGTTATGCCTTCATGTACACAATACTCGTGTACGCTGACCTTCTGAAAATGCTTTTGAGAAGGGTTTTGACGATTACAAACATGTATTTTTGACTGGAATACAGTACTTCCTCTTTCTGCCTTAGGCAATAGAAAAAGAAAAATAGAAATAAAACCCAAACATTTAAACCAATGTAAAACAAGTTAATATTACAGCCAATGATCAGTTGTCTTCAAAGTAAAAACCACTGATAAGACCTGAGACATTAAAAGCACATACAAAAAGATCAATTTAAAAGCAGTACATAGAACTAGTAATTACATTGGAGTGCAATAAAAATTAACTACCAGTTATATTCCAATGCGATTCTGCACAGAGTAGATAGAGCCGGCTCCTAACTTCACCACCAAGCTGGCAGGCCTTCTCTATCTGTGGTTGCAACTCAACTCCATTGTATGCTGGCCAACAATGTTTCCACCATTGTAATCAACAGAGGGTTTCAGGTGAATCTTGTCCATTCAAGAAGGAAACAGTTCTATCCCCTTTGCTTAATAATTCAGCCTTTTAAGCCAAATACCCCAGAAAATTGGCAGCATTCTGCTCAGTTATGGGTATTGTGGAAAGGCTAATGCATACTGAAGACAAAGTAACTGTACATGGCATTGTTAATAAAACACTATTCTTTAAAAACTTGTAACAATGAGGTGAAATGTAATGTACCAGAGACCAGAAAACTATCGCTAATGACCTAGCAGTAGAGCGCTCTTAAACAAAACAAAAACAGACCAGAAAACTATGGCTTCCCATGAATACCTTGCCCCTAACTTGTGACAGTTAAGCAAAGAAACCTGCTCTTTCATAAATGAAATTGCTGCTTCTGTCTCTGCTAACTTAACATTAAGCCTTGTCAATATGCCAACACACCTTTCAAGCACAAAAACTCTATCATGAAACAAAATGCCTACAAGACTAAAAGTAATAATAACCACAGAGAAAATCCTTTAAACATTTTAATTAAGTAGTTAGATAGTAATACTAAAACCAAATCTAAACCTAAACAAACATTACCCACCACTACCAAACTGAAAATACCAAAGCCAAGGAACATTCCTATCATTAGGCTTTTCAGAGTTCATAAACTAACTAGAGAGGTGACAGATCAGGAAATTATAGACACCAAACATCACTTTTGGGAAGTTGGGTACATTTTACTTAGAAGACAACTTGGTAGAATGTGACAAGTATAGGATTATTAAAATTGGACAATTAAATGCCCAGAGAAGTAAACGAGTGATGTCTGAACTTAGGAAAACTGTGGAGGAATTAAACTTAGACTTATTACGTATTACCTTACATGTGCAAAGGAAAAGTAACAAATGTCCCAATTAGACCTAGAAAAGTAAGTTACAGCAAGAATCCAACGGCCTCTATTATTATTTATAACCCACATTTTCAAATAGGTAACATTACACAACTAGTGGATTCACAAATGAATTGTATTGAAGTTACACTTGATAGCAGCAAATTTATTTTAACAAATCAATACTTTCAATACAGCCATCCTATTGATCCATACATAAACAAAATAAAAGAAAACAGCAATATTTTTAAAAATCATGAGCAAATTTTTACCTGTAATATCAATGCCAAGTCTGACTAGTGGTATAATAATGATGAAAGAGGAGAAACACTGGAAGATCTTATTTCTGAACAAAATCTGTTTATTAAATATGAATCCAATAATACTCCTTACCTTCGAAAATAGAGTCAATGCTACAGAAAATATGAATATTACTCTTTGTAACTTAAATTCATAAAACAAAATCTTAAACTGGAAAGTTGGTCATGACATGAAGACCAGTGGCCATAGATTAATTTACTTTGATTACCATATTGAGAAACTTAAATACAAAGAAGGAAGAGGAGACGAAACTTATAATTATAAACAGGCGAATTGGAATCTTTTGAGACAAGATTTTGATAACTTAAAGCTGGAATATCAAGGGGAATATGTCGACAAGAATGCTAAAAAATTTATTTCAAACAATACAAAAGGGGATAGAAAAGTCAGTCCCAATGATTAAACCTAAAAAGTACTATGACAGCATTTGGACAGATTCATTACAGAAGGCATGTAGCAATATTAGGAAACTTAGAAGGATTTATCAAAGATAAATAACTGTGGATGAAAGAGAAACAAATTTGAATAAACATAGGGAAGCGAAAATGAAATATAAAGACAGTTGAGAAGAAACTAGAAAATGTTTATGGAAAAGTTTCTTGAAATAGAATTACAAACCAATATATGGGGAATGCCCTATAAAATACTAATGGAGAAAATTAAGAAACCTGAGATTTTAAACACTCTGCAAAAAAATAATGGGAAAATTGAAACAAATTGGCAAAATTCGGTAAATGTTCTCCTAGACAAGTTGCTTCCTCAGGATGACAAAAGTAATGTCTTACACATACAAAAACGAATTGATATGAATATGCCATATAGAAATAAGAGATTAATATTTCTGAAAGTAGACTAATTATAAACCAGCTAAAAATGAAGAAAGTAGCATGGCCAAATGGCATAACAAACAAAGTTATAGTAGCCTTGGAAGATAAATTCACACTGTAATGCGATTTTACCTTACAAGGAGATTACAACTTTTTAACGGCTGTATATGGAGAGGGCATTTTCCTTATTGTTGGAAAGAAAAGCGCTGAAAAGGACCCAAAAGATCCAAATTTCTACAGACCAATACTTTGTTGAATACTTTAGGAAAGATTTTAGAAGAACTACTTTGTAAAAGATTAAAAGTAATCAGATTAATGATAGGTATGAATAGAAGCCAATTTGGTTTTAGGAAAGGGAAATAGGAGACGTGATAAATTCTGCAATGGAAACTGTTAATGCAACACATTCTAAGTATTTAATTGGAATCCTAATTCACATTTCCAGAGCATTTGATAATTTATGGTGAGCAGTATTATTTAAAAGGCTATGGGAGAAAGGATTCCCAAAATGCCTCTTTGCCATTTTAAGAGATTACTGTAAACATAGACGGGTCCATATAAAGGGAATAAAACATATAAATTATAGAAATGTTATCAAAGGTTGTATCCAAGGCTCGGTTTTGGGACCAAACTTTTGGGGCATTTTTGGAAACCTTGTTGAATGAGATAATTATTGATGCAAATGTTAAAAATACCATAGCATATGTGGACAATGTGTTATTCTTAATAGAAGAAAACAGTAGAAGCAAAGTAGAAAACAGAGCAAATAATTTAACTAATAAACTAAGCAATTGGTGCAGTAATACAAAATTCCAAGTAACTCTAAATAAATCAGGATACATGGTATTGAAAGGTAACTTTAAGAGAGATCCATGCATAAAGTACGATAACCAAAACATAAGATGCTGAAGAGAAGCTAAATATTTAGGTATTCATTTAGATGAACATTCTAATTTTAGAAAACACATGGAATACATTAAAAACAAATCTGAAAAGGTTATGATATTAGCTAGATTAGTTCAATCAAATTTTAAAATTCCATTAAATGCCATATCAACGTATCACACAATCATATTTTCCTCAATAATAATGTATGACACAGAGGTCTCAGCAATGAGGATGAATGAAGTACAGATAAAAACTTTACTAGGAAGATCTCAGAGAAAAGTGTTGTTAAGGCTTATTGGAGCATTAAGTACCTCACCCACCCTGGCCCTATTTAGTAGCTACAGGCATATGGCCAATTGATTTAACAATAAAATTAAGAGGCACAGCTTTTTGGTTTAAGAAGGAAACGTGGAGAAAGTACATACAATAATTGGCAATGTAATAACACGAGTGATATGAAATTTAACTTAAAAATTCAATTGCAGCAGGAATGGGAAAATACTGAAGCTGAAAGAACTTTTAATCTATTTAATAATGCCTAGGAAAGACTAATATAAAAATACACACAACCTACCAAAGGAGTGATTCGTTGGCTTACAGGTCATGGATCATATAAAACTTATTGGAAAAAAAAATTAATAGCACACAGGATCATATATGTAGCCTTTGTAAACAACAAGCCAACCAGAGCATGTTTTATTTGAATGTGCTCAGTTTTTAAATCAGGTCATAGAAGAAAAGATAGCCTTGAGTGGCCATCAGGTGGCTAATATATTGAGAAATAAAGAATTTTATATGTACTTAGAGCAAACAGCTTTAAAAATAAGCAATTTAGCGAGGGAATAGGGATACCACAAGAAGGGATATTAGGAACCAATGAAGAGGAAGTAATAGTAAGAAGATCAGAATGCATACCAATACAATTCATCTCACAGGGAGAAAAAAGAAGAGATGAAGAAGTAGGAGAGGAAGAAGAAGAAGAAGAAGAGGATAATTATAATACAAGGAGATAGTTTTGCATTATAATAGGACAAAGAGAATAGGGAGATAGAAGAAGATATTACCCAAAAAGATGTGGAAATGAAACTTATATAAAAAATTATAAGGTGGTAAAGAAGTAAGAAGAGAGAAGAATTTATAGAAAAAGTTAATTATGAGGTGATTAAGAAGAGAGAAGAAAACTGAGAAAAATATGTAAATAATTAAGTGTAAAGAAGATAAGAGGATTTAACAGTGGTGGAAGATGTAAACTATGAGATGGTAAAGAAGAGATAGGAATTTAGAAGAAGATTTAAGGGAGGTGGAAGATGTGAATTACATGGCAGCAAGAAGAGAGAGGAAGAGGGAAGAGGAGGGAAGAAGAAGAAAGAGGGAGGGATGGGGAAGAAGATAGAAGAGGGAGAGAAGGAGAAGAAAAAAGAGAGGGTAGGAAGGAGAGGAAGAAAGAAGAGAGAGGGAAGGAGAGGAAGAAAGAAGAGAGAGGGAAGGAGAGGAAGAAAGAAGAAGGGAGGAATGTAATAGAAAAGCGGCTAAGACCTAATATACATCAATACATACTCAAATAATGACTTTACGGACTACATGACAATACTATGAACTACCACAATGATAATTATCAATAATATAACCATAGCAACAATAACAAATATAAACCATATTTATCAATCACTAATATTAAAAAATATTAGTAGTGCAATATAAATGACATCTAAAAAGCAATAATAAGTTTTCTAAATAACACAATGACAATATAATTACAAAATTCAACTTATTGACTATTACAATCACTAGACATTAATAAATATACATAAAGCAGTATATTATGAGAGGAGCAGTGGGATGACCTATATTATGGAAGGAGGAGCAGCGGGATGATCAGAGGGGATGAAAGATTACAGGGAAAGGTGGCTGCTGATGAATGGTGAGAGGAGAAGGCATAAGATGTGGGGTGTATTGGAAGAAGAAAGTGAGAAGATTGGTGCAGCTATAAAGGAAGGAGTATGAGTGGGAGTTATTGTCAGCATGAAGAAAAGATTTGATAGATAATAAATAGTGGATGTATAAGTTAATAATCTAATTCAATAAAATTCATAATTAATACAATAAATTTAAAACTTCTTTAAATGAAAAAAGTAAAATGCCTGATTCAAAAGTGAAGTATATAGTGAGTTAGTTAATGTGAGACTGATATATACAATTTCTTATGAGATTAATGAAGTGATATGGAAGTGAAGTGTAAAACTTAATAACTGTTAATGTAAGTATTCATTTTAGTGTTGAGAAGTTAAGGTAAAACGGTGAAGTAATTACAAATTAAAACTCAACTAATTAGAGTATAAAATTATATAAATACCATAAAATAAAAGAAAATAAACTTAAAATATCTCATAAATAGTTAAAGTAGATAATGATAAAACATTTGTAACGGTAAATGTTTGATTTTTTATTATTTGTTTCTTATAGTGTTAGTTTAGTAATGGAGATGCTGGATACCAGTACCTAACTTGTCGGCTTCCGATGCACATTTTAGTTAATCAGTTAGTTATTTTTACTGGCTACCAATAGAAATGTAATTGTTGAATACTTATTTGGATTTAATAGATGAAAATTTAAGTTTTCTTTTAGTTTACTTTTTTCTATTTTCTTTCTTTTTAGTAGTCATAGTTAATTATCTCTAGAATAATAATGTAAGTGTTATTGTAATTAATAAACTGAAAATTTGTTAATACACCTCCCTGTTTAGATAATAAGTGCCAGGATAAACTATTACAGATTTTATTTGTTTGTCCATTAAGCAAACAGTGATGTGAGAGAAAGAAAACTGAAGTTTTGCCCTATGCATATGCACACAACATATTCCATGTCAGTATGGACATTTGTGAAGGGATAAGCGTTATAAGGGCTGTCCAAAGTGAGCTTTGTATTGTATGTGAGACTTGGAGATTGTTTTGGATCTTGATCTGGTCCATACACTCCTTATGCGTGGAGCTTCTGCCTTGCAACCGATTCCAGCACCGAGTATCAGATTATTGTGATAAATGGTGGGGAAACACCCGCTGACTGACAATTGCCATAGGAGCATTCTGGGATTGAGACCTAGAAGAGGAGAGGGCAACTGCTTTTTGCCTGTACCACGTGAAGATGTAACCTTCACGGAATCCGCCCGTGATACTTGGTTTTAAACTTCCTTGTTGAGGCAACAATGTTTGGTATAGCTGTAGTGATGGACTAGCTTTAGTCCTCTTAGTGCTAGAGCTTGATGTGGATGGTTTGATACTTGCTTCATTATTGGTACGGCATTCCTTTGCTATACTGACGATAGAACTAAAGCTGTCGGATAGTGAAGGCTGACGGGCAAGGTGCCGTTTTTGGGCTTTTGTGGAAAGCTTCTCCTTAGCCTGCAGTTCCTAGATGGCCATCTTATACAAGTACCGCGGACAATATGTGAATGACCCTGAAATATCTCCCTTACAATATATGCAGAGTGATGCGGAGGTACAGTCACCATTATGAAGAACTTATCACATGAGGCACAAAAGAAAATAGTGCTCTTACAAGAGACCTGCGTGTGAACAAAAGGTTTGGCATTTAAGACGCCACAACGGACGTGGTATATAAGGCTGCATATTTGGACATTTGTACCTTCCTTAATCCTTTTGGGCCTCTGCATGCACTCAAACGTGAGGAATGGGGTACATGTGTGTACTAATATTCCGTTACCTTTCCCTTGGATAGGTGCAAGAAAGTAACCCCTTGGTGGACAAGATAACCAAGAAGCTCCTCGTCCAACATGTCAAGAAGATGGGTAGTTCTAAAATTTAGTGTTCAATGTTTCTCTAATCGGACAAGGTAACCGAGGAGAATGGTGATGTGCAGCAGGTTTTAGTTTGTGCAGTAGCTCTACACAGGCACTATACCAAAAGACAACCATTACTTAAACGGGTGCAGGATTTAACTGCACCAGCGACTTCGTCTATGCCTTTTTGATACATAAATGGATTCACCTTGATAAAATATTGGACGTCTTCTGGGCGTGTAATTATCAAGAACCAGATAACGGTGGTGCTACTTCTCTTTTGAAAGTTCTACAGCACTTATTTGAGGTGCTGGAGTAAGATGTCTCCATGACGGGGAAAATCCTGCAGCTGCAACTGTCTCTGGCCTCGGGTGCTAACTCCCCGGGCGTTACCCTGGCTTAGGTGAGTGAATGATGCATTCCAATGTCATCATAAAGTCAAACCTCCCAGAGTAATATAAGAGCGACCTAATCGGCGGTAGCAATTAGCAGCTCATGGAATGGTTCATCAGTGGGTCTACAATTAAGCAACGAATACGAACGACCTACAAGATCACCTAGGTGCTTGAGAATTAGCCATTACACAGTCACCGGCTGCACACTAAATTGTGTTCCACTCGAACTGCGCTCATAGGAGATTGAAATGAAACAGAAAATGTGTAAAAACAATGTGATGCGGTTGAATATGTGGTCTTTCTGTGCACAAAAATGGGTGGCAGCAAGATGGTGCACATGAATGATATGGGCAAGAAAAGTCAAGAAAAACCTATAAATGGTGAAATGCAAAACCTGGAATGGAATGGTGCACGTTAGCCTTCCTTGCGTCCACCGGTTACTACAAGTAAGAATCCACTTCGACCTGGAAGGTATTATAAGACAGAGACACCACCGAGAGAGAGAGACAGAGAGAGAGAGAGAGAGAGAGAGAGAGAAGTGCCAGTAAAGAAAGACTTCATGCTAATAAACTTTATATACGCTGCGACTCATACTGCTGCAATGGACAAAATATGGCTTAATATATACAACACAAAATATCATCCAGTACCTGGGACATAGCTGTGGAAGCGAAATGATACATGTTAGTGATCTAAAAACTGGCACTGCATTAAAACATATTAGACTGTCAACGACTTCTCATAATGAGTGTAAACAGGTGAAAGGGACAGAACCTAACAAGTGACAATGACTAAAACTGCAGTGCTTTGAGACCAATCTAGCTAAGATCACCTACTCAAGATGGAAGGCTCACGAGGAGGTATTCCAGCTAATAGAAGAGACTTAATCTTTTGAAGCTTGTTATCTTGAATAATATTCCATTAATCACATCAGCGTGACGCAATAGAACGACGTAAAATAGTGCTAAATTCATCACAATGAACACAAGAGCTGGAACACATTGGAGATAAAACTGCAGCATTTCCAATGGCATAAACAGCCTTATTCCCTGGCAGGCCACGTGTCCAGGAACCCAAACAAAGGAAACTCTGATGCCAGCACCAGCAACCTTGTGGGGGCAACCGTTCACTGTACAAGAGTATAACTGTACAGTGACCGAATACTGTAGAGTCACTCAAGAAATTGGTGCAATTAACACACTGCTGCAAATCTTATTACTGAATATACAGAGTGTTTCAGAATTCGGCCAATTAACTTTGAAGATTGTAGAGGCGTGTTGGGGGACAATTGGAGATAGGACACTTATGGTCCCAGGGCGCATGATTTTGTGCAATATGCCAAAATAAATTTGAGCCTGTACACCACTGATACCACCTCAATGGTATAGGCAAGCATTTGCTGCACTGCCAAGAAGAGTACATGTGTGGCTCAGTGGTGAAGTAGGGAGTTCTCTAGCCAGCAACACCGGATTCCAAATTTAAGCCCTGCTGAATTTTTCTCTCTCTCTTTTCAATTTTCTTTATTCAAATTGTTATTGTGAAGTATATGGAATACTGCACTGCTCCACTTTCTATGACCGCTGCTTTAAATGTAATCGAGCAAATCAAATGAATGCATATTGAAAGGAATGCACAACATACGATACTGTAATGTTCTAAACATATGCATGATATGTAATCAGAATCCTTTATGGGGTGACTTTAAAAATGGCATTAACATGACCTGGGACTAATACACTATTGTGCTTATGAAGTGAAAGAAATCACTGTTAGCCTTAGAAAAGAAATAACTAGTGTGCAAGGCAAATCAGTCACATTCCTGCTTAAGATTTATGTATTCACTTCCAGGAACTGTAGAAAAGTGCATTTATTCTAAAGATATACAGAAATAGCTAACAATGAACATTCCCATTTGTGAACTCTGATTTTTTAAATATTTTCCTTTTGGGAAGCGCCAGTGAATCACGAGATAGCACTCCTATACATTTGCTGAAAGTCAAATATACCTATGAAAGGGTCTTTTGCCACTCACACTGCTAGCTTACTCGGTAACATTGTTGGCTATAGTGAAATAGTGTTGTGTTCGATTCGCTCTGTAAAATAACTTTTGCTTTCCTTCTTGTGTTTAAGATGAGAGGTGGATGCATACACGAATAGCAATGGTAATTTTAATTTCTGAATAATCCAGAAGAAAAAAATCTTTAACTTTAGTGTAACAAAGTCATTTATAAAGAGCATTTTGTTGTAGTGTTTTAATCTATTGCATAGGAACACCTGCAATATTCCTATTCACACAGTGCAGCTGCAATTTCTAAGTGCATGTACGAATCTGAAGGCCACTATGACTGACAGTCTTGCTGTATCATTTGAGTTATGTTGATCGTATCCAGTGGAATAATGGCTAATGATTACAGTTTTGAAGAGGTAACACACATGCATTTTGTTTACCGAGAAACTAAAGGCAAAATGTATGAAGCTGCATGACTTTACAGAGAAGATAGTATCTTAGCAGGCGTCATCCACACCCTTCAGCTTTTCAGTCTATTCACCAGCATCTAAGGGAAACTGGATCCCTGGAAGTGCATCGACCAAACGCCAGTGCAAGACGAACACGCCGCACTCCGGTATTTGAGGAAGATGTGCTCAGAATGTTTCAGGAGACTCTTTCAGCTAGTACGCATGCTATTGCACGTATAATGGGCACACATCATTTGAGTGTTTGGCGGGTGGTGCAGGAAGACTGACTCCATCCATTCTGTCTTTTGAAGGTTCCATCCTTGACACCAGCAGACTTCAGTCAACAAATGCAGTTCTGTAACTGGGTCTCTGAACAGCATGTCGAAGAGCCTGATTTCTTTTCCTGAGCTCTCTTCGCTGATGAGTGTTGTTTTACAAGGGATGGTATGGCATTCGACCAGAGAAATATCCATGTGTGGAGCCATGATAATCCATATGCCAATGTGCAAAGGAGCAGTCAGTAGATGTTTGGTATCAACATTTGGGCTGGCATAATTTCCAATTATCTTGTTGGTCCATGTCTTCTTTCACCTCGGCTAAATGGACATGTGTATCGCCAGTTCTTGATTCGTTTCTACCTGGGTTTCTGGAGGACATTCCTTTTGTCCTCTGACCCCATACTTTGTTCCAGCATGATGGAGCCCCCGCCCACTTTGACAAGGATGTTAGAAACCATCTAAATAATGCATTCCTAGGATGATGGATTGGTCGTGGTGGTACTGTTGCTTATGCGCCACTTTCTCCTGATCTCACTCCTCCAGATTATTTCTTATGGGGTCACATTAAGAGCCTTGTACATGATACCTCAATAAACTCAGAAGGGAAACTGCTCGCGAGAAGAATGGCTGCGACACTCCAGGCATCTTCAAGAGAATACGAGATGCATTTCTTCATCGTTGCACTTTATGCTTGGAAGTTGAAGGACATCACTTTCAACAGTTCTTTTGAACTGCTTTTTGCACGAAAGCATGAATAACATGTTTAGTTTCCTTTACCTTTTCTTATAATTTTCAAGTTTTCTTTACTACCAGGATAAATAGAAGCTAAAATTTTCCTTGATCTTCCTTGTTTTTGTACATTTCTTCCATCCTGAGGATAAAGAGCAGCTTTAATTTTCCTTTATCTTTCTTGGTTCATATCATTTTTCTCTGTCTAAGGATAAATAAGGAGTTTACTTTTTTCCTTCATCTTCCTCAATTTTTGCAACATTCCTTCGAACCAGGTGTGAACAAACAGCTATCCTCTAATTATTCATCATTTTCCAGTGTCCTCCAATCCAAGGATAAATAAGAGCTGTTATGTTCGTATACCTTCCATGGTTTCTACAACGTTCCTCCACTACGAGGTGTGAATAAACAGTTTTTCTCCCTAATTTGTCCTTATCGTTTTCCCTCCACTCTAAGGATAAATAAGAAGGTTAATTTTCCATGAACTTCCTGGATTTGTAATGTGATTCCATTTCCTCCAAACCTCCAGTCCGAGGTTTGAATACACAGACCCCCTGCCCCCCATTTCCTTGTTATCACTTTCAAGCTTCCTCCACTCTGAGGATAAACAATTTTTATTTTCCTGGTTCTACCTTATTGTTTATTGTTTACATCTCATTTTCTCCAGCCTGAGGTATGAATAAAATCTTATTTTCTTAATTTCCTCTTGTCATTTTCCAATTTCCTCCACTCCGAGGTATTAATAACTACTTTAATCTTTCTTACTCTTTCTTATTGTTTACAAATGTCCTTTTCTACAAAGTAGGAGCATGTATCGTTTCCATCGTTCATCTTTAACAGCTGCATTTCTCCATCCCTAAGGGGGAATGCATACAGTAATCAATTTTTGGGCATTTCTCCCTTAATATTTACATATGTGTTCCCTCTATTCATGGCGTATACAAGACTACATAATAAGTAACCAATGCATTTTACCATTAACACCTATTCTTTTTATGTTTACTGGCAGCTACTTACATGTGAGACATGACTACCAGATTATCCTTGTGTGTTTTCTCTGGCCTATTGTGAAATTAAAAGCTTCATTTCTTTCTTCATTCACTATCTCACATTTCGACTTCGCTTTCGTAAATTTACACCATACTTGTATTAGACCACCATCATGTTATTGCTGTTGTGTTGCTTAAAATGTATGCACTATATTATTCCCTGATTATTTCTTATATCCATGTAACAGAATATTTATTGCTATTTCTTTTGTACAATGCTTTTATCATTAATTTCTAAATTTAACTAAATAGCACTGAATATCGCCATAGTGACCTTCAGAAAGGAGCAAGCGTCTAAGCATTGCAATCACACTGTGCAAACAGGAATATTGCAGGTGTTCCTATGCAATAGATTCAAACAATATATTAAACCCTCTTTAGAAATGATTTTATTACATTAAAGTCAAATGTTTTTTCTTCTGGATTATTCAGAAATTAAAATAACTATTGCTATACATGTATGCATGCACCTCTCATCTTAAACACAAGAAGAAAAACAAAAGTTTATTTGACAGAGGGAATCGAACACAGCACTATTTCATTATAGTCAATGATGGTATCGAGTTAAGTATCCGTGCAAGTGGCAAAAGGGGCTTTCATAGGTATATTTGATTTTCTGTAAATGTATAGCATTGCTATCTCGTGATTCACTGGCAATTCCCAAAAGGAAAATATTTCAGAAAATCAGAGTTCACAAATGGGAATGCTCACTGTTAGCTATTTCCATATATCTTAAGAAGAAATATGCTTTTCTATGGTTCCTGGAAGTGAATATATAAATCTTAAGCAGGAATGTGACTGATTTGCCTTGCACACTAGTTATTTCTTTTCTAGAGCTAACAGCGCTTTCTTTTACTTCATAAACACAATAATGTATTAGTCCCAGGTCATGTTAATGCGATTTTTAAAGTCCCCCCCCATAAAGGATTCTGATTACATATCATGCATATCTTTAGAACATTACAGTATCTTATGTTGTACATTCCTGTTCAAAATGCATTCGTTTGATTTGCTTGATTACATTTAAAGCAGTGGTCATAACGAGTGTAGCAGTGCAGTATTCCATATCCTTCACAATAACAATTTGAATAAAGAAAATTAAAAGAGAAACATTCGGCAGGGCTTAAAATTGGAATCCAGTGTTGCTGGCTTGAGAACTCCCTACTTAACCACTGAGCCACACATGTACACATCTGGATACTGAAGCAACTGCTTGCATATACCACTGATGTGTTAACAGTGGCATACTGGCTCAAATTTATTTTGCTTTATTGCACAAAATCATGCGCTCTGGGACCATAACTGTCCTATCTCCAATTGTTCCCCCAGCACCCCCTATAATCCCTTAAACTTAATTGGTCGAATTCTGAAACACCCCGTATAAATGCGCTTGGAGACACTAAAAAAGCTAAGCGGTAAAAATCAAACATCGCTGTAGCAAACAAAATCTAAATTTCCGTCGGTAAAGAGGAAAACTTGCCGATCATCCTTTGAGCCATTAATGTATAAAAACTGCAGTTTCCAACCAGCACTTTTAATTCTAAGAATGTTAAACGAATAACCGAAATGGGATTCTATCTTCGTCGTGGACGTCAACCTAGATCGAAATGGTCTCGGCAGGGAGCCACGGAAGAGAATGGGTTTCCTCTCTGATAATGTTTGCCAATAAAGTGACGTCAAAGAGCCGAAGGAGTAAACAAAAACCAGCAACAACAGGGACCAATGTCAGGGATCTTATTCGTACTGACGGCCCCATGAATCGCTAACAAAACAAATTAAAATACGGATTTCCAGGCAGGCTAGACAGTGTGCATGCACAGCTAAAAACAACATAACGTCGATAAGGCAGCAGAGTTTCAGCAGACCCTGCAGATAGTTTAATAATTGGACTCGAGGAAAGGCGTGGATACTGAGCCCAAGACCATTATGATCAATTTAGGTGACTTAAAACTGGAGGGTCATGCTACACAATGCTATTAAAGTTTCGATCGGAACAATCTTAAAAGAACGGACCGATCAGCTCCCAAGATATGCCATTTAAAACAAAAGATTGCGAACGTACATAATTAAGTAGGATATAAGAGAAGACCAAAACTTTTTACCAATAAACAATCCCAAATATTTCGTCACGTCTGTGAAAGGCGGAAAATCTGACTCCAGGCGTAGACAAGGCGAAAGCAAAGCCCTCCGAGAGAGAAGTTCCCACAGATTGCTTTCTTGGCGGAGAAGTTGAAGCGGTTTTCAATATCACAGCTGTAGAGGCAGTCAAGACACCGTTAAGGTAGGCTTTCCAGGAACTACAGTAAGTGACGAAACCATCCATGAACAATGAAGACGAAACACCCGATGGAACACACTCCACGATGGTACTGATGGCACCAGCAAAAAGTTTGACTCTGAGTACCGAGCCATGCTGCACTCCATTCTACCAAGTAAAAACAGGGGCCGTGCTCACCCGTACCCAAAGTATCCTATCCGTCATCAAATCCTGAATAAAGAGCTGAAGATCACTACGAATGTCCCGTTTATGGAGGGTACGAAGAATAATTGCCCTCCAGCAAGTATCCCAGGCTTTCCCGAGGCCAAAAAAGCACAGCAACCGCCGACTCTTTCTCAGAAAGTCACCCATGATGTGCGTACATAACGAAACTAAGTGGTCGACCGTAGAATGGTAGCGGCAAAAACGCAACGGAAGTTCGGCCAGAAGCTTCTGAGATCCAAGCCCGAGTGTCAACCGCCTGTTGATCATGCCATTCATCATCTTGCAAATGCAACTGGTCAGGGAAATCGGCCGGTAACTGGAATGTAGATGACAGTCCTTCCCAAGTGTTCATATTACGACAATGGTGACCTCGCGGCAGGCTACAGAAAAACCAACGGTTAGGCAGTTTCCAGATGGGAGAAAGGTGCTGTAGCATGAAAATATTAATACCATACGGCCTAGGAACTGAGTGCCTACGGGACCATTATCCTTGCTCCAGCTCCTGCATAGTGAAAAATGCGTTATAAAATTCGCGATTAAAAGATAGAATAACATATTAGAGGTTATTCTTAATTTGGGGGCAGGAATGACCAGACTTAATTCTTGTTAAAACAGTTAAGAAACGAAATGGATTATTTTCTTTTAAAGTTATTATAAACTTCGAAGCACTCATTCTTTCTGTTTTACAGAGGTTTAGCTAGGAGTCGAGAGGAAATATGTGTTTGGATACACCTTTGGTGAAAGAAAAAGGGATATAAGGGAAATTGGGGTAGATATAGAAGCATATCATAGAATCATCGGCTGCTTTTCAAGCATAAAAAGGAATTGGAATGGCAAAAGTAAACTTAAAGACTTAGCAAAATTGATATTATGGGGACTGTGATAGTTATACTATTAATAATAGGTGGTGTGTAAATGAACGGAAGCTCAAGAGGCTTAGGCCAGGATGTTCAATAAATTGAATGGCTTAAAAAAGGGCTAAATAACAATATAGTAATGCTTGGTTAACTGATTGGCAAGGAACAAGAGGAATACAAACGGAGAGTAGAAAAGCTGAAGGAGAGGAATTGTCGCTTCAATCTGATATTTTCCGGAGTTGAATAGCAAAGAAGAATTTGGCTCGGCCAGGATATAGTACAAATTTAATGGAGAAGTTGAGGATAGAAGTGAGATGAGAAATAGAATAAGTCTACCATGTTGGAAGAAGAATTGATAAGAGGTTGATAGTTTTTAGGTTTGTTTCAGCAGACAATGTGTACGAGGTGCTAAGGAGACAACAGATTGCAATGGACCCATATTTACATAAACAAATGTTTCTGGACTACCGCTGTGTTGTTACCATGCTAGCTTCCGAATGCAGAGGTCCTGAGTTCGATTCCCGGCTTGAGGATGGGAATTTTTCTTTAGTCAGGATTATTCCCCATCCACCCTAGTGTCTGGAAGTATGTGTGAGTGAGTAAATGAGTGTGAATTTAATCTTTAAAAAGAAAACCCAAAATAAAAAATTAACACGATAGCAAATGTGTGAACATCATTGCCGATGAGCAGTTCCTAAAGCAAAGCCGCAGATATGACCATTACATATTAAAGGCGGATATAAATGGGACAAAAGATGTTCATGACAGAAACAATGTAGCCTGAAAAGTTCAACTGGTTAAGAGAATGAAAGTGAATAGATAAACTGGTAAGAAAGCTTACATTCACAATATGCAGTTATGGATCGAAGGCAACAAACAAATGCAGGAAAGTAAAAAAAGATTAAGCAACACGATTGTAAAAGAATACTATATGCATCAGCAATCACCAGGAGACGAGGCCAGGGCAGGAAACCGGAGATCCAAAGGGAGATACAGGAAGCAATCCAGAGCACGGGCGTAACTGCAGTCGTCAAGATCAAGCAGTTGAGGGAACATTGACATCACTGCAGAAGAAAAGAATCACACCCGAAGAAGTTTATCGTGTGAAGCTCATTATTTAACAGCTGGAAAAGTGCTGACGGCGCGAACAGTGTTTGGAGAGAGGAATAACGCCACCGCCACTACTGTGGACTCCAACATAGTGTCAACACCACGTTGATCCGTGTTAGTCACCAAAAATCATCAGGACTGCGGACGCAGTAATTATGCGGATCACGACAAATCGCTAGAGTTACCTATAGATGGAATTCAACTTATAGGCAGGAAAAAGCTAAATAGGTTTAGGCTGACAGATGCGTCGGGATAGGGACTAAAGTAGAAAAAGAGAAGGGGTATTGAAATTGGGATTCTGTAATTGTGAAGGGTTAAAACTCGGTGTGGTGTTATGATTTTGTAAAGAGCCATTGAAAATGATGCAGCAGCGGCGGTGGCAGAGGTAGCGACGACAGCATTTGCACAGTGGCAGTAGTAGTGGAAACATGGGTGGAAATAGGAGACTTCATTAAGATGCAATGCTTTCATTTTATTAATAAAAGTGGGGTTAGCAGAAATAAAACGAAATGTTTCAGGTGGTATTGGGGCATTTATTTCACAGGAACTGAGGGGAATATTTCAAAGAAAATCATGCCTACAAAATGTGATGTATGGCTATTAATGCTAGAGAGATTATTTAGTTTAGGAATAGTTTATAATCCCCCAAGTAATTCACAATTTCATGTTCCAGATCTGTTTCAGATATTATAAGAAAGAAACTGAGGAAATGAGAGAAGATAATCCTATGGTAGAAGTAGTATCTGCTGGGGATTTTAATGCTAGATCTGTGGATTTATAAGCAAGAGAAAATAATATTCAAGAGGAACAGGCCTTTTATAGACATAAAGGCCTATAAAATAGAAAAAGCAAGGACTCAGTGAACAATGAGGAGGGTTACAGCTAGTTAACTTTTGTGAGAACAATGAACTGATAATTTTGAATGGCTACTGGGGAAATGACCAATTAGGGGAATCTACATTTGTCAGTTAAAATAGACAAAGTGTTATAGGTTATGGTTTGTGAACTGGGGGAAATGGTAGCAATGTTGAAGGATTTTAAAATTTTAAACTCTTAATATTGGCAGTTCAGTTTCCATTGGAAATTGAAGTTTGATAAAATAAGAATGGATGCAGGGAAGAAAATAGTGTCAGTGAACACAATGAGAAAGTGATAAGGTAAAAATGGAAAGATGAATTAAGAGATAATTTTTACATGATATTAAATTCAGATATGAGTAAGATATGTTTATGTGAAATAAGGACAATTGCTTTAAGAAAGGAGACAGATAAAGCATTAAAACTATTGAGTTTATATCAAAATGGGTTGGAAAGAAAATGATAAGGAAGTCCTGAAAATCAGGTAAGGCTTCCAGTGACTTGTTTGATAAGGAATGTAGGGAGAGAGAGGATTAGTTAAGGAAGCAGTTATATATTGAAGGGAAGCTAACCTATATGGAAACTTGACCCATAGTTTTAAAAAGTATTAGCCATGTCTGTAGCACCTTTTCACCATTTAGCATATCCCTTAGGAAGAAAGTCATAAGTACATGCTAATTTAAGTATTGTCACATTAGAAATTCTATCGGCATCAGGAGATTGTACAAAGCTGAAACCTGTAAATCTATCTGCATTCGTTTTTCCTCTCCAACATTAAAATCATTGAAACCTACAGTTACTGCAGGTTTTTTTTCTCTATATGACTAGCATTGTTATACCTTGGCAGTTGCAGCTGCATCATCCTGTTGAACTTCATATAGTTGGATGCACAAGGACCAGAGTGCTTCAAAGATTTCTGGAAATATGTTTCCAGTTCTCTAGTTTTAGCCAAATCTTCAGTTTCTTTTTCATGCTCTCTTTGATAACTGTCTGCAGTTTGCTCCACTAAGAGATTTTCTGACATCTCTCATGACAAAAAGCACTAATATTAATCCCTCAGTGATTTTTGGGATCCTGGGCATGCTGGTATTAAAGGAAATGAGATGGCAGACACTCTTGCAAAGAGGGAATCAGGGCCAGATTTTATTGGGCCTGAGCCCTTCTGCAGTGTATCAACTAGAACTGTCAAGTATGAGATTACCCAGCTTATGGTGAGGCTCATCTTGAAATCTGGAGTAAGCAAACCACTGCCCGCCAGGCAAGCCTATGTCTTGATATCAGGGCCTGGCTGAACAGTGGAAGAGTTTCTCCTGAATTTGACTAGATTTAAGTCCAGAGGAGTTGTGGGCTATCTTACAGGCCATAACACTTTGCGCAGACATTTATACATAATGAGGCTTAAACAAGACCCTTTCTGTTGGCAATGTGTGAGGGATATGGAGACCTCACAGCATATACTATGTGAATGCAGAGGTTTTGCTATGCATAGATATGTATCCCCAGGGTCCTTCTATTTTGATACGGTAATTTGTATCATAAATTACTTAAATGTAAATAATGATTGTAATATGAATATGCATTTTTATGTGACATTGATTTCAGATGTTTATTTATTGTAATTATTATTGGGAAATAAGTTTATAAGGCTTTACTGAAACTGTCAATAATAGCGCAATAATGCAGCGAGGGGGTGAGCTGTTTATCATTACTGGGAACAAGGAAGTTACGTAATGTTTCACGCGTTTTTGGTAGAACCTTCTGGAATGTTTCCCTAAAAGCAATATGTATTCGTGGTTTTCATTGGATATTAAAATAGACACTAATGTTGGCGCGTTTTATTAGCCAATAGCAGTTCATTTATAATCTTTAGGCATGTCGAGGAGTGGGAGTATATAAAGCCAGGTCCGAGGTAGATCGCCCCCAGTTCAACAAAATTCTCAATACATTACACGTCGGTCGCTCAGTTCATAAGAATTACTAGCACATTACACGTCGTCAGTCAGTCCTTAAGTTCGCCGAAAGCATTCATATACTACACGTCGTCTTCAGTCAGTCAGTTCGTCAAGTTACGCGCAGCAAAAATTATTAAAGATCTAAAGTATTATAAAGTTAATTATACACAAAGTTGAAGTACGTGAGTTAAAAGTGATAAGTAAGAAGTTATTACAAACAGTTTCAGTTTGGCGAGTATCTAAATCAATATGTAAAAGTGTTAGTGAACGTGTTCGACAATAAAAATTATAAAACAAATTTCTTCATTAAGTGTAATTTCTGGATAAAAGATTCCTTTCCGTTTCACAACCTGCATAGAGATACATGTTCTACCAAGATAAGATGATAGCTAGCCGGAGGACAATATACAAAACTTTAAATTCTTTCGAACACTAATTGATGCAAATTGCTAACGCCAGATGGAGCTACAAACCAAACAAATGAATGACGTCATAAGATGGCTTCCACTCACATGAAGTAAACACGATATTAGATCTCCAAGTTCTAATAACTTACGCTACACAAATTACGTAAGAAACATATTTACTTCAAATTGACTCCCAAACGTGGGGCTCAAAACATATACAATTTACATTCACTCGCAAATTGGCGCCCAACGTGGGGCTAACATATTACGTAAATATAATCTCTCGCAAATTGGCGCCCAACGTGGGGCTCAAAACATATACAATTAGTTCTCTCGCAAATTGGCACCACAACGTGGGGCTAACATATTACGTAAATATAATCTCTCGCAATTTGGAACCTGAGGAGATAAGAAGGGCAGACATCAAGGACATGGTCTGTTTTATACGGCCCATTGGACTTGAGTAATGCCTAGAATAAAGGACACAAAGGGCTCTAAGAGCCTATATGTAGGCCTCTTTAAGAGGCCGCTCAGTGTTCATCATCATCAATCACTCATTGTTTAACAATATATCTTCACCAACAATATTTTACTTAACTTTAGCTTAAAAGAGCACTTTTTTTACTAATGTGTCCAATGCAAGAGTCAACTAACTTGTGGCCTAACCAGGCACACTAAATTCTTAGATGTACAGAGCCAATTCATGATTGGGCACAGGTGCAGCTTCACCTGTAACATCACAGTGCAGGCATGCTATCGTTCCCTCAACACCCCCCCCCTTTCTCTACAACACATTTCCAATGCAAAATTAGAAATGTCGCTCTAACACAGCTGGAATATCTGAGCCACAATAACCACCAGGTGTTTAAAAATCAAAATGAAAATGTAAAACCAGCACCCTTGGATATATGATGCCCTAGACTGGAGACTATGGCCTATTGGAAAAAAACAGTCTTGAGAATCAAAACAGTTTTAGAAAGAAGAAATCAATAAATTCTGCATTAATACATTTTATTGATTGATAAGTTGGCTTGAAAAATTCAATGCCACACCCGGCACTCAAACCATGGATCTTCAACTCTTATGTAATGATGCTCTTACTGCTTGAGCTACTATGGTGATGTATCTGTACTGCATTAAACCTTCTCATATGATTGAAGTTCCTTCACCACTAATTCAGAAGTTGATTTATACAATGATAAAATAATACATAACTTGTTTGTAAACTCACATAGAACCAAGGTTTATGAAAACAGATTCATGCATGCTGGCCTGGAACTGTAAAATAAATTAACCCAATATATTAACATATTAAGAATACTGAACAACAAATACAACAAAATTGTTTACATTTTTTTTAAGGATTACTGCCTTTATAATGTTCACAAACTTTTATATGAAGAAATATTGTAAATGGTAAATTGTACATTTATTGTAATCTATTATGTATTGTGTTTGCAGTAATCTATTTTAAACAATTTCTTCATAGAAATTAATATGATGATGTATATAATGTTATACTATTTAACTTTGTATTTTATATAGCCTAATTTGGAATTTATTTAAAGTAACTAACCTTTATCTTTACATTCTCCACTGTCATGTCCTCTAACAAGTATTATGTTTCAGTGGATGAAATACATACCATACCATACAATGCAATACAACACAGTACAATAAGGAAAATGCTCATATGATTCTAACAGTAAACCATCAGGGTGAGAAATGAGCAGATGTTATATAAACAGCTGAATTGTGCTGATGTTCAGAACTTGTAGTATAAAAGAGATGTAAAGGACCTTATAAATGGAAAGTGAAATTCATTTTTAAAAATTCAGTACCATGGTAAAGACTCAAACTGAAGATTTTTAGCTCACCTTGCTGATATTCTACTATGACAAATGAAGGTTACACTAGGGGTTCACTGTTTTCATTCAAATTCTGGGAGGTTGATAAACATAAAAAATAAATGCATATAGATAGCATTTATTAAAATGAGGAAACAGACCTCTACTTTGATAGTATGCAACCCTCTTAGCATTTGCATTACAAGATTCTGTTGCAGAGTTTGCTTAGTAACCAGTCACTTTGGCTTCAATGTAGGTATTTTGTAATGTCCATTTTTGCTTTTTCTTTTTTTCCTTTTTAGTTTAATCATGTTTGTATTTTCTCTTTATCCATATCATATAGGAGATGCTCAAATTAAATATGTGTCAAACTCGTCAACTAGTATCTTGTCTTTTGACATCTTAGTTTATTTTTATTTTCATCCTTTTAAATACATTTAAAGGACACGTCCAATTACAAATATAAAATAATTTAACAAATACAGCTTATAATTTTACATTACTTTTCATTAACATTTTTACCTTAAGTATCAATTATCCTTTTACATTGCATTTACATTAAGTTTACCTTTTCACTTTACATTGCTTTACCATGTCTAAATTGATCTAGAGTATAAAATTAATTTTCTATTAAGTATTTCTTTATTGTTTTCATCATTACATTTGGCTGGTTATGTTCTTTATTTCTCTAGGTAATTTATTGAATAATTCTCTTCCTCTAACTTCTATGGCACGATTCTTTAGAGTTTCCCTTAATGTTATTCCATAATAATCATCATTGTTTCTTAAATTATGGTTATGTACACTGGAATTTTTTTTGCATATTTATATTTATCACAGTTTTTATGCATTCATATATATATATATATATATATATATATATATATATATATATATATACATGGCACTGTTAACAAGTTTTGATTCTTAAACACCGCCCTGCAAGTGTGTTTGTTTTCCATTTTGCTTATTATTCTAATGGCTTTTTTTTTTTTTGCAATTTAAAGACTTTATCCATTTCTCTTGCTGTAATATTTCCCCATAATGTAATTCTGTATCTTACATGCGAATATATAAAAGCATAATAGACCTGTTTTATTGTTGTATTGGCCATTATTTTAGTTAATTGTCTCATTAGATAAACACCCTTATTTATCTTTTTTCTAATTGATGCTACATGAGATTGCCAATTTAAATATTTATCAATTATTACTCCAAGAAAATTAGTGCAATTTATTTCTGATATGTTATCCCCATCTATACTTAGTTTAATACTACTCAGGTTAAGTTTTGTTAATTCAAAGTTAATGCATGCTGTCTTTTGTGTATTTATTATCATATCTAAATTAGCATAATATTGTTTTATAATTTTTAAAATTGAATTTTCTGTAATTTCAACCTCTTTTGCTGTTTGACCTTTAATTATGACAGTCATGTCATTCTGCATATCCAATTGCGATGCCTCCATTTTCTTGTATGACCTCAAAAGTTTCATTTATATACATAAGAAATAAAAATGTCCCTATTTTGAACCTTGCGGGACCCCTTGTTTTATTATTTTGAAATCTGATTTTATCTTTTTTATGACACCATTTGTATTTAGATGATTTATTTTGACACATTATGTTCGATTTTCCAGATATGTTGATATCCAATCCAGCGCCAAACCTCGAATACCACATGTTTCTAATTTATTTAGTAATATTTTTATATTCATACAATCAAAGGCCTTTGATAAATCTATGAAGATAGCCACCACTGATTCATGGTCATTTATTGCACTTACAATTATATTATTTGCCCTTTCAATCACATTTATGGTTGACTTGTGCTTTTGGAATCCATTCGACCATTTTGATACATCATCTAATTTTTTAAGATAAGTTTGCAATTGTATTATATATAAACCTTCCATTACTTTTGATATCGCAGAACATAGAGTAATTGGCCTATAATTTGCTATGTATTTTTTATTCCCCTTATATTTTAATATTGGCATATTACCTACTTTAGCATATCTGGAAAAATGCCTTACGTTAACGATGTATTTATAATGTGTGTTAAGATTTTGCTAATTTCTTGCTTTATGTGTTTTAGTAACAAATTTGAGATTTTGTCTAGACCACTTGATTTCTTTGATTTTAACTTCTTCATTTCATTTTTTACACTTTTTCTGACAATTTAAAGACTGCCTAACTATTTAATTGGCTTGTTTGCTTTTTTAGACTAATGTTTTTATCTATTTTTTGCTTATTTAAATTTAATTCTGCTGCTATATTTACATAATATTCATTAAAAATTTCACAAATGTTCTTTGTGTCTTTTATTTCTTTACCTTGACTTTTTATGACTAAATTTTCCATATGTTTATTTTTGCTTTGGTTATGGACTATATTTACCATATGCCATATTGTTTTTGTTTTATTTTCAGATTTGTGTATCAATTCCCTACTGTTTGCCTTTTTGATTTTTATCCCTTTTGTCATCCATCCCATATTTATACTGCCTTTATCATTTTTTACTTTAACTTTTTTACCGGCATAATACTATCCATTCCTTTTTGCACGATTTTATTAAAAATATCATACTTTTCATTTAATGTCTCGGCTTTGTATACTTCTTTCCAACTTTTTTGTTTAAGGAACATTTTAAACTTTTCCATATTTTCATAATTTATTTGCCTCTTATATTCAAACATATTTGTGAATTTATCTTTAATTACATTTAATTTAATAATTTGTCCAAAATGATCCCCTATTCCTGCTTTTATGACAGCTGCTTTCCATTTTGTTTCCTCTAAATTTATAAAAATGTTATCAATACAAGTTTTCAACTGCTTCATCACTCTAGTGGGTTCTCCAATGCCTGTTTTTAAATTATGTCTATCTAGGATTTCTCCTAGAGTACGTTTTTCTGAACTATCATTTAATAGGTTGATATTAAAATCCCCCATTTTCATTTTTATTTTATTTTCTTGTATGGTATTTAAGAATTTTTCTATATTCTTAAAAAAAATATTTTCTTACATCCCAATACGTATTACATTTTTTTCTTTTAAGTTAATTTCTACTGCTGCGAGTTCACATGCCATCTCTACTGTAAATTCTCTACAATCTATTTCTCTAAAATGTATTGTATTTTCTATATATATATATATATATATATAACTACACCCCACTAATGTGTTCTTGCCTACAATAATAAGCTCCAAACATATAACCCTGAAAATTTGTAACAACCATTTCCTCCTCCTTTAGATTGTGTTCAGTGAATATCATGATATTTGGTTTCTGTTCATTTATATTTAGCTCTAGTAATGGCCTTTTATTTCTTAAAGACTGCACATTCTGATGATAAAGGCTTAATTCCATTACCTGTTTAATATCTGCTCTCAATGACCTTGTTTCTACTTCAGCTATTTCTGTATTCTTTCCTGCTATATAGCTTAATCTATTTTCTCTTATTTCTTTATTTACTTTCTCTACTTCCCCATCCTCTGAATTTATCTGCAGTTTTCCTGTTTCATACATATATTTAATACCTTGTTTATCAACTGGCCTAAGAGAAAAGATCCCTTACAATTTAAATGTAATCCATCCCTGCCCAGACAACTTACATCTAAACATTTGTTTACATCTACATAAATTGTATGCAGTGTATTACATGCTCATTTTATTTCTTCATTTAAGTTCTTTATATAGTTCTGATTTACGTCTTTTCTTTTCAATACACTGTCCACTACTATAGTTGCCTGTGGGTAGTTGTCTTTTGCACTTCTTATTGCACTGTATATTTCTGCCATAACCTCATTTATTCCCTGCGATTGTTTTATGTTATTTGTCCCAACGTGTAACACCACTGTTTTAACCTTAATTTTTTTCTTTTCTTTACCAAGATAGTTTAGTAGGTACTCTGCTTTTATTCCTCTTAACACATTCACTTTCACTTTTTCCCTTTCTATCAGTACATTTTTTATAATCGAATCACCATACACAATTAGACTATTTACCTCTTCTTTCTTCTCCACCTTCTTGCTCTGTTGTTCCATTGTCTTCTTACTCTCCTGCATTTTCAACTTGGGATTTATCCACTTGTATTTGCTTGTAGTCCTTCTTTCTTGTGCCCTCTGTTCCATTACTTCAGAATTTTGTTCTTCTGTCTATTTCTGTAATACTTCGAACCTGTTTGTAGTTTCAATTTCAGCATTTTTCTCTTTATCGACTCGTACTGGTTATTTTCTTACGATTTTGGCGTAGCTCTCTTTTCCTGTTTGTGGCAGTATTTTTCTTTTCAGGTTCTCATTTTCGTTTTTTAACAACACAATTTCTTGATGAGCCTTTTTCAAATCCTTATTTAAAATGTTAATGATAACTTGTAATGATGCTATCACCTCGGCTTCCCTTGTCCGATTTCCATTTGTAGATTGTTTCTCATTTTGTGTTTCTGCTGGCCGCATAGTTCTATCCTCATTTTCTAGTCTTTCTTCATTTCTTCTCTTTTTATTTTTAGTTTCTAAATAGTTGTTTGCTATGTAATTTTTTCTTTTTCAAATGTTTTTGTACTTTACTACGCATCAGCACACTACACGCCGCCATCTTTAGAGTCTTGGCTTTCAAAGCTTCAGAAATCTTAGCTTTTTCTGTTATTTTTATGACTACTAAAGCAGTTAGATAATGAAATGCAGGCAGCATTTATGTTTTACTGGACTTATTGTGCTAAGAGTTTTACAATTTGATTGTCTACTGCACTTTGACCCTGGTCACTCATTCAGTAGACAATCACTACAGTTTATTTACATTTTACAACTTCTTGTCAATAAATTATCTTGCTCTTTTTTTTTTCATGTCCCATTTCCACTTGTTTTTCACTTTTCATTTATTGATTACTTAACCATCACACATTCACTATAGTTTTACATTCAAAGTATGATGTGCTACCTCTTACTTTTCTCTTTCCACTGTCCAAAGCCATTTATTTTTAACTTTACACAAAAACTGTCCAATGCTTCTAGCATCCTTGCATATCATTTCAATCACTGAAAGATATCCGCTAAAATCATATACATGTAATTTATCTTATATATAGGCAGCTAGGTACCACAACATTCTATGCAAGGATTTCATTTAACAAAATCAAGTTTACAGTGTACTAGAACTACAAAACACAAAACTGGAAGAAAAATTCCTTTTTACTATCGGATTTGAGCAGAAATTACTACATTAGCAAGCCTGTGTGGAACATTGACGTCATCTGGGTTGACAGTTGGGAAATGAAACAGTGACTCAAAACCTACAAAGAGTAAACCTATAATGTAAATTTAATTACAACCTTTTTGTTTCTTCATTGTTGCAAAAACAGTACAGAAAGTATGGGAAAAATGATAAATTATCCTACAACTTAGGATGGTAAAAAAACATGCTTGTTATGAGACTTTAATTCCCTTTTAACAACTCAGGGCCACAGAGATGGTAAATGAAATAGATGAATGATGTCCAGTCCATTAAGCTTTGCCCAAAATTGAAATTATATTGAGTTTTATTTATGGGCGCTCTTTATCTACAATGGTCCTTAGCGTCCCATTCTATATTGGGCGTAAAAGACCAATGGCAATTTTGCTCAGAGGCCTCTTTATCAGGCTTGAAGTTCTTTTATGTGCTGTAAATCTATGACAAGGGACTACTGGCTTTACTTTCCTTCTGAAGGAAGCCATGCTAGGGAGTTTTAAGCCTGAAAAAAATCCATCGCCCTCTGCTGGGTTTGAACCCATGACCTTAGGAACTAGAGGCTAGTATGGTATCCCTAGACCATGGAAAGCAATATGCTTTGCCCAAATTTGTTTTATGAGGATATGAGAAAACCCTGAAAAATGTCACTTATGTGATTAAAGCTTGAACTGGCCCTTCAGTTTAGATGATATGAAGATACACACACAATCCCATATCACAGAGAAGGGCTGTGTTTTTTATTATACATGTATTTAATCTGCACCTTTCCTAATGGTAAATTTCCATACATTAAGACAAAAACAGGTTTAAAAACCAAAGAGAGAGACAGAGAGACAGACAGAGAAAGAAAGAAAGACAGAAAGAAAGAAAGAAAGAAAGAAAGAAAGAAAGAAAGAAAGAAAGAAAGAAAAGAAAAAAAAAGAAAAAAAGAAAAAGTAGGAAAGGAAAATAATAAGGCACTTGTCAACCTCCAAACCAAGACATCCAGTGGAAGCCAGAGATGCCTACCACAAGACCAGCAGTGCTGCATCTTGTACACAAACTGCCAACATGTATGGCTGTTAAATTAGAGGCTAAATTTCTTGTTAACTAAGGGCCAATAGCACAAACCCATGGATATTTAGGCGTTTACTTTTAATGCTGATCAATTTCCTAAAGCCTGAATGAAATTGGTGACTGCAGAGCTGTTGTCTTCTTGTTAGAGCAGAGTATCAGCGAGGTAAAGCTCTGTGATTTGAGTCATAATAGGCAAAATGATGATTTTTCAAATCCAATCCAACTCTGCAACCTTAGCTTACATGCACAGAATATAAGAAAACTTACTAAAACTTACATAAGTACTGAAGTAAAAAAATTAGAGAGTGGCACTTGACTTATAAAAATCTTAAAATTGGCATTAAGAAACACTGGATCTGGAGTAATCTTAAATACTATGTGTTAGTTTAATACAGTTAATTAATTATGAGTTTAATTCTTAATTAGATTAATCATAAATTTAATTTTATCCTCTTTGGTGATCCTATTCAAATATTAACACTACTAACATACACATTTAAATAAGCAAATCATTACTTGTTCCAACTGAAAGTTTTGAGTTGTGTCAAAATGTCTGGAATGCAGTGGTACTCCATCCTTAACTGATTACTGTAAATGGTGGAGAATGAAAGTAAAAGCAGAATTTACAATTAATTTTTATGACCTGAAGTTATGTTAAGGGCAGCAGGTACCATGTTAAATTGCGTTTTGTATGTTATTGAGATAAAGGCTGGAAAATGTTAAGAAATAATCTTGCTGTAGGGCCCAAATAGCATTTTAATCCATTGTTATATTGAGCACTTGGTTTCATCTGGTGGAAGAGTTTCAGGTGATACTTCTCATAATTTGACTATGCAAACTCAAACAGTATCAATTGCTCAAGTTTTGTAACTTAAGTTCTGCTGATTAGCCATAATAAGGTGAAAACTAGCCAAAGTCTGTTTAAGCAGCAATCATACATACATACATTTATATGCTGATTGTGTGGTGACAATTGTGTTTCCTATATCTCATTTTATTGTTCTTTCACGCTGGTTGTGCACAGGCTAAGATTGAACAAGTTCTGCAAACTATAATGTCAATTCCAGGACTCAAACCATGAAACTTCAGCTCAGTGGAGATCTGTGGTTCATATCCTGGCAACAACACTGAATGTTTCATATTGGATTTGATTTTCCAATGCTTAAATTACTTAGCCATTCCACAGTTATATTGTAATAATTAATATTAAAGCAATGATATTTCCGGTTCACACTACCTAGGAAAATAAATGTACATACGTTAGTACCTATGTGCTGAAGCCCATATTAAGAAAAAAAATCACCCATTTTGTTATTGTCAGCTTTCATTAATTATCGCTTCTAGTGAAAGACAATAACGAGAAAATAATTCCCATACTCAAGTTATATTCCTCGAATGAAAATATTAGGTAATAGATAGTGCATTAATGGCACATGGTTATGACAATATGAAAAGTAAATGGCACTCTTCTGTTTATCCTGAAGTTGTTCCCATGCATTACCTTGTGTTCTAATAAATATTTATCATTGATCCCTAATATATATTGTATTCTAGGCTTTTAAAAATCCGTTAAAATACTGACCTGTAAGATTGCAAAATTTCTTCCTTTAGGATCACAGCATAAAGCAACTGCCCTATAGATGTTTGGAATTCTTTTCAGTTTCATCTTTATACTTTTGGGTAAAGATGCATGAACTTTAAGCTCTCCTTCAAATGCTTCATGTTCATAAGTTGATAGCAACAGTCCCCCATTGAGATTGGCAGCAAATGCTGTTATGTCTATTGCTCTGCCCAAAGCATAGGTACACCTGAGTGAATATAAATTGCTCATTACATTCACAGTCATGCATACAAATTATTTACCACACAAACAGCAGAAAGTACACATTATGTTAAATTAATTTGCTCCTTGCGGCAGTATTTTGCCTCTTTATGGGGGTACTGGCTATTTGGTGGCACGGGATTTGCAGGAATGGTCCCGAGTTCGGCACTAGCTCAGGGATTTGCATGGATCTTGGATTTCGGGTTAGTGGTGAATACGACTGTATTATTTTCCTGCTCGTTTATTTCCTGTTACCATTTTAAAATCTGATTCCCGCTATTGCATCGACACACACACACATTTCCTTATTGCTACACTTCATATCATTGCACCTATCCGCCGATACATTTTCTAAGAACCATCTTCAAGGAACTATCACGACGAAGTGTGTCTTCTAAACTCTCCTGTTTCTCTATTTCACATTTCCTATCTCCCCATTCCACTATCACCTGATTTCTAGCTTCTTTCATTGGATGCCTAAAGTTGTCAGGGTTTTACGAACATTGACCCTTTTCTACACATCTGCTTTTCAAGCAACCTGGGACACTTAACAATAGAGGGAAAAACCACCCGTTTCCGACCGCTGACGGCGCTGTCTACTCAACCCTCATTCCCATTTACAGTAAAACTCGCTTCCCAGTCTTATTCAATAATACTATTCCTACTGTTATTAGTATTTATTTTCCCTATGATTATAATTTTATTTAGCTACTCAAAATGTCCTGCTTCATCCTCGAGTGAAGTATATGCAGAGATAGTCTCTACACCATCAGAGTAACAAACACTATATGTTGTTCCTCAAACCACTTGTATTTATACTAGAGAAATGGGTAAACACTTAAGAATGTTATATTCAGAGCTTAAAATCATGGCATTAGTAATTGTTTTATTCTATTCTTTATTTTATGTAAGAGTGTAGAATGTATCCTGAGTTCAAAAGCCAGAAGCTACTCATGTAGCTATGACAGTTCACATAATGCTCATGTTAAGTCACGCCATATTTTTGCCAATCATAGGAGCCTGCAGAGGAATAAAAGTTTGCACTTTGTTTACAGTGAAACCTAAACTTATGTGAGGAAAGGTATACCAGCATATCCATGCAAGTTAGTGTTAGATCTCTCTTTCTTTCCTACTCCACTTATTCACATATGCACGTACATGCATACCCATTTAAATATAAGGGATAGCTGCCCTTTCTGAGTTTCCATTAATTCAGGAATTGTTTCTTTTGTGAACACCATTCTGTCTTTAAGGTATAATCATTTATAAAATTGTTTCTTAATAATTTCAACAAATGTGGCAAATCACAGAAGAACCTGACTTTCCTAGTGAAATCAGATTGATTTCTGATATACCTCTTTGTTGTGTTCACATTGACATCTTTCCACCCAATCCCCATGTCACAAATCACAGGTGCAACTTTCAAGCCTGTAGCTTTTTTTGCATGTCATAGAATTGAGTAATTCACCAATCATTGTTGCATCAAAGTTAAAATATACTGGTTGCTTCCAGTTGGCAAGTAGTCCATGAAGTCTGACAATCTGCATGTTGCTAATGCCTTGCAAAGACATTATCAGTTTAATCCTAACATATTCATCCACTGAAATTCATTTAGACAAATGCTAAAGCCACCACTTTTTCTAGAGGTCTGAAATTAATTGCCCTCTGTTTTAAGAGGCACAGCACTTCTAACAATCCAATGTTGCACTTAAAGTCGTTTTTCCATGTTTGTAAAACTGAACGGCAAGTCAAAGGGATTTTGCACTTATGTAAATATGCATAGGCTTTCCTCCATAGAATATTAAGGCCAATGTTCTTACTATATCTTCTGCTTCCTATTTAGCAAGTCTTTTTTCTGTGCAACAAACTGTATATTTGCCTTGAGGTAAAACAAGTTGAGAGGTTTCCTGTCTTTTCATATTAATCTTAGTTATTTTGCTTCCCTTTTGTGTAGGTTATTGTTTTTTAAGAGGAACAGTGTATCTTCATCCAAGCAGACTTTTCAAAGTTGAATTACTTTTCTTTAATGCTATATTACTTTTCAAGAATGGTGTGTTACATTTTCTTAGGCTTCTTATTTGTGATTTTTAATTCATATTGAGCTTTAACTCTTTATCTTGTTCCTTAGGTGCACATCCTACATCATTTCAAGTAGTTTCATCTAATATTCCTCTCTACTTAGGTGATAATTTTTCTAAGATAAAAAAATGCTCTTATAAAGGTTTCTCTTCTTCAATTCTCAGTTCTTATTTGCCCTTACAAGCTGAGATTTCTTGTGCATACCAGTTGAGTCTGGTTTCAGCTTCATCCCCAAAAGTTCGCTTTTTAGATTCCTTTCGTAATAGTCAGGGATAAAATGAGCACTACATACTCTTGCTGTTTTAACATTTATGTTGTTTTTGCATTATCACTTCATTATCCATTCTATCTGCTTATCCTCATCCTTGGGTAATGCATGAAATGTCCCTTGCTTATTGTTCTGACCAGTATTTTTGCAGATCAATACAGTACAACTGGTTTGAATATTCATTATTAAACAAAACAAAAGAGAAACACTCAGAAATAAACAAGTGAAGTGTTCAATAGCTTTTTGGAAAAAATACCACAGGAATGCAAAAAACCATTAAAATACACATGCTAAGAAGACAGCCAGGAAGGAGCATCTGCACAATGTCATTACAGAGAGAAAGGATACAGATGGCACCACAAGTCAGACAGCTATGAATGGCCTACCTAATAAACTATATGTACCATGATATCTAGTAAGCAATGGGTTCAACCAAGGGTAATTAGAATTAATTATAATTCTAGGCATATGTTTGAAGGGATTTCTGTCTGCCTCCCTAGAAGTGTAGTATCCTGCTGAGTGGACAACATTTTCAATCTGAACCAGGTTGACTGCAAACAATCCCTTTCCTAGATAACTGTATCCATGTCATGGCCATAGATAATGAGACTTCAAGCAAACTTGCAGCATGAGAGAAAGAGTAACCAGCAATGTTCACTAATGTAAGGATAGATCTTCTTGTGGCTTTGTTCTTATGTGTGCGGTCAGCCATACTAGAAATACATATGGTTGCTGACAAATCATGCAGCACTCAAGGCTACAAGATGCGTGCAAGTGATCATGCCAGTGTCAATGATAACTGAAGAATGAGGGCAACAATAGATACAGAAGGTTTACACATACATTAAGTGAATTTAATGCTTGGTTTAGTTTTTTAATTTAGAATAAATTATCAATTAGCATTTATTTTGAAAATGAAAAAGAATTAATATATGGTTGTGTTTTAAGCATGAATATATTAAAATTAAGATACCTTGTCCATGGAAAACATACAGCATTGCTATATATTTAACATTACATTTAAATGAAAAGAAAAGAATTATACCAAGGATTTGAACCTAGGATGCTCCAATTAATAGATAAGTGTGTCTCACTGCTCAGCCATCAGTACACAAGACCACACTGTCTTCCTGTTTATACTTGTGGACAGAACAAAACAGCCTTCCTCAGTAACCTACCCATTCCCCATCCTGCTGGACATATAACAAAGATAATAATTTGTGTCTTAACACAGTTGCCATGTCCGTTTTTGCTCTCAACTGGTCTAACTAGCCATTGTCATGAATTTTCTCACAGTTTTGGTTGACACAGTGCATTGGTATTTCATTATAGTTTTAAAGTGGCATAGATATAATAATAATAATAATAATAATAATAATAATAATAATAATAATAATAATAATAATAATAATAATAATAATAATAATAATAATAATAATAATAATAATAATAATAATAATAATAATAATTTTAATAATAATTTTAATTTTAAAAAGTGGTGATGATGATGATGATGATGATGATGATGATGATGATCTGAATTACTTCCCCAAAGGGGTTATAAATGGACCTAAGTAAAATGTCTCAATTGCTGTTAGATAACAAGAGCTGATAAACTTATTTTTTTCTGGCTAGGTATTTATTTATAAATATGAATATTTAATGAATGACATTATAAGCAGGAGTCCTTTGTGATAAAGGACCAGGATTTAGTTATGTTTGGGAGATATTTTGCCACCTAGCCACAGCTGAAATATGTACTCATATATCAAAGACATCTTCCTTTCTGTCAAAACATCCACACATAAAAGCATACCAGTAGGAACTAAGAAGTGAGAAAATGCTGTAAAATTGGTGAATCTGACGACTGTGCTTGTTGAAGTCTGCCAGTGTTTGGCACGAAAACCACTTGTTTAGTGTCATAAAATTTACAAATGGAATGAGAAAGTTGCCTCCTTTCTGCTAGGTAAAAAGTTTGATGTGTTCTGTCCACATCACATATGTTGCAAATGAATGCAAGGTGGTATTAAACAATGTATTGTAAGTACAGTGTCAGTGAAGGCTTCCAATATTTTTGGAATTGAACTCCCTCTCTGGCTGTTGCTGCTATTATCTGTCTTAGGGTGAATGTCTCAAAAGAAAGAAAGAATAAAATAAATAAGAGAACCATTCCTTAGAAGTGTGCAGGATTTCATGGGACTATGTATTCTATCTTTGGATTGAATTGCACATGGGTTGACCTTGTGAAAAGAATGAGCCTCTTCTATTCTGTTAGTCACTAGGTAACGAGTGGATGACATTACATTTACCTTATTTCATCATGCATCTCACAATTTTGGTTTACATAATTTTAAGCCATAAAATATTGGTCATTAATATCATACCCCAGTCTCCCCACCTACCATGGAGCCCAACAGGAGTAATCTCATTGGGGTAACAGGGCTACATAAGGCATACAGTGGGATCGCTGTCCCACGTACCTTGGAGTTCACTTAAAAAACCTATTCCTGGTCAGTTGACTAAGCGTGTGTAGTCCTGTAGCTTCCTATTTAGTGGTAATAGAGAAGCCAAGCAGTATATGGATAGATGTTAAGATGTTAGGATGTACCTTTCCTGGAACAACATATGGAGAGAAACCAGGCTCCAGTACTTCCCCCTCAACTATCAGGACATCCCTTTCCCATAACTCCGGTTCACACTGCCTACATGTGGGTGGGCATTTTAACTGACTCGCCCACTGAGGAAGACAGGGAGGCTCAAGACCCAGGGAATGCCAATCCCATCCTACAGATGTAGGTCCCTGAGGGGAATATGTTTCTGAGAACATACTGTGGAAGTAAAGCAAGTTCTGGGATAGACAAATGGAACAATAGGATTCTATACAGCGTTTGCTTATAAAACCCCATTTAAGATGGATGCTATAACCACTTTCATTTCTGCAGCTATAAAATTTTTCCAGTTCCTGCCTCTTGAAAATGTAGACAGATCTTCGGCTTCAATAAATTGCTTAGCATATCCATTTGTTTCACTGACAAAAAGTATTATAAGTGTAGCCATGAGAAAAAGAAAAGTATATTGTATGGGAGAGGAATCTTTAGGTGTTTCATTCTTTCGAATAATATTTCCTGAAGCTGGAAAATCTGTTTAGATACATTGTTAGCACTACCTATATCATACCAATTCATATAAAGATCCTCATTTTCATTATCATCATCACTGATAGCAGCTGCAGGGGCCTGAGGAATTATACCACTATTGCTTTCTGATTCACTGCTAGAATCACTGCCTTCATCTCCTTCACTGAATGAAAAATCGCTACACAAATCACTTTATGGCAATTCCACTTCAGTTTTCTCATTAGTCATGGACTTTCTGTTTCACTGTGCCATGTTCTGATACACAATATGCATTAAATTCTAAAAAGCAAATAAATAAATATAAAAATTATAAATAAATAAAAGTTAGAAATACAGGGTAATTAAATAAATAAAAAATAATTTAAAAATGCAACACACTATGCAACAAAACTTTGCAACAAATGTGTTGCGCTGTTCAATGTCTACTATTACTGGTGCAGCTGCAAATGACTATACATAAAACCTCATGAAGAAAAATAAAATTTACAGGAATTTTTAGAGAAAAAACATTGCCAACATACAGATTAGATCCATAGATCACCAGGAAATTAATACTTGCAGACTATGTTGCAAATTCTGTCGTTTAACTGGTGCAAAATCAAACTCTGCAGATCAGATTATATTGGTCATGGCATTTTGTGCTCACATAGCATATTCAGTTTCATTGCATCTTGGGACTTTAAGGATTGATATTAAGCATTATTCGATCTTGGCATTTTATGCACACATATCACATCAAATTTCACTGTATCTTGCACTTTAAGGGTTAGTGTTGGGACGATACCTCTATTTATCGATACTCGACACTGATACTGATTTTCAGCCAATATTCGATACTTGATACTCACTTTATGAAAAACTGTAAAGTGACAGCTTGTTCAATGAATTATGTTCTTACTAGTAGTTTTATGTGTATAAATGCATGTAACCAATTTTGTATTGTATGCTAATTCCAAAATTGTTCTGTTTCACATTCTCCAATTTGCAGCAATTTTTTTCCCTTCATAATGCCACAGGTTACATATCCTCTATTTTGTTAGTTAAAGATGATAATAATGATATTAATAATAATATTAATAACAATGATGATTTATTTACTTCCCTTTTTATGTAACTGTATTTTGTGCTGAAAATATTCTTTTAAAGGATTTCTATCCATAGAAAAACAAATAATAGCAATTCTTCTTTATTCTGCAATCTTGAGGTGTAAACTAATATATATTTTACATGATACTCAAAACAATTAAAAATAATGTGTGTGTTTTACCATTCTACTACTATTCATAACTACCACATAACATATTCATTTTTTCATCTGGTAATAAGTAATTGGCCATATGGCACTTGGAAGCATAGTAATTTTGTGGCTTAAGCCTGTATACTACCCACCCTCATACATTAGCATATACCTACATGTTTAACATAAAAGCATATTAGATACAATTAAATATTTGAAGAAAAAATCAAGCAAGTATTATATGAAATGCAGATATATAAAGAAATGAAACATTTTTGTTTAAGAACATGAGCATTATTAAAAGAACAAATATTTCCATATGCTATATATCTCATGTCTTATGTTCTGATTTGTTTCTGTTGGATTAACAGATTTGGGTCACTGGAGTAAGTAATTGTAATGGCTGAGAGTGAGTCACCAAGCCAGGTAATTGCAGAATGTGATTTAGTGCATCAGTTAAATCAGCTTCATTCACAACTCAGTTAATGCTGCATGTTACATGAGTACCACTGCTCCTTCCCCCAATGTTTTGCAAGTTTTTATTTAGACACAAGAGCCTATGGAATGTTGCATTCATCACAATCAAGGTCTATCAAGAACTATAGTCCAGTAACTCTTTGGGGACATGTGCAAGGCAATAGCATGAAGTCTCAACTCCTTTCATTCTTTATCTAGCATAAAGTTAAATGTAACAATGTTCAATAATGCAAAACTTAACAATTTAAAAGTATCCAAGGTTTATCTCAAAGTATTAGACATACTTCAATACCACCGAGTATCGAGGGCATCTAGGTATTGATGGTATCGAGGTCTCATGCATACTTAATATTAAACATTATGGCTAAAACTGATTATTTTAAAGTCTACAAAACAGAACAAAGTTAATGTAAATTTGAATATGCTACTTTTAAATTGAAGGGAAAATGTAAGAGTAAATTTGTACAAATTCTGGAATCTTGATATAGGTACAATGTAAAGACAGTAGACACTGCAATAAATACTTTACATTTTATGATATAATGGGCAGGTGATATTGGAAAGGAGAGAAAATAAAAGCAGGTAAGGTTGATATAGTTTTCAGAAGTTGGAGACAGTGAAGTGAAACAATAATTTAATTGAATATAGAGCTGGTCTATACACTGTAACTTCCCTTACTTTAAATTTATTCAAACATGTTTCAAAAGTGTTTGATTTCATCTTCAGCTTAGCAACAACCCTCAAAACATGCCCCAATTGTTGAACAAGTAAATGAAGTTAGTGTCACAGAATCAAGTTCATATAAGTTTATCTGCTCCTGCACTGTTACTAGCTTTTAAATAAATAATTACCATAAACATTGGCAAACAAGTCTAACAGAAGCAAAATCCTACTGATTCAACAACACATGGTTAGCCAGTACATGAAAGAGACAAGATGGTATGTGTCGAGGTAAGACAAAATTGTCTCATTCACAACATAGGTTTTGGGGTTGACAAATGCAGTATAAAGACTTGCTTGAAACTACAAGGGAAAAGCAGTAACCTTTTAGCAAATATACGTTTATTCAGCCTTCGCCAAAAGGAAAAGGTAATACCAAATTTCATAAGAAAGATAGTCACATACAACAATAATAACACAGATCTAAAAGCTGCAGTTAGGATAGAGCTAGGAGTGGAGGGAGACTTAGCACCTAGACCTACACAGATCTTTGTACCTAGGCCACTGACGGGACAGCCCAGGGAGGGAGGGATGAGGTGAGAGGAAACAGAGGGTGGCTGGACCAGGAGGCATGATGGCCAGAGGGCAGGGTCCCCTACTGTTTACAGATTTAAACTCCCCAGATGGCAGCTGGTGCAGCCGACTCCCATCCCTTCCTGTGGACTTACACATCCACTGTTGTGCTCGAAACCTGAGATCCCCCCATTCTGGGGGACAAAGATTTACTCAGAGAATCCTTTTCCCCTACCATGCACATGCTAGGACCTCTTGTTGACACTTGCAACCCTGAAAGAGTCCAAGCAGATAAAAGGTGCAGTGAAATGGGAATGGAGGTGAAATGGAGGGACAGGAATTTGGGGGATGTAATGATCCTCCCAGCACTTGCCTAGTGACCAGGGGAAACACCCCAAAAAACTCATGGTTCAGAAAGGTTGGCCACGGAAATCGAACCCATGACCTCCCAAATGCAGGCTACTGATGTTACCGCCTGAGTCATCCCACTCAGTAAGCTGAGTTAAGAAAGTTATCCTTACGGAAAACTGCCTTCTGTATAAAAAGTTCTATGATATAGAAGAGTTGGAAGATTGCAACCTACATTTAGATTTAATGAAAAAATTGGGGCATACAGTTGGCAAACTGCAAAATTGCATCTTTAAAAACCTTTGAAAAACAAAATGAGATAAAAAACAAACACATGCCAAAATCTAAATCACTGCACCAAAAGAAAAAAGAAACCACCCATCAGGCAGAAGTAAAATATTACCTACAGGCTTGCAACAACATAGTCAGTCTTTGGAGTGTCATGCTCACAAAAGCAAAAATGTTGTTTCAGGAAAAAGGGATTGAAACTTGTGGATTTTTTGGAAAACAAAGAAGATTGCATTGCAGATATAGAAATAGCTATAAAACACTTAAAAGAAGAAGAAAAAGCCACAATTTGAAAAACGAAATACAACACAGTTTAGGAAAACCTCAATGTCCAGTTAATTAAGAACAGGAAAGGTTACAGAGGCACACTTGGAACTTTAAAACAAAAAGCTTAACCTTCACAAAAGCTAACAAAAGTAACCAGATTGTGATTTCTGATAGAGAAGACTATGTTTAGAGACAGCTAAGGAAATTATTTATACTTTTTAAAGACCTAACCTGGTCAGGAAATAACTTTAATAAAGAGCCAATTGAAAAATTCAGTGCCACAGGCGGAATTTGAACACAGTTCTCCTGCTTTCCATGCAGGTGCAGGAGAACTGTGTTCAAATCCTGGCTGTGGCATTGAATTTGTCAGTTGACAGTTTATTTAAAAAAATATATGTTCAGAGATTTGAAAACATCCTAAAAGATAATGGTTTTGTGAAAAGAGGCAAAGGTCCACTCAAAATTTGCATTAACTCAGTCCAAAGAACAATAAAAGGTGCTCAAATGTTGCAGAAAAACTAAAAGTTCAAAATGATAACAAACAATCGAGTATTGCCAGGATTGTATGCATTGTCTAAGCTATACAAAACAGGAAGCAGCATAAGGCCAATTAACAATTAAAATGTTAAATAAATAATTTCTGCTGATTCTTATGTATTTGCATCTGCCAAATCTAAAAATGAAGCCAGAAATGTTCTATCATTCACCAATTTTTTGTAATATTAAAAAAACTGTTTTCATGTTTATTAGCATAGGGCAGTAAATGTACTGATTAAAGGAAAATAATTTTATTTCATTAGGTCAACAAATAACATATTGTCTTTAGGCAACTGTTGTATGTGATTTCAGGAATGACAATGTTCAACAATGAGCTTCTCCTTACGAAACTGTGTGAAACGCCCAGGTCAATGTTTACTCTGACAACAGATAAGGAATGTCTGTTACAGATAGAAAGGGTCCTGCATAGTTACCAGAGGAGCAGAAGCTTTGTTTAATGAAAGAAGCTAATCCTTTGTGTTCTCAGTTGTGAGTTAACAAGTATAGTGTCAGCTAATAGTGTGTTTTCTTAAGAATTGTGAATTAGGAATTGTGAATGTCTCGCAAATGTGTAAATGATCAAAACAATTTTGTTACAAAATTCTTAAAATTATTAAGCACTATTGAAAGTGAATCAATATACATATTAAAATATATAAAGATATAATGACATAAGTGGAGTATGATATATGTATGTCTTTCTCAACATACATTTACAGAAAATGAACTTGGTTTATTACAAAAAGGCTTTAAGACATGCATCAATTTTTCACATCATATTCAAGATTACATCGCAGATACTCAAATAGCCATACATAACCTAACTGAATCTGATAAAATGAGAGCTTTGAATGGTTGCATAGATGTTATCAATTCCCTAGAATTTGAAAGAAAGAAATCTAAACACAAACATGTGTTAAAGAACCTTAATGACAAATCATAATTTTTCACCCTAGTCATTATGGATATTGAAGATTTAAGAGTTAACATTCTTCTATCACAAAATGAATACATAGAAATATTAAAAAAACCTTCTGCATGCATGTATTAATACAGTGAAAAAAATGCTATAGGAAGTCAAAATAGTTCCTAAAGCAGCTAAAAACAAGTTAAAATCGCATAATCCCACACCACCTAGATTATACTGCTTACCCAAATTACATAAAAAAAGATGATAGTATGAGACCAATTATTAGTAGTATTGACTCTCCAACCTATTAGATTGCAAAATGGTTAATAAACAAATTCAATATATTTAACACATTTGAAAATACAAACAAAAGATGTAATGGTCTCCTTTGATGTTAAAGCTTTGTTCACAAGTATTCCCACAGATAAAATCTCAATGCTTTTAAAACAACGTGATTTCTATGGATATAAATCCCTTAGAAATTGATGATATCATACAACTGACTGAAATATGTTTAAATCAAAATTTCTTCACTTTCAATAAGAAATATTACAAGCAGCACTTGGCTTGGCTATGGGTAATCCTTTGTCACCATTTTTAGCAGATCTGTATAGGAGCCACCTGGAAACATTAGTGACAAAAGTCTTCCCTTACATTTACAAAATTTGGTTCAGATACGTGGATGATATCTTCGCCATAATTCCATACAAATTCAAAGATGATGCATTGAAATTACTTAACCTACAGAATAAATATGTTAAATTTACTTGTGAAATAGAAAAGGAAGGAGTATTACCTTTATTAGATCTAAAAATCATGAAAGATGAAAATGGTTTGAAATTTGGTATTTATAAAAAACTTACACATGTGGACAATTACATAAAGAAGAATAAATACAATCCAATTTCTCAGCAATTTGTTGTCTTCAGAAGTTTAATACACAGACTCCACAGTGAACCACTAGACCAAGAAGAATGCTCCAAAGAATATCATCATATTTTAGAAATAGCAAGCCTTAATAATTTTGAAACAACTTTGATAAGAAAGTTAAATAACCATGATATGAAAAATAAAAAAACTTAAGCAACTGACCACATTAAAGGAAACAGATAATAAAGATTGGAAATATAAAAAATGTACATATCATCGATGGTCTTTTAATAACTTTGAGAAGATTTTCAAAGAATTTAATATTAGGTTGGCTCCCCAAAACAAATACAGTTTGAATAGTTTACTCAACAAATATCTCAAAAACACTATCCCATTCAAAATTAAATCAGGAATTTATCAAATTAACTGTGATGATTGTGTGAAATTTTACATAGGGAAAACTTAAGAAATTTGAACACCAGATTGAAGGAACACCAAAGAAATATCAAAAACAAACAAAAAGATAAGTCAGCAGTAGCTCACCACTTTTGGTTGGATAATCATGAAATTGGACAAGACATTAAATTTTTAAAACCTGTAACTTCAGCTTTAGAATTGGAAATTTGGAAAAAGATTTATATTTGCAAAAAAGAAGTTCATTTGTTGAATTTTGAGATCTGCCAAATGAACTAATGAAGTTATGTAGAACTACCACTAGAAAGCATCAAGGTCACAATACATTAGATGAGGAATGGCAGCCAATCATCAGTCACCAAACAGCTGAAGATGGAGACGAATGTCTCCAAAAACGTTTCCTGATATTTAACATCTGGCAAGTGAAGTATGTTTTAGTATGTGACTCTTTATATATTTTAATTTTTGTTACATTTGTGGTGAGTTCACTTTAAAAGTGCACAAGCAAAATTTGACTCCTTGAATTAAAAGAGCTTATGAGTGTTATTTTGACAATAAAATAGACCGGAATAGATTTTGGGCTTCGAAAATCTGTTGTGCCAAATGTGTAACACTATTAATCGGCTGGTTAAAAGGGTCCCATCATATGCTTTTTGCAGTTCCTATGACATAGCAGGAACCTAAGAATCACATAACAGACTGCTACTTCTGCTTCACAGATATATCTGGAATAAGTTCAAAGTCCAAACATACTGTTAAATATCCATCTTTAGAGTCAACAATTTGATCAGTGCCTCATGGACCAGGCTTCCCATACCAATTCCATCAGATGACAGAAATGAGACTGAAGATTTTGAAAGTGTTGATGACATTGGTGAATTACAACAGAGTGACCAGATTTTGTGGAAGGAGTTACCATAAACGAACTGCACTATATAACATAGAAGGATCTAAATGATTTGGTTTGTAATCTTGGGTTATCTAAAAGTAGAGCTGACTTACTTGCTTCAGGATTGATAGGCTGGTACCTCCTGCAGGATGGCACCAAAGTAAGTTATTTCCGCCAATGCCAAAAGGAATTTGAGCATTTATTTTCTAAACAGGAGGACCTAGTTTTCTGTAATAATGTTGATTCTTTGATGGAGTCCCTGGGTGTTCAACATAAACCTGAAGATTGGTGTTGTTCATTGACTCCTCAAAAACAAGCTTGAAAGGAGTCTTGCTACATAATGGAAACACATTTCCATCCATTACTATAGCCCACACATTTGGAAGGAGAGTTACATGAGCATGCATCTCTTGCTATCCAGTATCAGGTATGAAGATTATTAATGGCAGATATGTGCAGATTTTAAAGCAATAGCTATTTTACTTGGATCACAACTTGGCTATATATACAATTTTGCTGTTTCTTGTGCATGTGGGATAGTAGAGATAAAAGCAATCATTATGTTAAAAAAAAAAGCTGGCCAAAGAGAGAGTTCATTCAATCCAGACAGAAAAATGTTGTTCATCGACCACTTGCAAGTGCTGACAAAATCTTATTACCTCCATTACATATCAAACTAGGTTTGATTAAGAACTTTGTGAAAGCAATGGATTGTGACAGGAGTGCATTTCGATTCCTGATAACTAAGTTTCCAAAGATCAGTGAAGCGAAACTAAAAGAAGGAATACTTGTTGGCCCTCAAATTAGAGAACTTATGAAAGATTCACAGTTTGAAAGCCTGTTAAATGTGTAAGAATGAGCTGCAGGGTTCTTTTAAAAACATTGTCATAAATTTTCTAGGAAAATACAGGTCTGAGCATTACAGAGAAGTTATCAGTGAGGAACTACAATGTCATGGGATGTAATATGTCTTTGAAAATACACATGTTGGACTTCCATTTTGACTTCTTCCCTGAGAACCTCGGCGCTGTCAGCAATGAACATGGCGAGCATTTCTACCAGGACATCACTGAAATGGAAAGATGCTACCAGGGAAAATGGACTCCATATATGTTGGCAGACTACTGTTGGACACTCAAGAGATGTTCCTCAAGCAAAGTACAGTCGAAAATCTACTTCACATTCATTTTAGATATGTAAAAGGTATTCTAGCTAAGGTGTTAGACATATTAAAATGTATAACTACCAGAAATGTTATTCATGCAATTACTCAAAAACTATGGGTGATGGAAAAGTTCTGTAAAAAGATTTAAAATCAGCAAAAAAGTCAGTAAGAATCACCCATTGTACTTCTTTTAACATTAAAAATCTTAAATTTTGTTGACCAGTGTAATTAGCAATGTCAACATACCCACCTACAAGCTCTCAAAATGGCTAACACAGAGAGAGAATCTCTAGAGAGTTTTGAGAGCCTTAGCATTCAGAATTCTTACAAACTAATAAATATAATCCATCACATATCAATAGAGCAAAAAGACATCATGGTTTCTTTTGACATATCCCAAGTGTACTCATAGATAAATTAATACCTCTGCTGAAAAAATGTTTTGAGTTCCACTGGATTGAAACCAAATTAAGTAGATGACCTAATTTTACTAATAGAACCCTGCATCCAACAAAACACTTTCAATGATAATGTCTATCAGCAGTTTTTGAGATTGGCCATGGTCAACCCTCACTCACCATTCCAGGCCAAACTATTAAAGGCATGAAGAAAGCCCTCCACTTGATTTTCAAGAATGAAAATCTTACATGAATGATATGCTTGCTATTAACCCTAAGACGTCTATGGAAGATGCATTGAAATGAGTAAATCTGAAAGATAAATCCATTAACTTTACAACAGAGGCCAACACAAAGGGTTGCCTCCCCTTCCTAGATTTGAATATTCAAAGGAAAAATTGAAATTGAGCTTTGCCATGCATCCTAAGCCTACTCACAAAAATATTTGCTTTAAAAAAAGAGAGCTTCAAACTAATACGACATCGACACTTGGTTTTCAGTAGCATGATACATAAACTGCTTAAGGTTCCACTAAGCAAAGACAACTATGAGAAAGAATTATAACACATCAAAACCAGGACATTATATAATATAAGTAGTTTCACCACTGACTTAATACACAGAAAGACCAAAGTTGAGAAGACATAAAGCCATAGAAAACCCTCCAAACTTATGCAATAAAAAAGAAAGTACAGCAAATTCACATATCACCCATGGGCACACCATAGATTCAGTAACATACTTAAGGAGCATAACATAATTCTGGCCCCACATAAGTAAAATTTAAAAAACCTACTGACTGCAACTCCAAAGGCCAAAATACCATAATTTAGAATCTGGCATCTATCAAATCAATTGGATAAATTGTGAGCAATTATATATTGGAAAAATCAAAAGAAATTTGGAAAAGGATCAAAGGATATTTCTGAAACATAGACTAAAATAGAAAGATTGGTGGCTGTCATGCATTTTTTGGACATACAATCATGAGATAAAACAAGAAGCTAAGTATAAAACTAAAAATAATGAAGCACTTGAAGCAGTGAAGCATGCTAATCAAGTTTGTTAAAGAACTTACATCAACCTTCAAAACACTTTTGCTCCACTTAATTGTCACTTAAGGCAGAACATGTTTCTAGCACATATTCTCCTTATCATCAGCTGGTCAGATGACTGGCTATTGTCTGGTGTCTGCTTTCCCATTTACCCATTGTTTAGCCTGTTATCGTTCCTATTGGTGACTCATATGATGTCATCTGATGACGGTGTTTCAAAATTCATGACTTTTTTTTAATTCTTGATAATGTATATATTCTCCCATATTATTAATTCCAAATGACTCTTGGCTGGTTTTAAAAGTTTTATTTCTGTGCTGATGTAATGATTATGTAACCAAAAATGATAAACTATGGCTGATTTTTCTGTTTGTTTGAATTTAATATTCCTCAAGTGTTCCTTCAATCTTGTTTCCAAATTCCTTTTAGTCTTTCCAATGTGTATTTTTTAATGTCTTCACAATTAGCGTGGTATATTTCCGACAATTTTTATTAGGGATAACATTTTTCAATGAGTGATGGATAGATTTCTCACACTATATTTATTTTGTGGAGCCAATTTAATGTTGTAAACCTTAAAAATTTCTTGAACTTGTTGAATATTTTAGGATGATATTTAAATTTGCAGTATTTTCCTTTGGATCTCTCATTTTAACTTGCACACATCCCCAATTGTTTTATATATTCTATATCTCTTGCTTATTTTAATTACAGAGGTTGACTTCAAAACATTCAAATATGCAACATTTTTAATGTGCTGCAATTCTTTGTTATATTTGCCATGTGTCAATGGGATGTTAACCAACTTATGAATTAAACTGTGAAAGGTGGTATGTTGATGTGCTTTTGGGTTGAAATTATTGCTTTAATGTGATTGTCCACATGTGTTGATTTCCTGTATATACTATATTCTAATCTATCCTTATTTGTCATGATTTTTAAATCCAAGGTTCTATTTCCATGGTAAACTTAATTGAACTATCTTGCAAATTCAACAGTTTCAGAGTGTCTTGAGCTAATTTTTTAGGAACAATGGATGTCATCCATGTCTCTAAACCAAATTTTAAATATTTGTGAGAATGCTTTTGTAATATGTATTTCATTTATAAATGCTCATTTATAAATCTGCTAGAAACAGAGACATGGGGTTACCCATAGACAAGCCCAAAGTTTGTTGATAGAATTTAATATTAAATTTGTTTGATGCATAAGTCTATTAATGAAATGTATTTTTCAGTTTGAGATGGTATAAAATTCTGTTTTGAAATCCATAGTTTTATCAGTTTTGGCATCTTCTATGTGGGATGCTAGTATATAAAGAACTGACATCAAAAGAAACTATTATTTCATTTGCCTTAATGGTGAGGCTGATTCTCTGACGCCTCACTTAGAAGTCTACGTCCGAGAGGGGCACGGCGGCTCTGCACGCTGCGGTCTGTGGTTTGTACCTCGCATGGGCACGGGTCACTGCAGAGCGTATCTGCAGGCACGACAGAGGTAATGACACAGTCTCGAAGTTACCGTACTGTTTTGAGGTCCTCTCATTGGGGCTTCTTCTTCTTTTGCTGCTACCTCCATCAACGGATGATGTGCTTATAATGACGTAGTTTGTTGTTTGCCTAGGTTGATTCTCAGTGGAGATGTGCACATGGGCTCTACCTATCAGAAAAGGATAAGCTTTGGTGATCCAGGTTGTGGGATAAAGGAAGTTTCAGGAGGAACTTAAGCACCACGGAGTTTTGCTGAACTGAAATTTATTATCACCAATAAGGACACTAGATAACATTCCTGGTCACTGGGAGCTGACAAATGTTTGCGCATCTCACGGCCCTTTGTAATCTCGCTGCGCATAGGCATCACTTATTGCTCGACACAGCGCTACAATGACACGCGACGATGAATACCCTCAATCCGGAATATACTTCGGCACTTTGGAGAAACTACCATGATTTCATGGACTCTATTTGCACCAACTTCTGCTCGCAAGTGACATAGAGTCTGTGTCTGGGATTACATATCAACTGCCCCATTTGTGGAGTGAACATGGGATATTTATACAATCCTATCCCCTACTCAATACTTAAAGTTTCTGCTATATTATTGGAGCATTTTTCTCAGCATAGTAAGCGTCAGTTTAACATTTCATTATTTATCTAACATCTCATTGGCTACTTATGCATCATGTGACTTTTTCCTCGCGTTAAAGATGTCTTCTGCATCCCAAATTAAAATCTACTCCCCCGTGTGTCTGGACAGAAGTCCCTTGCAGAAATACTTGACCCTTCACCCGAATAACAGAAAGAGGGTTCCCACATTCCAGCACTCGTATACAGGATCCTTTTCGACAAAACTGTGGGATTTAAGGCAACTACCAACTAGTGGTCCAGGAACCTTATACACAGGCTAAATATTATGCTGTACTAAAATAAACATTACACATGATTATCTATATATACAATCTATACATCAAAATGATGGGCAAAGAAAATGACACAATACAAACATAGATTTGGGCACCATAGCTAAAATCTGCCTCAATGGCCATATTTCTTTTTAAATTTATCAAATAATTTAATAGTATTCTTGATGCTCAAGGTGTCAAATCTTTCTATAGAATTCAAATTATTTACTAACCATTTAGCAAAAGAGTAGGTTGGTGCATCTACATTACTAATGTCTCATGCTAACATCCTTTTCCGGAATATTTGGAAGGCAATACAGCTTAGGTAACTGCAGGTTGCTGGGTATCAGATTATTTATTTATTTGGAATGAACAAGCTATTTGTAATTGTCTCCTGTACTGCAATTAAATAAGATCTTAAAGGATTCTTGGATATTTCTTTATAGTCCTGATTTTATAGTAATCTATTAACTCTCTATATATTGTAACACCCCACGGGGGTGGTTACCCCCGCAGTAGGTGATTACACGAGGGGGGTTGGTAGCTCAGAGGTAGGCAGGCCAGGGTGGCGTTCTAGGATAGGGGGTATTTAAATGATGCACAGGGGATGCATTGACCCAGTAAATTATATTGTTACTTTAAGTGTGAGTACATTCAGTTTGGGGTGAAGCCCCGGCAAATAAACAGAACTTAGATGAGACGCATGCTTACCTGATTAACTGGTGGCGATGGGTCTCGAGTCTGACAACTGATCTGACGACTCTTTGACAACTGCTCATTGACTACTCTTTGATAACTGCCACCTGATAACTCACTCGACCGAGTCAAAACCCTGTAATATAAATACGTACAGAAGAGCTGACTCGGCGTTGTTCAGCGTGGACGTGTTCTGTTAACCTGGTTTCCACACTTGCGCTGGTTTACGACATATGCTGCAATACTCGGTGCTCAATCTGGTCCGCTACATCGGTCCCAGGTTCGCCAAATTCCGACCCGGAATTTAAATCGAAAAGGAGGACAAACATCTTAGGGGGCACTAAAACTGTCTAGTTAGACGAGGGTCGATAGAAAAAGAAAAAAAACAAAATATGGTTTGAGCCTTATACAATTGAAATGCTCGGGGGTCCTCTGCTGTCCAAGACTCGGATACCAGGGAAAATTTATTTTTTATGGGTTGGTGAGTACGTTAGGGGTGGGTTCGACTGCGCACCGCAGCCTACTGCAAATTTTTGACTCTTCTTAGCTGGTTGCTTACTTTTGTGCCCGGAGGTGAACTTTGCCTTGAATGATTGAGGTTCTGTACAGAACTGCTGAGTGACTCTGCATACGTAGCTTTTTCCTTGGTAACGTAGGATTTATTTCCGCGCATGCTGCATTTCTTTGGTCAAGCAGTGGCGTTCCCTCAGAGCGCACCAATTCTTCGTGTTTTGGCGCGATTCCCGTGGTGAGTTAATGGCGTTCGTATACTGGTGGGCACTGTTCGACCTGGGTCTTTTTTGTCGGTTGCTTCTCTTCTTGGTGCGCAGCAACAGGGTTGTTTTTCAAAGATGGATTTTTACTTAGGAAAGGTGGGAAGGATTATATTGCGTTTTAAATTTTCACGGGATGAGACGAAACACAGCAGAGAAAAGGTAAATTTAGAAAGTACCCCTGCCGATTCAGCGTCTCTCCAAATTTTGAAAAAGAGGGAATAAAAACACGGAACAGAAAAAAAACATTAAGTTCTGTTATCCAGGTGTGATGCGACTACTCATAAGTTCTGCTTGCCTTGTTATGTTCGTTCGAACAAAAAAAATCAAATATGTACATAAATACAATCATTATTGTCTGTAACTGTACAAAAACTTTTTTTGTGTGTTTCATTGTATGTAAGCGGTGTTTAGATGTCCGCTTTTTGGCATTTTGCTGATTCCTTGCTTCCGTAACCCGGGGAAGAGGGTCGCTGAGGCTGCTGTAGACTGTGGTTTCTCTTGCATGCTTGAGGACATCCTCTAAAACAGACTTAATTTTGGACTTTAGTTCCCAGAAATATTAATATTGTAGAAGTCGTGTCCACTGAAACACAACAAAAAAAAACAACCATATTTACACTCCATTTTCTATTCACACACCTGTCCCAGTGTTGAACGCCACTGAGAAGTGCAAAATCAAGCTCTGTGTGTGAGGCGACGAATACCTTGTCAGCGGAATTCATGACAAGACTGCTGCTTTCGACACTTACCGTTCATGCAGAATTGGATGTTTATGAAGGCGATATCTGTGTTTCTTAGTTTGTGAACAGAATTTCTGTACCCATTCGCGTGTGTGGAATGTGTTACGTATCTTGTGTTGCGTAATTCGTGGAGGATACCTGTGCCTTTCCTGCCTTCATCCCCTTGTTTATTTTGAGCCTTTTGATTCATTTATTTTATTTATCTCTCTTATTTATTTCTCCCTCTATGTTAGTGTTGATTCTGAGGCGGGCTGCGAGATTCAAAATTTCTATATTCCTGGTCCATGTCGTGTGAGAAATCTGTTGATTTTAATTTGCTTAATTGCCACGTTACATTTATCTACTATTTTGCACGTCGATTTGCTTCGCCTTATCTGTTAATTGACATTTATTTATTTAATAGCGCTTGGTTGTCGTACCAGAGTGTACGTTATTCATTTTTTCCTACTATTATTTATTCTATATGCGATAACGCATGTGTAAGGTGCGGAGAAAAGAATTCCTGGCATCAACCTATAGTTCTCCAAACACATTATCAAATACTTATCTTAAATTAATCTTATACTAACAATTATATGAATAACAGTACTATGAAATAACTTTTCGACCTCCACTAAATCTTATTTCCTATTCTCTTTCCTATTTATTTAACTCTGCTCCCCGAACTTAAGAACAACGACAATACTTCTTTATACTTGCTCTCTGTTATGTCCCTCGGCCCTACTCTGAACTCCTGGGGGGGATAATGTATATTGTTCAAATTTCTGTATCTGAACATAGATATCTGTATTAAGCGAATAACAGGGTCGCGTCTCGGATTTCCCATTATATTTTCACTTCCAGATATATTTTCTCTTCATCACGAGAAAGAGGGAGCAACAAAAAAATAAAACAGTAAAAGTGAATCGCGTGGATTATCACTTTTAGCCTAACTTAAGCTGGAGGTCCGAAGATATTCTACGTCTTGCATTGTAACCTATTACTTAACCTATTTGAGAACTATTGCTGATGTTTAATGTTTTAACTTCTTTCTTTTTCTTGTTTGTTTGTTTTTATGCCTCAGCCTTACTGCAGCGTGGACGTATTGTGTCACGCATTTCGTCATGTAATAATGTCAGCACTTGTATATTGATGGACATTGAGTGATACGTAGGCGATTTTTTGTGTCATTTATGTGTGGCAATAAGATTGTGTTTACTCGCTGTGCGTCTGTCGCAAGTGTGGTGTATACTCACTTATGCGTAATATGGTGAAATTCTACTAACGTGGACATTCTGGCGTTTCACGGAATTTCTGGCCTTAATTACGTAATTCAGGGGGCTGAGTTTTTTCATTACCCTATACGGTCCTGTGTACTTCATCAAAAGTTTCGTAGCTCTACCTACCCTCCTTTTAGGGGTATACAGCTTCACCAAATCGCCGACTTTATACTCGACGTGCCGCCTCTTTGAATCATATAAATTTTTATTTTTCCTCTGGCTCTTTACTATGTTCTGGGATGCTAACACCCTTGCTTTTACTATTGCCTCCCGTGTTTGCTGCACAAATAGGTTTTGTGAGGTGCCCTGTAATTGAACGTCTGGGGTTGAAGCTGGTTATCGAGACCCAGGAGAAATAATAATAATAATAATAATAATAATAATAATAATAATAATAATAATAATAATAATAATAATAATATAGGATCGAACATAGCGACGAAAATGTGCTAAATTCATATTAGGAATGGGTTTTGTAGGGAAGACAGGAAACAAAGTTTGTTGTCCTCCAAGGTATTTTACCTGCGTGGATGACAACAAGCCTACCGGAAGTTTCGCCTTTGTATCTTGGCTCGGACAGGCCGTTTACAACGGTTTCAAAACTTAGAAAGGGTCAGGAAATATGCGTGCCTTATCTACGATCTAAAAGTATTCGTGGGAAAAGTTTAAAACTCAAAATAAGCTGTAAGAAGCAGATGTGAAAGTTGTCAAGTGGGGGTAGCCAATAATAAAAATCATGAAACAAAATGATAGCCAAACAAAAGATCGCGTAGGCATCACATGATACGTTTGAACTTAAGACGGAACGAAACTTAAGAAAGGTGGGGGAAAATTCTAAGTTTGGCGAAAGGCGTGAAAGAGGAAAAGAAACGCCGAGGCACATTCCGGTACAAACTAACCATGAGGACGGCCGAGGCACATTCCGGTACAAACTAACCACGAGGACGGTCGACGAAACAAGATTAGAAGAAAATAATCAGAAAGTTTATAGTGTAAAAATGAAGTTATGAAACCTAGGCAATTCGAGGGATAGTCGGAGAAACATATAAGTAGCAACTTCGAAAGTGATAAGAATAACAGTGGTTTCGACGACGAAGGTGGCGGGTCGACCAGATAGGAATCTTCGTAACCAAATAAAGAAATAACTCAAACTTCGCCGGCAGAATTATTAATATCATCAAGGCAGTGTCACCACCCCTGAAAACAAGAACCTCAGCTCTACCAAAAACAAATTCCAAATCCCTGCCATCCAACCATCAAACCCAGGACTCTGAGTCCACTGAAGCAACTGCCAGGAACAACAAAGATGCGTCAGAGGTCAGCGTCAGGGTGATACCGGTTTCCGTGCATACAGTAATTCGAAGGGTGTGAACTTAGTACTCCCCTGTTTGCTTGTGTTTATGGCAAACCGAATTTGATGTAAATTATTATCCCAGTCTGTTTGATGTGTGTTTACGTAGTTACTGATTACTTGCGCGATAGTTCTATTCGCCCTTTCTATTAGGCCATTAGTTTGGGGTCTGTAGGCTGTTGTGAAAGTCGGTATTGTTCCCATCATCTTAAGTAGTTCTTGTGTCACTTCGCTCATAAATACGGACCCTCTATCCGACAGAATATATTTTGGTGCGCCGTGGCGACAGATGACGTCGTCCAAGATAAATTCAGTGACATGCTCAACAGAAGCTTTTGGGATTGCCCTTAATTCCAAATATTTTGAAAAGTAATCACTAGCCGCAATTATGTATCTGTTACCTCTAGAGGACCTTGGGAAAGGCCCCAAGATATCTATGGAGAACCTTTCCCCTATATAGTTGACCTTTATGGGTTGCATTAAACCTGCGGGTCGCTGATTAACCGGACCTTTTCGTTGCTGACAGGAAGTGCATCTTCTTACATAATTTTGTATGTCCCTCTTCATTCCAATCCAACAGTAATATGAATTAATTTTGTGAAAAGTTTTTGAAAACCCGAAGTGTCCTCCTAGCGGATCGTCATGACTATTATATAGTATTTCCTGCTTTAAACTATCAGGTACTACTAACAAGTGCATGTTCCCTGTACTACCAGCATTTTTTCGGTACAGGACATTCGATTTCAGCACGTATGTTGCAGCTTGTCGTGCTAGTTTAGCATTCGCTGTACCCGGCTGTCTTACGGCTTGTATTAGGGGTTTTAGCTGGGGATCCTCCTCTTGTTTTTTTAGCTAATTCTATGGGTTCTATGAGGCAGGCAATTTTGTCTTCCTGCTCCTGTGCTGTTTCGGGTTCAGGGGGGTCTATTGGCATTCTAGACAAACAATCTGCGTCCTTATGTTTAATCCCTGATTTATGTTGAATTGTGTAATCAAATTCCTGTAGCATCAAGCTGTAACGTGCCAGTCTCCCTGTTAGATCTCTCAACCTATTTAGGTGGCACAGGCAAGCATGGTCTGTAACTACAGTTACAGGGTAACCATATATGTACTGGCGGAACTTCGAAAAACCGTACATAACTGCTAACAGCTCTTGTTCCGAAACGCTATAGTTCTTTTCAGCTTTGCTTAGACTTCTAGACACAAAGCCTACTGGGTGCATTTTTCCATCTCGTTCTTGGAGGAGGCAACTGCCTATGCCGTGCATGCTGGCATCGCAGTTCATTTGGGTTTTGGCTCCCGGCATAAAATGTGCCAACACCGGAGCCCTAACCATTAAATCCTTCAGCTTTTGGAAGGTTTCTTGCTGTTCTTGGACCCATGCAAACTTTTGGTCTGCCTTTGTTAGTTCGTTTAGTGGCCTCGCAACCGCTGCAACGTTATTAATGAACCTCCTGTAGAAAGAAAATAAACCCAAGACCTGCCTTACTTCTTTGACGTTCCTAGGCGTTCTGAGCTGTGTAATAGCTTGAATTTTATCTTTATCAGGTTCTATGCCTGCTGCCGATACTTCGTATCCTAGGAGTTTCATTTTGTCCATACCGAAGAAACATTTTTGGGGTTTTAGCTTAAACGTATGTTGTTCTAATTTCTTAAATACTGCTTCCAGGTTTGCCAATAAGTCCTGAAATGTATTTGCGAACACTATTATATCGTCTAGATATATGAGTGCTTTTTCGTATCGCAGGTCGCCTAACAGTTTATTTCCGATCTCTGTGAATGCTCTGGGGGCATTCGCGAGCCCGAAGCTCAAGGTTTGGAATTCATACTCTCCGTCCGACGTACAAAAGGCCGAATATTTCTTACTTTCTTGAGCTAGAGGTACTTGGAAGTATGCACTTAGCAGGTCAAGCGTACAGTAAAATTTTGAACCTCCTAAATAGCTAAGTAGGTCGTCAATCAGTGGTAAGGGATAGGCGGATGCAGCTGTTTGTGCATTGAGTTTTCTGTAATCTACACAAAACCGATATTCTCCTGATTTCTTTTTGACCAAAATTACTGGTGAGCACCAGCTACTCTGCGAGTCTTTTATTATCCCTGCCTCTTTCATTTCTTCCACTTGTTGGTTTATTATTTCCCGCTTATTATGGGACACCCTGTATGGCTTCTGTCTAATTGGTGTCGTGTTTGTCAACTCTATTTTGAACTCCGCAATGCTTGTTGTCCCTAACTCTTGTAGGCTAGTGGCGAAGGTATGTCTGTACCTGTCGAGTAAATTTCGTAGCTGTTCGTGTTGTCCTGGTTTTAGTCGTGAATTAATATTAAATTTGGCGTCTTTGATGTCTATTTGTTTTGCTGTCTCACGTGTGAAAGTGTCTGCCTGGACTAATGCAACTTCGTGTACGAGTGCTAGTGTTGTCCCTTTAAATATTCTCTGAGGGGCGGCGGTATTATTGTGGACTTGTATCTTTTGATTTTGATTATTATTGCACAGACCCGGTGTAATGTTAACGTGTTTTTTCTGCATAGTGTTAATGCATGGTTCCAGTAATAATGTGTTTGTAGGAAGTGAGGGTATTTTGACCTCTATCTTTGTGGTTGCAAATGGAAGGATTTCTACGTCATGCTGACATGTTGCTTTAATTTTTGTCTCTTCAGCATCTGCTTCAAGTGTAATTTGCATGAGAGGACATTCTCGCTTTCGCTGGCAGCTTACCATGACCTTCTTCGAATTTTGCAGTGTTAGTGTAATTGTGTTGTTCCCTAGATCTATAACGGCTTGGTGTTTCTGAAGGAAGTCCATGCCCAGAAATAAACTATGCGGGAAGTGTTTTACTACTATTAGTTGTTCTTTGAATTCCACGTCACCCATTTGGAAGTTGGTGTTAGTTTGGTATTGTGCAGCAAGTAAATTGTTATTTGCAGTTCGCAAAATCATATTTGGGGGTGCTGGTTGCTTGCTTGTACCTACCAGGTCGTCATTGATTGTGCTTACTGAGCTGCCTGTGTCTATGAGAATGTCGATCCTTGTCCCTGCTAATGTTCCCATAGTTTTTAATGTGTTCCCAGGGTTGATGTTTTCTGTTATGCTTGTTACCGCGGCCCTTATGGGGGTGATTGCTTCGAGGCTGAGCGTGAAAATTTGCATTCCTCCTTCATGTCTGGCAATTAGCGATTACATGGCCTACCCGTTTGCAGTAGGTGCACACAGGCCTCGCGGACACCGTTCTTCTTTGACTATATGTGCTCCTATAGCCGCTGGGGGCCTGTCCGTAATTCCTAACGGATTGATGCTGTGGATTCAATTCTGGGGTGGAGGGTGGGGGTTCATTGTAGGTTTTGCACCTGTTTTGCTAACTCACCCACCATCTTTGACATCTCTGATACCTGCTTCTGAAGGGTATCGTCTGGCATGCTGGGGGGAATTCCCTGTGCATCGATTAGGTCTAACCTTTTTCCTGCCAGGTAGCGGGCTGATTCTACCCTGCGGACGAACTGTATGAGAGCGTCCACTGTTTGTGGGTTGTAGGGCAGTACCTGTTCTATTAGTGATGGTTTAAGGCCCCTCACGATGTGTTTTACCCGTTCCTTCTCTGTCATTTCGGGGTTGACTAGATCACACAGAGCTATAATGTCATAAGCGTATTGCTCTGTGGGCTCACTAAGGTCCTGCACCCTCTGCCTTAGTCTGACCTCCATCATTTCCTCCTCTGCTGCGTGAATGAAGGCTTTTAATAACCCCTGCTTCAATGTTTCCCATTGGGCGTCCCTATTTCTATGGGCAAAGGTTTTGTACCAGTTTAGTGCGGTACTATTAAGGTAGCATGGTAAATACTGCGCCTTATGCTGACATCCCAATTATTGGCACGGGCTATCAACTCAAACTTATGGAGATAGTCCCTTACACTTTCCCCTGGTTTCCCCGCGAAGCTACCCGGATCCAATGGTGGACGACTAATGTGCATGGGTTGAGGTGCTTCAGTTACCCTTCTACTTAAAATAGGTGAGTCCATTTTACTCATAGTATTTGTGTGTTCGTCTCCCTTATTCATGGCTAACTGTTTTTCTACCCTACTTGTGCTTGGGCTAGAAGTGTTAATGATCTTGCCGGAGCGGAGACGTATTTGAATTGCCGTCTCAGCGTGTGCCGCGATCTCGTTTGAAATTCCTTTCAAATCTGTGATTAGAAATACTTGGAATTTAAATTGTTCCCCCTGTATAGCTGCTAATTCTGCGCACAGATTTCTAATCTCTTTAGTAGTAGGACTAGTAGAGTTTTGAGCAGGTTCAGCCATGCATAATAACTTAAATATACTACACTAAAACAATATACATAACTTGAGAAAAGTTAAAAAAGTTATATTCTGTGTAGGTGACTCATGATGCAAAAGGTGGGAGGGTGGGTCTTCACCAGATAACCTCAGGTAAAAGGTTATCCCAAAATGAGGCGTGTTTTACACCTTGCAAAAAGAAAAGAGAAGAAAAAAATTGATTACATCCCCTGGCTGGAAGAGGTAAGGATGTTTTCCCCAATTATACCCGGCGACTCCACCACATTGTAACACCCCACGGGGGTGATTACCCCCGCAGTAGGTGATTACACGAGGGGGGTTGGTAGCTCAGAGGTAGGCAGGCCAGGGTGGCATTCTAGGATAGGGGGTATTTAAATGATGCACAGGGGATGCATTGACCCAGTAAATTATATTGTTACTTTAAGTGTGAGTACATTCAGTTTGGGGTGAAGCCCCGGCAAATAAACAGAACTTAGATGAGACACATGCTTACCTGATTAACTGGTGGTGATGGGTCTTGAGTCTGACAACTGATCTGACGACTCTTTGACAACTGCTCATGACTACTCTTTGATAACTGCCACCTGATCACTCTTTGATCACTCTCTGATAACTCTCTCGACCGAGTCAAAACCCTGTAGTATAAATACGTACAGAAGAGCTGACTCGGCGTTGTTCAGCGTGGACGTGTTCTGTTAACCTGGTTTCCACACTTGCGCTGGTTTACGACATATGTTGCAATACTGGGTGCTCAACCTGGTCCGCTACAATATAATCATTTTATCGAATATAACAGTTTTGTTGTCTTTGCCTGCTTTTAGGTAAATCACGGGTTCTTTATTTAATTCAAGAATCAGTTGTTTAATTTCTGGGTCTGATTTACTATGTTTTAAGGTTGAAGCAGTTATAATGCCTGATGTTAACTCAATAGAAAGCTTACCTGATATACTGTGTGCTGGAAGGTTTATTATTCACTTATGTTTCTTAATTAATATAATTATTGTTTCTTTATTTGTTAATAATTATGTTTACATATTTCAATATGCATATATGTCCAGTATTATGAGGGAGAAAAGATAAATATTGAAATTTAAAGACTACATGGCCAACCCTAATAGAAAGTGTCAATAAAGAAAATATTTTACCTCTTGTTTATAACCACAGAAGGACAACAAGCGAAAATGGTTGTTGAAAAATTGATATGAAGACAGTATGCACATATAAACATATTTTCAGGTGAGAAGCCATCAGTATTTCTCACAATTTTGGACTGGTAACATAAGCTGTATTCCTCAGTATTCTGGACGGGTGTCTTCTGAAGAATTCAGTCAATGTATCATGTATAATGTTTGTGTTTTTAAAAAACAACTAAATTCATTTTCCTATTATTAATTTTTAAATGAAAGCAAACCTCTAAATTAAAATGAGATAAATTTCATTTCATATTATCTTTTCTGTACCACGCCTGAGAAATACAAGAGATCTCATTGTTCCAAGTAATATAAACATAATTACAGCTTACAATGCAGCAATCAATGCAACTTAGACTTGAACCCGTCACTTTGTAAAAAAAAACAAAAAAAAAACGCTGCAATTGGAAGCACAATGAGGTTCGTTTAGTAAAAACTGCCTTTGTTGACTCCCGAACTTGGCACTGCATGAATAAGGGAATAAGGGAATGTAAAAAAATATATATATACAATGTCAAGATGGAGGAAGAAGGCAACTCAGCAATGTCAGAATAAATACCGAGAAGCAGATGACACCACGACATCGGAATGACGGTGCACTGCAAAGAAGAAAGGACTAGCAACCAGCTATGAGACATTGGGACCGCAGACCACAGCAGATTTCCAGAGGGAAGAAGAAGGCGCAACTCCAGGCAACTGACGATGACAGAAGACATCAAAAAGTAGGACCAAAACAAAATATATGCTTTTAAGAGATAACAAATTGGTCAAATTAGTAAAAATAGATAGGGAAAATATAGGTATACAAATATCACAGTAAGAATTGGGGAATGCAGTAAACAAATGAGAGGTTGCAGCAGAGGAAAGAGTGTGAATAGGTGATTCAGTAAAACCAGAATTGTTGTTAGCAGATTTGTATAAATTTATGGCAGAATTAGGACAGAAAATAGAGCAAGGTAGGAAAGAAGACATAGGTAACAGAAGGAGAGAGATAGCAGAATTGAAACAAGATTTAGGACAGCAAATAGAACAAGGTAGAAAGCAAATAGAACAGGGAAGGAAAGGATGTAAGAAAAATATGGAAACGATAAATAGTAATTTGAAAGGAACAAAGAGCATCTTAGAAAGCAAAGGAGAACACATAGGAAACAAACTGAGTGATTTAGAAATAGAAATGAAAGGGAATAAGAAAATGTTGGAGGAAGAGATAGGGAAATGTAGAAACAAAATTATAGAATGTAAAGTTAGCATAGAAAGTAAAGTTAGTAGGATTAGAACAGAGTTGGATGAAGAAGTAGAAAATTTGAAGGGTAAACAACCAATTTAGGAATGAAACAAAAGAGGAAATAAAGAAAACTTTAGATCAGGAAATAGAAATAATTAGAAAAGGAAGTGTAGGTGATGAGAATATAAAGCGAATAATCGCATCTGAAATTAAAGAAATTGTGAATGTAATGCAGTCACAACAGCAGATAATAGACAATGTAAAACAAAATCAAGTGGAGATAAGCAACAAAATTGATAATGAATTAAAGGCAATAAATGAAACTTTGCAGAAAGAAAAAGAGAGAGAAAAAAAAACACATGCATGCACACGCACACACACGCGCGCACACACACACACATGTAATGCATAACACTTGTTACACAAACAGTATATTAATGAAATACCACCAATACTTGATGAAGAAAAAGGATATGATCTGAAGCTGTTCAAAAAGAGATGGAGGAATATTTTAAGGCAAAAAGGATACTAAATGAATTAAAGATGATGATAGTAAAGAAAAGTCTAAAGAACATAGCATTAGAATGGCTAAAGTTAACATTAGCAGGTCATGAAGCATACTCATCCTTTTAGAATTTGTTCTTGTTGAGATATTGGCATCCTACTAAACAAAACAACACTAGAGATGAACTTGCTACAACAAAATATGATCCATCAAAAGGGTTACCTTTAGTGGATATTTCATGAAGATCACAAAGGAAAATTATTAGGACCAAGCATGTCAGAATCAGAATTGATCTCAAGTATAACTAGGCATTTCCCAGACACAGTTTATACAGGATTAATAGTAGCCAAACCAGTAGATTTTGTGGATGTAATAGAACTGCTAACAGCATTCAAGGCACAAAATGCAAAACAAACAGATGCAAAAAGCAAAAATGAATCACATAACCACACACAAAACCAACATGGAAGAACACTGACAGACACATTCAACAACACTTCAAGGAATTTTGAGAAATACAACTATGAAAGGAGGGCGACACAACAACCCACATTTTCAACTAATCACATCGATAAAGTACAAAACGTGAGGAATAGATCCTACCAAACAATTCCTAGAAATGAACAGAACCACAGAAATTGCAACTTAAGGATATACACAAACAGTACACATGCAAACAATGTCAACCCTCAGAAAAACTAAACAAGGTGAATTTTGCATCTTCGACTGATCAATTGATAAAACAGACAATCTGGAATATGTACACATAGAAACAATAGTAAAGTAGGATGCAATAATTTTTGAGAGCACTAAATACAAGGGGCTTGGGACCAAAAAGTAGGAATTACTGAAATACACAAGAACCAAGATACACAAACATTGATAGGAGTGAGAAAACTGAACAAAATATGACAGGAAAATCCAATCAGTACATATGTAAATTGAAAAATGTTCGTATATTGAATAAATCATAAATAACACCATAAATCCAAAAACTAGATTTGCCCACATTGAATTGATGTTAAACATAAAACCTAAACAGTTAATCATCAATATTCTTACCACTATGGCTGCTCAAAGGGAAATTACAGAAACAGAAAAATGTCAATTAGCTTTCAAAAAAACTACAAGATAAAATTTAAAAAAGGAATAATAAAACCAAGAAATTTCGTAAAAAGTTATCAAAGCTTCAGGAAAAACTACTTTTGAAAAAGCATAATATTTCAAAAGCACCTGCAAAAACAAACAGCAAAATAGAGTCTATATACACTGGACATTTGATTATTGTAAAGCACTTAGGAGACAACACGTATGAGTTAAAACATCCAAACAGAAAAACAATTGGAAAGCATCACAAGCATAAGCTAAAACCTTTTAAAGAAGAAAATATTTCTGGAATTTAAGTAACATCTAAAACATAATGTATGAAAAATTTTGCAAATGTTTTTATAGTAACCAGGCACATTAAACTTGCAAGCATTAAGTAATCATTCAATACTTACTTCATACTTGAATATAAATAAAATATACCATAAATAAAAAGAAATTTGGTTTTTCTTAAACTATAAGATGAATTTATTAAAAGAAGCAGCAGTAGAGTATGAATACATATGAATGAGATATTTTCATATTGTAAAAGATCATTGAGGGTAACTTTGGTGAAAAGAGAAAATAATAGGCCTGAGATATAATAGAATCAAAATAAATAAAACAATTTCAATCGTGTAAATAAAGATTATATTTATGGGTTCTAAGCAAGATTAGGAAACAATTACTACATAGAAGTTGGAATTTGAATAATTAATCAAGATAAAGTGCTTTGCAAGAAAATGTTAAACTTTCGCAATCATTATTAAAGACAAACAACCTTTAAACATTAAATGCAATCCAAACAAGATTTAATTTTATAATTAAATATAATTATATATTGGACGAAAGTATGTTGGTCAAGAGTAATGACGAAGAATATAGATATGAGTGAGGATTTATTGAAGTTCATTAATGATAAATGATTATGCGATGAATATGAGATAAATGATATACCATGAAGAAATAAAACAAATATGTAATGAGAGATAAATAAATAAAGAGAATAATTAAAGAAGAATTGATTTTCTCATGGGTTTGTATTAGCAATGGAATCAACATACAGAAGTTATTAAAAATAATGATAGATACGTGAAAGATATTGCACAAGGGAAATAAGAATGGCACTTGAGATTAAAATAATAGTCAATGCTAGGAATTAATTGAATGTTCAATGGACAGCTTGGAATGCTAATAAATGAATTGGTCTGAATTTGGAATGTATGCATACCATGGGGAAACATATAATAATAAACAGCTTATATTTCTTATAGCAAACCATTTCAGACAAAATACATCAAGAATTTCACCAATTATAATCCACCTCTTGTAATATGAAAAACTAACAAAAAACAATGTGATAATATATAAACATAACCTCCACAATGAACCAATTTCCATGTTTAAAGGATGCCATGGTAACACATAGAAAAGTAGAATCACAAACATCATATACAGGTGCGCCATTTAAGTTGAGACTACAATATCTCAAAAACTAAATGTTGTAGAAAGAAATGCCCTGAATAAAAGTTGCCTGATATAATGGGGGAAAGTAAATGTCATTAATTATGATTTATTTGGAGGACGTTGTGATGTGCATTTTATGGTCAATTTAATTTTTTTAAATGGAAAGCTACATTTTTATGTTGTTTTCTCACTCCTCATAAAAAACTAAACAACACTTGTATAAAGCACTTTGCAATTGCCCTTACACCAATGTAAATAACAACGAAAATTCTAAATGGCTGTGGACAAAGAGCGCAGTGAATGGTTGGACCATCCATAGATGGTCATTTGAGGGTCAATTTATATTTTGTAATTGGGAACCAACATTGGTTATTTTATTTCCTTATTCCTCAACACACAATAAACAGCTTTTTATCAACCATTTTCTAATGAGGAAACAACATACAAAATGTAGGATCCCCTTTAAAAAAATTAAATTGACCCTAAAATTGCAATCATAACATCTTTCAAACAAAACACAACTAATGGCATTTACTTTCCAACATAATATCAAGCAACTTTTATTGAAGACATTTCTTTCTACAATGCTTAGTTTTGGAGATATTGTATAGTCTCAACCTAATTGGTCCAAGCTCTGTATGTGCGTGTGTGTGTGTGTGTGTGTGTGTATGTGCGTGCGTGCGTGCATGTGTTTGCATGCGCGCGTGTGTGTGTGCGTGTGTGTGTGCGTGCGTGTGTGTGCGTGCGTGTGGGTGCACGTGTGCGCACGTGCGTGTATGTGGGTAGTGAATAAAGACAATAATGTAATATATTTGTACTCGTAAAATGAAAACAATTATTCCTTAAATTAAAAAGAAAACCTTTTGAGATATCAATAAACAACAATAAAATAATTTAAATTTAAAGAATAACAGAAAATTGAGGCAATTATATCTGATGTTAATTCAATAGAAAACTTACCTGATATATTGTGTGTTGGCAGGTTATGTTCCTTAATTAATATAATTATTATGTTTCTTTATTTGTTAATAATTATGTTTATATATTTCAATATATGTCCGTATAATGAGGAAGAAAAGAAAGATATTGAAATTTAAAAGCTACATGGCCAACGCTAATAGAAAGTGTCAATAAAGAAAGTATTTCACCTCTTGTGTATAACCATAGAAAGACTGGTAACATAATCTATTCCTCAGTATTCCAGATGGGTATCATCTTAAGAATTCAGCCAATCTATCATGTATAATTAAGTCAGTGTGATTTTAAACAAACAACTAAATTAATTTCTCTGTTATTATTAATTTTGTAATAAAAACAAACCACTAAATTAAAAGCAGATAACTTTTATTTCATATTACCTTTCCTGTACCATGATCGAGAAATACAAGAGATTTCATTGCTCCAAGTAATATAAAAATAATTACAGAATCTACAATGCAGTATAATGAAACTAATGCAACGTAAATTTCAACCTGGCACTTAGTAAAAACTGCTGCAACTGGATCCACAAAAATGAGGTGTGCTTAGAAACAACTGCTGCAAGGCTAACATTTGTTCCAACACCTTTTGACATTTACTTTTGGCTGCCATTTTGTCATTATCTTTCATCATATAGTGGTAATTTCAACATTGGCAATATTGCGAGAGTAACTTTTACATGTTTTTAAGCCATGTCCAACAATTTTTAATCATCATTATTTAATTGCAGTACAGAAGACAACTGATCATTCCTTAAAAAAAAAACAATAAATAATCTGATACCCAGTTACCTAAGCTGTATTGCCTTCCAAAGATTCATAAAAAGGACGATAGCATCAGACTCATTTCTAGTAATATAGATACACCAACCTACTATATGGCCAAATGGTTAGTAAATAATTTGAATTCCATTGAAAGATTTGACACCTTAAGCATAAAGAATACTATTGAATTAGTTGATTAATTTAAAAAAATGTGATCACTAAGATAAATAAATTCTTAGTTTCTTTTGATGTCAGTTCTTTATTTACTAGCATCCGCCACAGAGAAGATACCAAAACTGATAAAACTATGGCTCTCAAAACAGAATTTTTTACCATCACAAACTGAAGAATACACTGATTTATTGACTTGAGCACCAAATAAAATAGTTCCATGTTTAATAATAAATTCTATCAACAAACTTGTGGCTTGGCTGTGGATAACTCCATGTTTGATGCTAGCAGATTTATATATGAGCAATTTTGAAATACATATTACAAAAGCACACATATTTAAAACATGGTTTAGATACGTGGATGATATGTTTGCCAAATGTTCCTAAAAAATTAGCTCAAGACACTTTGAAACTGTTGAATTTGCAAGATAGTTCAATAAAGTTTACCATGGAAATAGAACAGAGAGGATGGTTACCTTTCTTGGATTTAAAAATCATGAGAAATAAGGATAGATTAGAATATGGCATATACAGGAAACCAACACATGTGGACAATCACATTAAAAGCAATAATTTCAACCCAAAGGCACATCAACATACCATCTTTCATAGTTTAATTCATAGATTGGTTGGCATTCCAATGAGACAAGATGAATATAAACAAGGAATTGGAGCACATTAAATCTGTTGAATATTTGAATGGTTTCAAATCAAACTTGGTAACTAAAATGACCAACAGATATAGAAGATGTAAAACAATTGGGGATGTGAATGAGTAAAAATTAAAGATCCAAAAGAAAAGCACTGCAAATTTACATATCAACCTAAAGTGCTCAAAAAGTTCAACAAGATTTTTAAGGATTACAATATTAAATTGGCTCCACAAATTAAATATTGTGTGAGAAATCTACTCAATCACGGGTTGAAAAATACCACTTCTAATAACAATTGTTGGGAATATAGAGTGTTAATTGTAAAGATTCACAAAAAATACACATTGGAAAGACTAAAAGGAATTTGGAAACAAGATTGAAGGAACAATTGAGAAATACTAAATTCAAACAAACAGAAAAATCAGCCATAGTTTATCATTTTGGTTATATAATCATAACATCAGCACAGAAATAAAGCTTTTAAAACCAGCCATGAATTATTTGGAATTAATAGTGTGGGAGAATATATACATTATCAAGAATTCAAATAGAATCATGAATTTTGAAATACCAGCATCAGATGACATCATATGACTCGCCAACAAAAATGATAGCAGGCCAAACAATGGGGAAATGGGAAAGCAGACACCAGACAGGAGCAAGGTGACTGATCAGCTGATGATAAGGAGGATGCTTCCTCGAAGCATGTTCTGCCTTAAGTAACTAGTAAATGGAGCATTAGTTGTGAAGGTTGGCATAAATTCTTTAACAAATTTAAGAATCCAAATTGTTAACCCATTGCCCAATGGACATTTAAATCTCACACTAGTTGTTCCTGGGTACTCAATAAACACATCTAGGTATTTAAATCAGCCTGCAATTTAAATTTCTGCTTTGCACAATAAGCCTTTATATTTTGCTTAACTTTTATAACATTTTAATGGAACAAAAACTGATTTAAAGGATATTAAATGAAGTATGCAGCAAACCAATCACAACAAGCAATACCATATTTATTTACAAAATGCCAAAAAAGCAGTGTGTTTGATTCAAATTTATGGAGCTAAATCAATTCTTACTTTTTCTTCTTGAATGCTACCATGATTTAACCAAGACCATCTGCAATTATTCAGACCTTAATATGAGTACAAGATGGCCACCACATCAGTTGTGTTGAAGCAGCTCAGTAATGCAGTAAAAGCACAGTATATCACTTTTGCAATGCTGTTACCCTCCCAATAAGAATAAAATGTGTATATAGTATTAAAAAGCATTCTAGTTTGAAAAACTATGAAGGATGGAAGTACCATTTATACATATGAACAGAATAGTCATTTATAATTAATATGTGATAGCATAATCTACATACATGAACATATGGCATGTGGCTGCTTGGTTTTACAAGGCATTGTAGGTTACCTAGGGGAATTAAAGGATGTTGTATAGAGTTGATGAATTGTAGATGTACTTATTATATTTTGCTTTGTTATTATACTGAAGATTTTAAAACTTTTAAGCAAGTAAACTGGCAAATAAATTCAACTACATTATTCAGTGCTTTTTGCTGACCTTGAAATTGTATGCAATAGCTTTATATAAAGTCAGGCTATGGATAACAAGCATATTCTTCAGAATAACTTGCATAGTACTAGCTACATCATTTTTGCCATTCTGGTATCTTTCCCCCTTGCACATTACCTTTGAATTTAGATAAATTTCATCTGACATAATGAGAATCACTTTATCTTGGCTTTGAGCAATTTGTTTTTTCCATTAAGAATGCTTTATGGGAAGCTCCTATTCCTGAGCTAATGGGGCCCATCTTACCCAGGAATTGTTTCAGGTACACATGATGTGGCCAAGTCAAAACATTTGTTTCTCTCATTTCCTGATATATGCCAGGAAATAAGTAAGACATAGTTGCAGCCCAAATCAACATTTCTGTGAATTATTTTACTTCTTTTATTAGACATAATTGCAACTGCTCCACCAGAAAGTTTATTTTAATAGCCCTTTCTGTATCAAAACTATTAGAATCTGGTGCCTCTTTCAAAAGATTAATTATAATCATAACTCAGTCAACAACTTCAAAGCTCCCACTACTGTAGCTCTGAAGATGACTTAGTAAATTATCAAATTTGGTCCATCTATTACAAATTCCAAGCTACTTGGCACGATTGTTCTCATGGGTGTTTCAGAAAACCTACAGACATGTACTGGTCTACTAATGATATGCTATCAGCCCCATTTGTTGCAAAATACATGTCAAACAACAGGGTTCCATCTATATTGCAGTTTCTTGTCAGACGTCTACACACATCTATATCACTCATGCCCATTTTACATTAGATGTCTATACATGTCCATATCAGGAAAGAGGTTAAAACCCCTCCAGTTTGCTGCAGAACTTTCAATCTTGGAAAAAATTTATATCATAAAACACAGTGAAGGGTCATGAATTTTGACATTCCTGCATTGAGTGACCTCAGCAGATTCATCACATGACCAGATGTCTCCAAACAGAAACAAGAATCAGCTGTCAGAGTCCCTTCCAGTCTGTCTGCAGCTGATGATGAATGCAATAGACCTTGAAACACGTCCACTTCACATAGTTTTCAGTTGTAACTTCATTTCTTTGTGACATAGCGACATAACCAAATACACTCAACGTAGCCTCTTCTTCTGGAAGCTTCACTCCCTGGGGAGTCAAACACAAGATTTCTTGAATATCTCATGGAAGCAGCATTCACTGCAAGCCACAGCAGTCATCACAAACTCATTAGGACAACAGCACTTTTCATCACACCAGAAACATACTCAATAAACCACTTACTGACTAACTAACTCTCACTCATGAGAACGTTCGCTTATATAGCCAGTAGAGTCTTCCACAAAACATTCTAGAACTTTCTAGACACACATTCTGGAGGTGGGAGGAAAGGAAACTTCCAGAACATTCTGGTTATCTATCAATAGCACTTCTGATGTTTACACTGGGCAACAGTGTGACTTATCTCTGTTTACCTCTCCACTGCCCAATGCCGACCTCCTGATAGCTTTGGGCCGCCACCACCACCACTATTATTTAGAAATTATCTACCATGAAGCAATTTTCCTACAACCCGTTCAAATTTTATTTCTCCATTGTTCTCTTGGGCTTCCCTATCCTCTATTTTTTTCAGCTTCCCATTCTAGCACCATTCTTACCATTCTAAATTCTTTCCACAAGGCCAAACCATTTTAATCTTCTCTCTTCTATTATTTCCAATTCATTTCTTTTACATCCATTATTTCTTGAATTTTTGTATATCTAATTTTATTCCTTCTTGAAATTTGAGAAGCCCTCTGCCAAAAATCCATCTCTGTTGTTAATAATTTTCTTTCTTGTTGCCTATTCATTGTCCACATTTCTGTTCCATAAAGAAATATACTTATGATCATCATCATCATAAGCACCACAATATTTTATGTCTGTTGGTACTATGATAGATATAGGTAAAAATCTATGTATGGCAAGTGATTTTGGAATGGGAATTAAAATACTGGAACAGGATTCTACAACTCCCTGAGGGCCAAATACCAAAGAATTATATCAGAACAATGCTGAGGAGGATAACTGTTGGGTTCAGCAGATTGAATCAACTAGATAAATGGAATGGGTAATATTTGAACAGGGAGAAACAGCATGCAAAGAGATGTTTTGTCAGAGGGTACAACAATGATTGGAGGATATGGACAGCAAGTTATGTATGCAGTGCCAAAGACAAAATTTGACTCAAATTTGGTGTAAGAGCTATAGAAAATCATATGTAGATAACTGTAATAGTTAAAGAGAAGTGGGCGTGGGGCTGAGACTAGGCATGGAGATTGAAATGTTCCACAAAGAATTTAGATGAGAGAATTTGTCCAACTTTTAGAAACTAAGATGATGTCAAGTACTTACTATCTGATTATACAGGAACAGAGTAACAGAAATTAAACTTAATAAAACAGAAATAATTTAAAATGAATAATATAATATAATGTAGGAAAACTTTTGAAGATTAGATCACAAATTAGGGCTTGGGAATATTTATATATAAGAATACATAGTCATGGTCAATTAATAAGTTAACATGGTAAACACTGTAAAGTATATGCATTATTATTTAGTCATGGTCTGATGTAGAACAAGTGTCGAGTCAAAGCCACAACTTTGTTTATAATTTACATTAAATTAGTAATAAGTACAAATAAATAAAATAATTTTGAATCATACTTCATAACTTCAAACTTACCTACTTATTTCTGTGACTACTTCATCTTCCCAGTAATGCAAATTCCCTCTGTCATCTAACATAAGCAATCGAGGATGGTTTACTTCTCTTTTTAAGGTGCTCTGCTTTTGGTCTTTTGTAATGATGGTCTCATCTAAGTTTCCACCCATCACATGCAGTTGCATTACAGCAGTATGCCTAAAGAATAACACTTTGAATTTACTTTAAAGCATTTACAGAGGAGGAATATTTATTCTCAATTTCCTTTCAGTGTTACCTATTGCAGCTATTACTGCCAACATATGAATTGAAACTACATAGCTCACTTTATTTCACAATGCAACTGATAAATCTTTTGCAACTGTTAAGGCACACAAACTATATAAGTATTGTATCATTTAGATTAATTACTGAGTCAATTTTGTAACACTACATAACTTATTACATTTAGAAACGGAACTTAAAATTAAAATTAAATATAGTACACATCACTGTTACAAAGTCCACCTTACTTAATTTTAATTATAAGTTAAATACATATCGTACGTTAGTCATCTCACAAATAAAATTTCTATGAGCCAAGAATCCAAAAGTTGGCTCCATAGTTCAGTCGGTAGAGCAACTGCATGCCGCGCGAGGGGTCATGGGTTCAATTCCCGACTGGGGTGGGAATTTTTCTGTAGCCAACATTACTCCCTATTCTCCCCAGAGTCTGGAAGTATGTGCGTGCGTGCGTGCGTGGGTGCATGTGTGCGTGTGTGCGTGTGTGAGTGTGTGTGAGAGAGAGATCTACTGTAAAAAATCCAAAGAAGGCCATAAATCCAATGACAACTGTATATGAATTAACACAACTGCCAATAGACAATATATTCCAAAGGTAAAAGGCTGCCAAAATGACCATAAGTTCTCCTTCCTACTTCTATACTATTCCATTCTATCTGCCAATCATACATTAAAGTATTCTTAATTTCCCATAAATTTAAATATCTTCTTCCTATTATTTCTTCTATTTTATCTAATTTTCCTCTTTTAAACCAAAAAGTTGCTCCTCTTAATTTTATTTGGTAATCAATTGGTGTTTTACCTGCTAAAACTAATAATACCCTAGTTGGGGTTGTATTAAGAGCATCCGTATATCTTAATAGTACCTATTGGGATATTCTTAAAAGTGTTTAGCACATACTCCCATGCTATATGAAATAACTGATGAAAATATGCAGTTACAGTATGTTGTAATTGAACTCAAAGGTATACTGTATTTAGATTGCATTATCCTGGCTAAGGTCATGATTACTATTTCAGCTTTATTGCGAACATAATTGGTGTATTTCCTAAAATGTAATTTTTCATTTAAATAAATTCCAAGATATTTTGCTTTAGTTCGGCATCTTATATTTGCATTTTTGTATTCAATTATAGGATCTCTCATCATTTTTCCTTTCAGTAGCATAAAACAGGATTTACTAGGTGCAAATTCCAATTTTGTCTATTTGCACCATACTTCTAATTTTGCTGTTAGTTTTTTAGAATGTTCTTCAATTTCTTGCCTACTTTGTCCTCTACAATAAATAGAAGATTGTCGGCATAAGCAATGGTTTTTGTTACATCCATTTCATGTAGTAAATCATCTAATAAAGTTTCCAAAACAATGTCCCATAAATCCGGTCTAAGGACCGAGCCCTGGAGACATCCCTTGGAATTTCTCTATAAATTGTATCTTTTACATCGTTTACATAAACTCTTCTATCTTTACAATAATCCTTCAAGATTGCATATACACATCTGGGATAAATTTTACATCGTAGTCTTTCAAAAAATGCTGGCCACCAGAGATTATCAAATGCTCCAGAAATATCAACTAGGATTCCAATGGCATATTTTGCATTAAATTCTTCTGTTGATGATATAAGTTCATTGAATGCATCCTCTGTTGATCTGTCCTTTCAAAAGCTGTATTGACTTTCATTTATCTCAACCATTAACCCAAATTCTCTTATTCTTTTACAAATTAATGACTAAGGGAATTTAGGGTAATGACTGGGATGTATAGAGGATCTATATAGTATAGAATATAGTATCTAATCTGTATTGGAAGATAATATTAGATTATTACCAAAGACAGTGCAACAGTGGCCACTGAAAACTTTTTGGTATCTTTGCAAAAAGATTAGGCCTGGCTTATGCTTACCTCCAATAAAGAGGCAGTCAAGTAATATTGTGTAGGGTATGTTAAACTTTCGCAAAGTGCTAAATAGTTGAAACTTCTTTTAGTAACTAACCTTCATAAGAATATGATAAAATAAAGAAATACATAAAATAAGGAATGAAAAGAAAAATCTTCTACTTTATATAAACACAAAAAATTATCATTCATTCCCAGTACGTGTGACAGAATAAAGTGCTTAAAACACAGATCCTTGGAAACTCTAAAGAATCTGCTCATATGTTGTTTATAAAAAGCAGAACTAAACTACTAGATGCAACTGTAGCTAGGTTTATGTAGCAGTGTAAAGATATGGAGTTTCTGTGAACATCTGGGACATAACAGTTTACAAATCACAAATGGCATAGACATGGAAACTCATCTTCATTCAGATAAGACCACAGTAACAATGAGAAATTTTTTTGCAGAGCAATTATATTTGAAATCAGTGAATTTTCTCAGACAGACAGACAGAATGTTTTTCAATTTCTATAGATGAGCTCATGGATAGATTTTCTGAAGAACATTAGATTTTGTTTGTTATATAATATGTTCATGAACAGAATGATGCTTGCTTCTTTTTCTATTAACTTGTATCTGGAGAAAAGGCTGACGCCCAGTTTCCCAGTATTTTCAGAAGAGAGAATAGGTAGGTAATATAAATGCTTAAAAAGAACTTATGTGGTTAGTATGGGTGGAGTGGGAGTATTTATCAGTAAAAGTCTAATTGTTGCAGGTAGAATCAGGAGAAACATCTCTCTGAACTTAATTGGTGTGCATTGTGTGGCTAATAGTATGGAACTTGTTTTAGAACAAGGTTTTCATGTAATGAATGTGATTCATAAATTTTAATGCTTGCTAGATGAAGTTTATAAACTTTTCAGTAAACTTTCTATACTGTACAACATACACATATCATGGCAGTTATCGGTTTAAAAGCTATTTGAAAAAAAAAAAAAATGGTTTCTGAGTTCATGAGAAGAAATGTTAAGTAACTGAAGTAGGAAAAGATTAGATGGATTTAGATACAGAGCAGGCTCACAAAAGGAAAAATGTACAAGGAGATTGGGCTACTGGAACTGTGAGGGTTTAAAAAACAAATTATATGTGGGAGTTTTGAAACAGCTGTTGGCTAAGGTGGATTATTTAGTGGTAGTAGAAACGTGGTTAAAAGAGGAACAGATAAATATAAAGAACTTTGAATACATTAGTAGGAAAGGAGAGGTGATAGCTAGAAAGGGAAGGGTATCTGGAGGTATAGGTTTCTTTATAAGGAACAGCTTAAGTAAGGAAATTAAAGAAACATGGTCTAGTAGTAAAGAAATATTGTGGGTTATAATGGATGTTGAGTACATAGATGGGAATATACTCTGTGTAGGAATAATATATAGCCCCCCACCCCCACCCCCCTCCCCGTATCCTCGTGGTTTCATAATCCTGATCTCCTTAATCAAATAAAAAAAGATATAGATAAGCTGAAGGAGAAATTTGTAACTGCAGAGGTAATACTAATGAGAGACTTTAATATCAGGATTGGGGAAAGTGATACATATGTTGGAAATGATTGGGTGAGTGATGAAATGGTGTTTAAAAGTGAGAAGTTTAGGAAAAGCAAGGACAAATTTGTTGATAAAGAGTGTGAGAAATTTATTGATTTTTGTGATTTGAATGCTTTAGAAATTTTGAATGGAAAATATGGGGAAAATGAACAAGGAGAATTTACCTTTGTTAGCAATAATGGGCAGAGTGTAATAGATTTTGTGTTGTGGCCTCCTAATTTAGGGCATATTTTAAGGAATTTTAAGATATTAAATTTGAGCTCGACTAGTGAGTATTATCCACTGATTGTGGATTTTATGATGCACACACCACAAGTAAAACACAATATCAGAGTGGAAAGCTATTGTAAAAAAAGAGTATATTAGCTATAAATGGAAAGAAGAATTTTGTGACACATTTAAACAGACTCTAGATTCAAATTGTGGAAAGATATGTCTATGTGGAGTAACATTCATGGTTAAGAATAATCAAATAGAGAATGCAATGGATATTCTTAATACAGTTATGCAAAAGGCGGGAGAGGAAATGAAAACAAAAAAGAGGGTTTACATAAATGATAAGGACTGGTTTGACAAAGAATGTAGGGTATCAAAAAGACAAGTAAAACAACTGCAGTTAGGTGGAGGGAATTAGGTAATAGAAAATCTAGGGATGATTATATGGAAGGGAGGAACTTACATAATGTATTGTTAGAACAAAAGAAAAGGGACTGGAGAGAAAGTAATGAAAGGAATTTGATAAAGTGTGTAAATGAAAATAATGTTAATAAGGTATGGCAGGTTCTTAAGTCGACCTATAATAAATGTGTAACTAAACCCAATATTGAGTCAGGACAATGAATGGAGTATTTTAAAACATTATATGGGGAGGACAGGAGTATAGGAATTGCGGGATTTCTGGAAATAGGGAATGTTTTTGTAGAGATATTGGATGGTGAAATTAGTAATGAGGAAATAATAAAACAAGTTAAGTTACTGAAGGAAAATAAAGCTACTGGAATTGATGGCATCCCAACAGAGTTTCTTAAGGAGTGGTGTACTGAAACAGGAAGAGTGAAAACTTTATTAGATTCATTTAATGTAATTATTAGAAAGGGTTATGTACCTAAACGATGGAGGGAAGCTATCATTCATCCTATATATAAAGGCAAGGGTAATGTTGATAAACCTTTTTACTACAGAGGTATTGCATTACTATCTAATATACGAAACCTTTTTGCGGGAATTTTGGCAGCTAGAAGAATATAATATCCTTTTGGAATTCCAGATGAGCTTTCGCAAGGGAAGGAGAACAACTGATAATTTATTTATTATAAAGACATTAGCAGACAAAATATTTAAAAGAAAAAAGGGGTAAATTGAATATAGCTTTTGTAGACTTAGAGAAAGCTTATAACCGAATTGAGTTACGACTTCTGTGGCATAGATTAGTGTGTAAGGGAGTAAGTCAGCAATTGGTGAATATTCTTAAAGCACTCTATTTTGAGAACACCTTCTGTGTAAGGGTGCAGACAGGCTGTGTAGCAAGAGAAATTCAACAAAAGAAAGGCCTCAGGAAAGGATATAAGTTAAGCCCAGTTTTATTTAATTTATACAAAGATGATGTCTTACTAGAAATTGGAAGGAATAATAACTGTGCACCAGTAATTAACAACATCCAAATCTCAAGACTTCTTTTTGCAGACGACCTAGTGGTAGGATCTATTACAGTAAGTGGTTTAAAACAATCATTACAAGCAATTGATATATATTGTAAAGAATGGAGGTTAAAAGTGAATCAAGAGAAAACACAGATTGTGGGATTCAAAAAGGGGGGGGATTAAGCAAATATGAGAAGTAGAAAGGAGAGAATAAAGATTACAGAGTGTTGCGTGACTGTATTTATTTAGGAGTAAACATAGATGGAGGTAATAAATGGGAGAAAGAAAAGAAGTTTGCATTAGCAAAAGGTAAAGGGGCGATGGCAGCAATCAGAAGCTGAAAATATAGAGTACCTAATATAAATGTTAAACGGCTGGAGAAAGTTTATGAGATGGTTGTGGAGGAAAAAATTATGTATGGCATAGAAATATGGGGATTAGATAGAGGATGGGAAAGTATAGATGAGGTGCACAGGATGTTTTGTAGAGAAATACTAGGGTTACTGAAGGCAATTGTAAGACAGGTAGGGCAATTAGAGATGGGCAGGGTGACAACTAAGGGGAAAATAATGGAAAGAGCTTTGAACTTATGGTTCAGAACTTTAAATCTAGAAAAAAGTAATGTGTTTAGACAATGTATGGAATAACAAGAGAATAGTTTAATGAATGATGGATGGGTAAGTAATTTACGGAACATTTTGGAGAAAAATGGGTTAGGAGACATGTGGAGAAGGAGAAAAAATAATGTGAAAAATTTTTTGGAAAAAGGCGAGGAAAAGACTGGAAGATATAGAAATACAAATCATGTTCAGTGAGATTGCTGAAAAGAGCTCATTGGTTCTTTATAGGCCAATGAAAAATACATGGGGTAGGGAAAAATATATAGACATAGTAAATAAAGAAGAGGGAGAATCTATTGCATGGGTAAGAACCGGAGCATGGAGGCTAAGAGGGTTAAGACATGATATTCTTCAAAATCAATATCCAATATGTGGTGGTAATGAAGACATTGAACACATAGTATTTAAGTGCCAAGGAACAGAAAATTGGAGAAGAGAATTTTTTAAAAAGAAGTGGTTGAAGGGGGATAGAAATATGCTTATAATCGAAATGATGTGCAAGGACGCTAGGAGCATTGGACAGTTTTTGTGTAAAGTCAAAAATAAATGGCTTTGGACAGTGGATAGAGAAAAGTAAGAGGTAGTGTATCTTACTTTGAATGGTAAACTACGGTGAATGTGTGATGGTAAAGTAATCAACAAATGAAAAGTGAAAAACAAGTGGAAATAGGACATGAAAAACAGAAACAAGCTAATTTATTGACGAGAAATTGTAAAATGTAAATAAACTGTAGTGATTGTCTACAGCAGCCATGGCGAAACAGTGCTTTGCGAGTCAATTTGCACTTCAGTTGACTCGCGCACTACCCCTCCGTAGCTTCACCCGCCCCTCCACCTCCTACCCATGTCAGCGTGGTCAGTACTACGTCAAACAGTGGTGGCTAGTAATGCCACTTGCAAAGCAACGTTCGAAGAGCAGAACATTTCATGGAATGGGAGGAGAAGTTCTTCTTTGAGGATGGTGGCAATGCAAAATGTTTAATATGTCCCAAAGCGGAGTAATGCAATTCAACATGAAACGCCATTAAATGCTTATCATTCCGAATATGCCAAGTTACAAGGTAAGTTGGGTCTGTAATTATTGTTATTATTAAACATTTTATTTAATTAGACTTTAATTCTTATTTAAACTACAAGTCAGACTGCTAATTTTCAATATGTTCACAGGACGCGAAAGAACGCAAGAAATTTTGAAATTGATAGAAAACAATGGACCTAAACCAACTACAAAGACTCAAACTACAGCTAGTTATATTGTAACCTGGGAAATTGCAAAGGCCTTAAGGCATTTAAGGAAGGAGAATTTATTAACATGTTTGATTACTGGGATTTTATGTCCTCAACAGGTCCATAATTTCGAGTGCTTGCATATTTTCCGACAAACCACTGCAAAAAAAGTTGAAGTGCTTTCTGCCGACGTAATAAGGCAGATGGATTTGAAAATGGCTGGCTTTGTAAAGTTTTCGTCTGCACTGGACAAGAGTACAGATGTAACTCACACCTCAATTGGCCATTTTCATTCAAGGTGTTGATAAGGAACCTAATGTTGAAGAGTATTTGCTCGATTTAGTCCCACTAAAAGGCAGTACTACTGGCGAGGAGATATTTAAAGCTCTAAAAATTAGTATTGAAAGATATTGTTTACAGTGGTCAAAATTAGTATCAGACGGAGCAAAGGCCATGGTTAGGGAAAAAGTGGGTTGATTGACAGGTTAAAACATTTTTTTTTCAGTGATAAAGGTATTTCGAGCAATTTTTATGCTTGGCATTGTCTATTGCATCAAGAAGCACTTTGTGTCAAGTCAGTTACACTACAATAGTGATGGATTGTGTTGTGAACAAAATAAAAGGAAGTGCTTTGAAACACCGACAGTTTTGAACTATGTATACTTAAAAATATGGGAGAATCATTTAAGATATTAAGTGTTTGTGTGATGTTAGATGGCTTAGCAGAGGTACAATGTTACGTCGGTTCTTCGACCTCAGAGATGCATTCCCCGGATTCATGAAAGAAAAGGCAATTTATTTTAGCTTTACATTTACATTATTCTCATATGTTTAAGGTCATTTTATTGTAATTTTATTGTTTCCTTATTTTAGGGAATGGAAATTTAGGAACTAAATAACGAGTTCTGGGTCTGTGACTTAGCTTTCTTATGCGATATATGTACGCACTTAAACTGAATACTGCATTTCAACAATGCAATCAAAATATTGTTGATAAGCATAGTTCAGTGCAGGCGTTCGTAAACACACTTTCACTCTGGGTAGATCACTTGAAAGAGGGGCAGGTGCACTATTTTCCATGTTTAAATCTCCTTTCAAATTTCTCCTCAGATAAATTCACTACTTACATTAGTATTCTCTTAGCGCTTAAAAGTGAATTTTGTGATTACAGATTTCGTGATTTCGGGGTTTTTAAATATGATATATTAGTGTATGTCTACCCATTAAACATAGACGTAAGAAAGGCGAGAATCAATCTGACGAAATCATGAAAGTCAGATGCAAGGATTTAATAGGAGTGGAATGCTTTAAAATCTTATGCGACAATAAATATCCGAAGCTTCGATCATATGCAATTTCCATGGAAGCAATGTTTTGTACAACGTACGTCTGTGAATAGTTATTTTCCATGATTAAATTAGTAAAAAGCAAATGCAGATCCCGACAGACGAACGAACATCTTCATGACCAGTCACGTCTAGCTGTAAACAACTTAATTCCCGATTTCGAATCTCTCATTGTAAACGACATCGGAGAAGCTTAATTTACTTTAAATACAGAGTACAGGACGCCACTGAATGAGTTCGTTCTTTACCACTAACTCGCCCGCCTTCCAAATTCTCCCCCTTCCATAGCTTTGTTATCCAGGTTGCATCAAGGTGCTTCGGGGCAGTACAGTCTCGCCATGCATGGTCTACAGAATGAGTAGACGGGAAATTGTAAAATGTAAATAAACTGTAGTGATTGTTTACAGAATGAGTGGCCAGGGTCAAAGTTCAGTAGACAATCAAATTGTAAATCTCCCGTTAATCGAGAAAAACTTCCATTATACATTTACGGATTTCGTTGTAGGTACAGAGGGGATAGAGGAAACCGAATCGATAGTCAGATGTTTAAAAGCGAGTCGATATACGCAAAAGTATTAAACATTCAAGCCAATAATATCATACGGGAATGATAATGTGAAACAAATGCGCAAATTAACGACTACATAATATTCGTCTTAATGACTGAGAAAAGCTCGCAAATATACATTCAAAGAACTACAGGATTGTTCAAAGGCGTGTTAACTACTCAAAGAATGCCTTCCAGCTTTGTATTCTGACCCGGATGGAGTGTGTTCAAATCTCGATTGCGATAAGTTGCCTATATGAATTACTTCCGGTATTTTCGCTTATCCTCAACTTGTGAGGTACAGTGTGGTCAGGTCTTAACGTCCATCCCTCATTCCACTTATTTTAGAGTGAAGTGGTCGCGTGGACAGTGTTGTCACGTCTTTTGCTTCGGTGACTGGTAAATGTTAAGTCAGCTATTAGAATGTTAATACATTTTAATATTCTTTTTTCTTAACTAATAATCATTATTGCTACATTATGAAATATGAAAGGTTATAAATATTAATTCTTTTCCATCCTTATAGCTACACTAGCGAGTTGTACTCTTAATTTTCTGATCACCAACAATGAATGCTTATCTTGAATTTGTATTATTCATTATTGCAGAAAACTTATCTTATTACATAAAAATAAAATAATCTTAAGTATTCCAGCAATTTATAGTTTCATTTTTTACTTTATTACTTGTATCAGGTATCACAAACTCCTGCATTCCGGGCACAAGAAATTTCGCCGATTTTCTTAACGGCATTAGTGTTAAATGGGTCGTCCCTGCTGTAATATTATAAGCTTATAGCTTTTACTTCGAATGCTTGCATTTATTACCACTGTCATGCATCATACCTTAAATAAAAATAAAATCATACCTGAGAGATCTAATCTTCATTGTTTTGTTGTCACTTGGTCACACGCATCTTTTAATATATATATATATATATATCTTCACTTACTGGCCATTTTTTTTAGATTTTGAGATGCTGCCTTACGCTTTATTTGAGACCATACAATCTCTATTGGATTAAATATACAGCGGTATGGTAGTAACCTTACCACTAAATGATTATATGACACAGCCATCTCATCAATTGCATATCTTTTCTTTTTTCGGTGCGGGTAAAAAGTCATTGATTATTATTTGTAGGACAGGTATAATCGGAATTGGATTTGGAACTCGAATGTTGTGCCCTTGCATGAAATGTAGAATTTTATCTTTTCTCCAAGATGTGGAAGGTTTAGGATTCGACTGTGGTAAGGAGCACTATTCAAAACAGTTATAGATAGCTCTTCTAACTGTATTGAAATTTTGTTTTCGAAACAGTTTTCGAAAATGTCTGCGTTTACTGACTCACGATAATCCGCAGGCGCAACCACCATGTTTTTATGAGTCACAAAAAAAGCACCCTCCAGAAAGCCTGATATTCCGCCGGTGAATAACAACGACTCTCTCACCTTTGTTGTCCGGTGTTGTTATAAAGTAATAGTTTGTATTGTCCGACCAATTTTTCATTCGACAAGTGTGGCTGTCATACCACGTTTCATCGAGATAAACATCATTGTATCCTTGCTCACGAATGTTCTTGATTTCCTCCAAATACTTGTATCACCATGCAATAACGTCATTGGACTTAGTTCTGCTTGATTTCTTTTCTAAAGTGCCGTATTCAAATCCCATTGAAACCAAAAATCTATCCACTGTGCTTCTTCCATACGGAAACTTATAACCAGTACCGTCTGTCTTCTCACGCATTATTTGGGTTAACATTTGTACTGTATGTAATACGCCATTTATATAACACTCGTATACTGTTCTACGCAACAAGTCACATGTAAAATCACCATTGCGATCAAATGATAATTTATTTCTATTTACATGCTTTTCCGTTGGTATCTGGTAGCTCTCTGGGTTTGTGATATTTGACATTTTTAACGGTAGTAATGCCTATGCCAGTATCATCAGAGGCAAATTGGTTGAGATTTTTGTTGATAAAGAACCACCTCTATCAACCACACGTTTAAAGTAGGATTTTACATTCTGAACTATTTTTTTCAGCTTGTTTCCTGAGCTTCGCACCTTTCCCCATCGCAGGTTCGCTTTTCTTGGTAGGAATCCAGCATGATTAACATTCTCGTCTAAAGTTTCTTCACGAGTTTCCTTGCCACCTAACCACGGACGGAAAAAGAAAGACATATTTAAAGACATGCTTCTTCACTGTAACACTCCTAAACACATATTAGGGGTATGTGCAAAAATGGTAAGACTTGGCAACAGTTGGTTTTGTTGTGCAACATATGTTGAGAGATCCCTCTGTATTGTGGCCATGCCATTAGAACTTGCTGAGGGTCAAGTTTATGGCCGCTTGGAATGTGGACGTTAAGGCATGAGCACAAGTATGCTTCTAAGCTAAGTGGGCTCAGGACTCATTTTAAGCGTTATTTGCACACGATTTTCATTCATTGGCTCTACACACATAAGGCGCCGCCCACCATAAATGACCAACAGTCATTTTCTAAGAATACGGCTAGCCTTATCGAGGCTTACATCACGGCACACACAACGGTGCTCGCCGCCCGAGGCGAATGGCTGGGTGGCTCAGTTGGTTAGGCCCTGGCTTTCTGATCCCAAGGTCGCGGGTTCAAACCGGCCCAGACCAATGGTTTTTAAGTGTGTTTAAAAGCGACAGTAGGTTTACTAGCACGTAAAAGAACTGCGGGTCAAAATTCCGGCACACCGGTGGCACTGATATGATTCTGGTAATTCACACTGTCAACAAAAAACTTTTTCACACTTTCTACAATTCGCACACTCTCTCACACTCACACACACCACACCCTATCCCGCACAACATATACACACACTCTCACTCGCACACCAGGAAAAAAAACATGTTTATTAAAAGTGCAGAACTAAACAACGGAAAGTAGATAAATACCAAATGCGCACATTTTCAGTTTCCATGAATATGTTCAAAAAGGCGTTTGTTACATCGAAATTGTTCGGAAAAGTACCACATTTCGTAGCTGTAACACATAACATATGCTAGATAAATTTCCCCACACAAAAACAACCAATCTCATGGAAAAAACAAGTTTCTACATGTAGTGGTGTGTGGCTACTTTTATGATACCATGCTGTACTCACAATCAGCG